>OZ026520.1:94983823-95583823 GCA_964019695.1 Loripinus fragilis
TACAACATATGAGAGACTTAAAGCAAGAAACTTTGTTATTCGCCGGTATTTTAGTTTTCATGAGCAGTTGAAACTTCGTGCTCAGCTGAGTTGAGCATGAAAAAAGTTTTATAACCTCGAGGTCTGGCTTTATTAGCCAATTGTGCACCGCGATTATTGAAGACTGCCTGGATACTTTCTATTCCATTTTCTCAAGAAAAGTTTCAGTTTTTCTGCCGCAAACACCACAAAGACAAAAATCGACATGGAACAAAAAGCATAACACACCATTAAGATGTTCGCTTCTTATTGCAGTAATTTACTGAAAATGATTTCCGTTCTAAATGAGGTGACAACATGATATTAATCAACATATAAAACTTTAAACGCACATTTCATGTTAACTAATTTATCTTAAGTGCTTCATTTTCTTCTTGAACGTGTTGCACGCAACATAGTTTAGCACCTTACAGCACCAAAGTTCTATACTGAAGGTGCTTCTTGTGAGATATTTTGATATTTTTGCGGCGTAATATCTTGTGGTTGCGCATTGAATTCGTCTCATAGAGACGAATTCAATGCGTAACAACATGATTATATTACAATGCAAAATCATGTTAAGCATCGGGAATGAGCACTTCAATAATTTCCTCATCTTTGCCTGTGACAGTGAGAAGCAATAAATGCCAACAGAAAGTAGCTGTTTATGTATTATTGCGCACAAAGACACATTCACGCCTTTGAAAGATAAGCGTCACTGATAATTTATTTATAGATTTCTGTTAATCCACGTGCTAATCATGTCTGCGGAAGACGGCTTGTACAGTATCGCGTGTCACAAGGGTACCGCAGCGCCAAAGCAGAGGACAACTGGCGAGCAGTTACCTGGTCATACGTTGATGTCGTGATTGGCAGTGTATAAAAGTTCGGAAGCAACAAATGCTGATGCTTCCACACGGGATAGTTTTGCAAGTTGTTCAAATGCGATGAAGACGTAGGTAACTCATTGTGTATTGACTGATTGTCCTCTAACTTTCGTTTTCTTGGAATGTCTGATTTGTCTCCTACAATGTCACTGATTGATCTAATTGAATGTAAAATCTGTCCTGAAGCTTTTGTGTTCTCGTTCAAACTTGGTATTGATGGTGCCTCCGTATGTTTAGTTTCAACAGTCTCTTGGTCTGAAAAAGAAACAAATAGAATTGAGCAATGACTCCTAGACTTGACTATACGTAAACAAGGCCCAATTTGTTGCAATCCTGGATATATCGTCCAAACAGTGAATATCTAAAATGAGGCGAGCTGAAACATCTTGTCTCATTTAGATCTTCAATGTTTCCAGGTATTTTAACTATTCCATCTTCAGAAAAAAAGAATCATTCTCATCTGTTAAATCCTATACTAAAACAATCCGTTTTTGAATTCCAAACATTTGGAACTCTATCAGAATGCTCCAGGGAAGCAGTCTGATCTATGTCGATACATCCTGTACATAGCATGTGACATTACTGGACTATCGTTAAGATCCACGTCCCCAACGTAAACTTGCCATGTAAGGGCAATAATGTCGCTGCTGCCCACAGAGTATGTCACGGAGTGTGACCAGGAAATGACACACTCGCAAACTGCAGAAAACCCCACAGCACCGTGAGGAAGAGTCATAGACAGCAAGAAGACAATTGCCTGACTTGACCTAGTTTTAGATATGCTCATATATTTGCAATGAGAAGATTGTCGATCACTGTCGTTATACTATCTGCTTAGAGAGATTTAAAGCATCCGTGACTGTTTAGTTCGCAGTGGAACAAATCACCGTTAATAGCGCTACCCGGCGATAAAACCGACAGCAATAAGAATACAAAACTGTCAGCTGAGATTGTTGAAAGTAATGGTCATGAATAATAGATCATCACTTGCAAAACAAAGACAGCTTACAGTTTTATTTGAACATTGATACATAGTACCTGAAGAAATGGGACAAGTGTGTAATGTCGAAGACAACTGCAATGGTTGTACGTTAATACAAAGCTAGTCCTTAGTAAAAAGATCATATATACATCCAGTTATTACTATAAGACTCTTAAATATATAGTCTTAAACAGTGATCCTTTGTATAAAGTAAAATGAAAAACATAACTCTGTAAACAGAGATAATCGAAAATGTAACATCTCTCATACCCAATAGTTTTAGTCTAAGTGTACTCTGTTATCAAGGGACTAGAAAACGAAATGACAAATCACCGCTGCTGCCACATGGCAAAACGGTATACATTGAATAGTGATCTTTAAACAAGCCGGAGTGCTCGCATAAGCGAGTAGCGAATGCCCAGCCCTTCGTATAGTCATATTCGAAATCAAGTATCTTCATTACCTCAACCTTTTATGTTGGGCTTGCAGACATTGCTAGAAGTATATAATTTTATAAGAGGATACCATGGAGAGCACATTTTATAAGGTTGTAAAACCAGATAATCTAACACTGCTGGCATCCCTCACGCCCCCAGCACTACCTAAAGTCCTCTCTTATATGGGTTCGACGCGAGAAAACCTGTCTTCGGGGTTTGCGAACAACAAAGGCGCAGTCTGTGTAGCTGAGGAGACTGGTTTGAGTTTTGCTTTGTAAGAAACCCCGATGACAGGTTTTGTCGCAAAGTAGCTGAAATTACTGTGGGTTTTGTCTAGTTGCATGCATTTGTTTTATGGTACCATTTTGTGTGTCATTGCTTTGTGACGTAGTATTTTGTGTTGTTTCTATTGGGACAATAATATCATCGTAAATATTTGCTTGTTTATATGTGTTGTTAGACAGTCTATCTCCATGTGTGTCTTCCTCTTGGTGCCATGGATAGGTCTGAGCTAGTGGTATTTGCTAGGCATATTAAATTGTATGAAGTCAAGTTTCCAAACGACCAAGTTGGCGAGATAAGAGCAAAGTGAGATGACCACTCAAGCAAAATATGTGAAACAAAATGAAGATAAAAATCAATCAAATTACGATTGTTAATTAACCAGAAATAGACACAGGTTCTTCACTTCTACAAAGTAAGTAAGGAGGCAAAGATCAGAAATCGATACAATGAAGTACCACACCTGACCCAGGACATCACAAGGGAAAGTGACAAAAGCAAAATAAAACATCACACACAAGAGAGTCAAGAGGTTAGCCCTTTCCCAGCAGTTGACTACAAGACTGCAATGAACAGACAAGAAAGCATGGCAAACACGAAACATAAGATCAATCTGATAGGCAAGAAATGGGGTTTATATAGTAAAATATTTTACTGACCGTTCCAAGGCGGTACTTCTTTTGTGGATCTTTTATGTTTTAGTTCTGTCTTGTGTTTGTTATGTCTTTGTGCGCGTCTGTTTATATGTGCTTTGTGGTCACCTGCTGGGAAAGGGCTGACCTCTTAGCTCTCGTTTGTGGTGTCTACTGTGAGTTTGTCACTTTCCCATTGGTATCCTGGGTCAGGTGTGGTGCTTGATTGTATCGATTCCTGATCTTTGCCCTCTTTCTTACTTTTATGATAAAGTCATTGCTTTGTGAATTAGCAAATTGTATTGGTTCTCATCTGCTTGTTTATATTGTAAAGAAATTTTCGCGAGAATAATATTTTCGAGATTAATGTTAAAAGACATAATTTGCGACGTTAAAAATTCGCTACTAGGGCATGGTTTTCCTATATCAGTAAACGACAGAGTGATTTCGCCATTTCTCGAGGATTTTTTTCACGAAACTATATGCGAAGTTTCGCGAAATTAAAACCCTCGCGAAAATTTCCGGATTTACAGTATGTCTTGGTAGACAGCCTATCTCCGTGTGTGCACTCCTCTTAGTGCCATGGGTAGGTCTGAGGTAGTGGCATTTGCTAGGCATATTTATTGAATATGCCAGAAATGGCCCATGATTGGATTAATAAAAGTATTATATTCTATTCTATTCACTTGTTTGCGCATATGCTTTATGTAAGTGAGTATAATCAGGATCTACGACAATCACACACCACAGACAAACCCACTGTGCCACCGTGAGGAAGAGTCACATAACATTTACAGTACCAAGACATCAGTAAGACAATAAAAGCAAAGCAACCAGCTCTTTCTTCCTCTTCAAGATGATTGCATAACTAGAAAGGACACAACATAATGCACAACAAAACAAAGACAAACACAGAACCCTCACAACAAATGTGAAGCATACCAAACACCAGATCAACAACAACAGAACCACAGCAAGATTCCAAACGACCCGAACATGAAAGATGACTTTTTATGTTGGCAAAATAAGAGTAAATTGAGATAATAATGAATCAAAATGAAAATCAATCAATAACCAGAAGTAGACACAGATTCTGCACTTCTACAAGGGCAATCTGATAGGCAAGAAATGGGGTTTATAGGTAAATGTATGAAATTGACAAAGGCCCTGAATACCTTGGACAGGTATTTATTTCCACAATATATGCCACAGAATGATGTGTCCAATTTGCGTATCAAGTGACACGGGCCAGGTGGTTTGTATCTTGTCTTTTTTCGTCACCCATTGTTAAGTGCTCAATATCCCCTTAATATCCTCTAAATACCCATTTAATGCGGGAAAATTGAAAGATAAGAAAGCTAGGGTCACTTATCTAAAACTTTTATGATGTTTTCATTTCTCAAAATTCTCTGATCCACTGTTTAGGCCGCTCCGTATTACGTGCACGCAATGATTTAACCCGATGGTTTGCCAAGATTGCATACGAAATTATATCTCGTCTGAATTTTATGCCCTTCTTACGGTTTAATGCATCGTTACTGTCAGTCAGTTAAGAAATAATTCTGACACTTCAATTGAGCAGATCACACATACACCTGCATAGTTTCAAGATTATAAGTATCAGAAATGGATTCAACGATTCGTAATCAATTTTCAGCTGATTGACAGGTATCTTACGTTTTACATAACAATTATAGCAAGCTGTTTGTCCGCATGTACGTGGAAATAATTCACGAGCTTTAGCGAGTGGAATAACCCGTATAGGTTGACAACCATGCCATTGAAACACTTACATTAGTGAAAAGTGATGGCAGTGAGCGTGAAATTTCAATTGCTCATGAAACTAAAATAAACCTAAAATTTCAGTAAAGACTTTTTGTTTGCTTTCAAGCTCTCATCTTTTGTATTTGTCATGTTTATAGATGTTAAAATTCAAAGAATTGTTGGCATTATAACATTTTTGAGCATGATTGATTGCATGCTCAGTTGAGTTGAGCATGTAATCTTTTTTATAAACCTTGGTGCAAGAAAACTGTTATGCCAACTATTATTAATGACAAACTTGAAACAAAACTGGCTGACTTCTTGGCTCTCGTTTGTGGTGTCTAACTGTGAGTTTGTTACTTTCCCATTGGTATCCTGGGTCAGGTGTGGTACTCGATTGTATCGATTCCTGATCTTTGCACCCTTACTTACTTAGTATATACATGTATGATTGAATTATGATTGAAAGCACACACACACACACACACACACACACACACACACACACACACACACACACACACACACACACACACACACACACACACACACACACACACACACACACACACACACACACACACACACACATGCACGTGCTCACGATCGGAAATAAGAAAATCAAGACGAAGACTGGGACTTTTAAGTATTGCGTTTATTACAGCGTCAGTTTCTTATGAAAATGAGACTATATATAAATCTTTTCTAAGGTAACATAAACCACGGTATTATCATTTAATTTCTTTTTCTGTTGTCAACACGTTTGATAATCTAATAATTTTCTATTCAAACATTGAGCTTTTACAACCTATTCACAAATTCACTGCACTGTCATTTAAAGATGTTGGCCACGCCAGATTCAACTGTTCCCAGCGCTTAAACGATTCAATTACCACTCTCAAGTTTCCTCTCTTTATAATGCACAACTATCAAGTTGATGTGAAACGACAGTTAAGCAAATATCACTGAGTAGAAAGAAAATCTTGATATTTATACCACCCTTACCAACACTAGCACGAACTATCTCGTGATGTGCAAGGTCTACACTGATGTAAGCGGTATATATTAGTTATACCATGTTTGTCCACCTGTACGTAAGATAATCCACGAGCTTAAGCTCGTGGATTATCTCAACGCACAGGCGGACAACCCATGGTATAAGTTCCAGGCCTCTAGTTAAGAGTGCGTACCAGAAAAATAACTTTCTTATTTCTCAACTAAAACATATGTTGTGGGTACTCAAAAGAACGCTGTCAATGAGACGGTTCTTTTGAGCACCCAAAACATATGCTAAACGTTATGGGTAAGAAATTATTTATAATTTTACGCTGAAAAATTTTGTTTATCTAAACCTATATATAATTACTTTTACTTAAGCTTTTTAGTGCTTTCATTGTCAGCTGATATGCACTTCAGTATGGGGTGTTTCTCTCTGTCTGGTAAAACTGAGTGGATATCAAGAATGGTGGGCTGATCTTTCGGGACCAGTCAAGTCTAGTCACCGTTCTTTTAATTTTACCCTTTTCTGATGTTTGGCAAAAGTATTTTGATTTGGGTTCACGGAACCTGTCATTAAATGAGCAACTACAGACTTAAATCAACCAATAAATGAATCAGCTTCATTTTAATCCATAAATAATTGATGTACAATTATCTCGAGCGGTGTAACAATATAATGAATACAATGAGTAGGGCTGCTAGCGCTACTGGTAATGTCATCAATACAAGTACTGACAAAATTGTCAAATACTCGTTTAGCTGCTGTTAGGATCTTATGATTGAGACCATTGTTGGAGATAAAATCAGTATCTCAGTGATTCTTGAAAACATCGTACAATTTTAAAATGCAAGAAATAAAGAATAAACTTTACAAGATGTCAAAGGTAATCTGTTCATTTAAGAATGTGCAACATTCTAACATGAGTCAAAGAGAAGATTGTTGAAACAGTAGTATCATTTAGATTTATGTTAACTTTCATAACACATTCATAATACCTATTATTGAGTAGGCCATGTCCACATGGCCAAACTATTAACACAGTTTGTTGATTTGAAAGATATAGGCCTTTGTGCTTTTAATTTATACCAGTATTTGCTACAAACATATAATTCCAGAAGGAAGCCACATGTAAATCAGAAAATGACTGAAAGATGCATTACAATGTATTAGTCTGTATATTGGATTTATATTGTACCTCAAAACATCAGTGATTTAGACAACCTTGCAAATAAATTGCCAGAGCAGCCCACTTGATCCTATATTGGGAAGGTAAGGCTTAGCCAAAAATGCATTCAAACCAACTAGAGCAGAGGGTGTCACGTTCAACCCTTAATATGAGCGATACAGGATTTGGGTTCTAGACTATACAGTTCCATGATCAATATTGATATGTTTACTTAATATACAATCAAATCAAATATGTAAAAACGTACCAAAATCAAGTCATTACACTGAATCCAATGCACTTTTCTTGCTGTTTGATTTTTTAAAAAAAATAAAGTTATATGAAAGAAAAGGCTAGGCTTTTTCGAACGTCAAATACCCAATGACCAATACCTGATTAAATAAACGCATGAGTATTGGTACTCATCGCATCGACGATTGACAAACATTCAGATGAAGCTGCGCATCCACACAGTCCCGTCAGAGCTTTTCTGGCTCGCTTACACAAAGCATGGATGTAAAGAAAAGCTCAGACCAAATATAAGACATCTTGTCTTACTAGATAGCTACGCATGTATGTGTAAAGAGTGACTTCACACATATGTGGCTAAAAATCTATAGTATATTCCCAGGGATGACACTTTGACAGTTTTATGTTTACATAGGCTTTGCCAATTGTTTTTTAATTCCCTAATTTTTGAATTTTGAAAATTTAAAGAGTTTGTCAGGAAATGGATATTTTTAGGGGTGTGCCGGAATTCTTTATTGTATGTGTGTGCGCGCGCGCGCGCGTGTGTGTGTGTGTGTGTGGAGGGTCATTTCTAAAGTCAACTTTTCTCTAGAGTCTTGATATTTTCAACTGCAAACTAAATGTAAACAGTTGTCGAGAGGATTTACATACTGAAATAAAAGTCTTCAATTTTATCTTGTCTCGTGTTTATTTCCTACTAACTGGTAATCGTTTTCATTGATTGAAATAACTAGCTATTTTAAGAAAGAACAAAGAAAGGCGGCAAAGATCAGGAGTCGATACAATCAAGTACCACACCTGACCCAGGATACCATATGGGAATTGACAAAAACACAATTGAACATCACAAACAAGAGCCAAGAGGTCAGCCCTTTCCCAGCGGTGACCTCAAGGCAGCCATGAACAGACGCGAACGAATGACAAACACAAGACATAAATAACACAAATGGTCCACAAATGCAGTACCGCATATGAACGGTCAGTAAAACTATTTTACTAAAGGGTTTAAACCGGTTACACGGCGCCAACCTCACCCTTAGCTCAGACATAAATCAAGACACATAGATGTATGGTTTGCAGGTCAAGTTACAGAATGGAAATAAAAATTGGAGTATTCTAAAAAAAAAATCATACTTATATGCCTGATATATATGTAAATTTTTGTAAACAGTAGGTGCTGGGGCTGAGCATATGTAGCAAGAAAAAAAACGAGAGTAACTCTCTTGGAGTGTTTCCATTATAGCAATGGTTATTTTACCTCTTCTTCTGTCGTGATCTTTGACAGAGTCAGCCGCTGTAGCATTAAGTTCAACATTGTCATCCCGTCTCTTATCGTCTCCTGTGGTAGGGGAATGACTTCTATCCTGTTCTAATGTTTTCAGAGGTTGGACCAATCTCGGGTAGGATAAACCTGGTATACTAAGAGGATAAAACGCTGCTGGATGAGGTCTCTGGTACAATGGTTGAAGTGTTGGTGTTGGGATGTGGGGATAAAGTAAATTAGAAGCGTCATTGGTCAGAACACCTTCGTTATTGAATGCGCCAGCATTCCGCAATATTCTGTTTATGGAACTGATGCTTGGAATTGTTTGCTCATCACAGATTCTTTGTGCTAATAAATAGTCTCTTATTTCCCATGCAAATATAGATGGGTTTTCTTTCTTCAGCTGAAGTATTTTCCGCACTACCAGAGGCGTGGCTACTTGCTGAAATAAAACAAAGTAATCACGTCCGTTATAAAGCAAGGTGTGGATTTGATTGAGAAATAAAAAAATGTTGTTTTAAATAATCCCTCTTGCAAGTAACATTGTCTGAAAAAAATCTATTGACTTTATATGGATGTATTTCAAAATGCCATGCAATGATGCATATGATGTCAAAACTACATGTACTATTACATTAAAAAAAAGAAAAAAAAAGACCCCCCCCCAAAAAAAAACAAACAAAAAAAACTGCGTGCTTTTTTCACTCTACAAATAAATAAATATTTTATAAAATAGCTTACATATAATATCTAAATGGCATTTATCGTGTTCTTTATAATGACTCTAATTATTCTAAGCACGATGATAACCAGAATAAAACAATATTTAACTTTATCAACAGTTATACTTATCATACGGATCCCTAGGTCATAAACCATTTTTTCATGCTAAAATCAACTGAGCATGAAGGTTCAACTGCTCATAAAAACTAAAAGGCTGAAAATAAAGATTGTTCTTGCTTCAAAATGAAAATCTTCCTTCAGATGTTGTATTTATCCTGCTAATAAATGTTAAAATGCTACCAATTGTTGGCATTTAACATTTATGAGCCGGATAATTTCCATGCTCAGTTGAGTTGAGCCTGATAAAAATTTTATAACCGCGAGGTCAGATCTTCTCCATGTAGATTAGCTACGTTATGGAAGCAAAAACATCCACGAAGTTCAATGACAGAAAATCAAATTGAGCCTTACCTTTGGCTTAAAATAATTGTTAAAAGTAAGTGAGTAGGATCAGGAAATACCACAATCACAAACTGCAGAACAACGCGTGACCCTGTGAGAAAGAGCCACAGCACGATCACGAGACACCAGAAAGACAAAAAAGGCAGAGCAACCAGCTCTCTCTTCCCTATCAAGAT
Source organism: Loripinus fragilis (assembly GCA_964019695.1). Taxonomy (NCBI): domain Eukaryota; kingdom Metazoa; phylum Mollusca; class Bivalvia; order Lucinida; family Lucinidae; genus Loripinus; species Loripinus fragilis. The sequence continues at coordinate 94,993,865 of OZ026520.1, forward strand.
TGATACAAAACTAGAATGGACACAACGTAACGCACAACAAAACATAGGACAATTACATAACCCCCACAATGGGAGTAACAATCAACAACGAATCAACAACAACAGAACCACCACCTTAGAACGGACAGCAGCCTAAACCACTGTGGGGGGGGGGGGGGCTTAAATGCATTTTACTGGTACCAAATCTTCCCCCTGGATTCTGCTGTTGTTGAATAAGCTCGACTGGAAGCTTGCTTACTATTGCAATGTATCATCATAAAGAAACGACCTAATCAAATTAACACACTATGATGAAGCAAAGAAAGGGGCTCACGACTCACAGATAGTCAGAGCCAAGGAAAGCCTCAAGTTGAGCGACGGTGGGTCCAGCTACAGACAAGCATCAGGCACCATCCCACCGATTAAAGCTTTACGTCAGAGCCGTCATTGAGTCTGAGGCCTGACCCACCATTGTTACCCGGTTAGCCTATATTTACAGTTACAATTATAATCTAAATGTTCTGTTGTCTAGCTACATACTGGTCCATTAAGTATCAGACCTTCTTCTTCTTCTTCCATATATTGGACCGGGATCATCTAAGAACGTAATTGGTCCAGCGGGACATGGGCATGGCGGGTAAAACCAATGTCCCAGAACAGTCGATAAAACCATAAAACTATTTACAGGTAAGATGAAAATGGTAGCTGGTCGTGGTTTAGACTGGGCCTAGACTGGTGAAACGGCAGGCACGGAAGCCATCCACAGTGGGCACTGAGGTGACACTGTTTGGTAGTCTGTTCCATTCCCGGATTGTTCTGGGGAAGAAGGAGTTGTGATAGACCTCATGCGCAGTGTGTTCCTGGTAGAATCCTGTGTAGCTTCTTGTGCGGCTGTCACCTGGTTTTAAGTAGGTTGCCTTGTCTATGTCCACTAAACCATGATGTGTTTTGTAGAGGAGGCTGAGTTTGGAGATCTGGCGTCTGTTCTGTAGGCTTTCCCAACCAAGCTCGTTGACCATCTCTGTGACGCATCCAGGTGTACGGGATGTATAGTCATTGTACACATAGCGAGCTGCCCTGCGCTGGACTTGTTCAAGTGCCTTTATATCAGCTTGTCGATAAGGGTCCCACACAGGAGCTGCATACTCAAGGACTGGTCTAACAACAGAAGTAAAGGTAGCTGCTTTGACTTGTCTGGAGCAGTGCTTAAAGTTCCTTCGCAGGAATCCCGGGGAGCTGTGGGCTTTGCCGGCTGTATCAGAGACGTGCTTGGACCATGAAAGGTTGTCTGTGACCGTAACTCAAAGGTTAACAACATCTAAAGTTTGCCCATGTAGCGTGTATGTTGACTGGAACTTGTGCCTCCTGCCTACCTGTAATGACCCTGATGACGGTACACTTGCTGGGGTTGAAGCTCATCTGCCATGTTGCTTCCCATTGTTCAAGTGCAGTGAAGTCTTGTTGGAGGAGCTTGCAGTCACTGGCTTTATTTACGACGCAATAGAGTAGGCTTTCATCTGCAAATAGTCTACAGTCTGATGATCGTAGGGACTCCGGCATGTCGTTAATGTAGGCCAAGAATAAGAGGGGCCCAAGTACTGTTCCCTGGGGAACTCCAGATAGGACATCTGACCGGTCTGAGTGTGAACCATCCAATACAACTTCCTGTTTGCGATTTTCAAGGAAAGATCTGATCCAATTGCTGGTCTGGTCCCGAACTCCATAGAAATCTAGCTTGTGGAGAAGTCTAGAGTATGGCACTTTATCAAATGCTTTCACAAAGTCTAGCAGGATGATGTCTACTTGATTTCCTTTGGAGAAACGAGATGCGATCTCTTGTATTGTTACAGTGAGCTGTGTTTTGCAAGAGCGCCTTTTCCGAAAGCCATGTTGGTGATCCTTTAGGATGTGATGCCTGTCAAAATGTGCCATGACATTGCTGTGGATGATATGCTCCAATAGTTTGCAAGTGATGGACGTTAGTGAAACAGGGCGATAGTTCGCTGCCTTGTGCTTGTCTCCCTTCTTGAAAACTGCAACAATCCAGGCGTCTCTCCAATCAGATGGGACCTGTCCGGTATCGAGCGAAGTCTGGCATATCCTTGCTAGTATTGGGGCTAGTTCATCAGCTGCCGCTTTAAGAATAAATGCTGGGATTCTGGTCCCGTGGCCTTGAATGGTTTCAATCCCTTGAGAAGTTTGTGAACTCATTTCCAAGTGACTTCTAAGTTGGGCATGCTAGGATATTGGCTTGGGCCTTTGTCTGGGAGGGAGCTGGTGTTAAGAGTGTGGAACAAAAGGTTATTTTTTCTTAATTCTCAATAAAAACATGGCGTGGTAGTACTCAAAAGAACCGTCCCAAAACATATATTAAAACTGTTGTAACGTAGTGGTTGACACAAATGTCTTTAGATTTATAAGCTTAACAATAATTTTAACAATTTTATAATTTTATTAAAATCTAACTAAATAATTTCTAGAAACTTATTATAACCCGAAGTTCCAAGTCTCAGCCTAAATTATTTTAAATCTAAACCCAAATTCTAACACTCTCACACTAGACTTCATGTTAAATACTATGAAGTCACGTGATAGAAGCTGACCACAGCGCCACCTAATAACATCATCATTAACCAATCATATTTCACGTTTATCATAAAGCGCCTTCCACATAGGTAAGCTTCCATTTAAATCAACCAATCAGAAGATACGATAGTGACGCATAATCATACCAGTTGGGCAATTTCCCAAAGGTCATAGTGCAATCCTGCCAATTAATAGCAGATTTGACATAATATATTTATTTGGCTTATGTTATTTTACTAAACTAAGTAACATTTATCAACACAACTTTTCCAACGTGTTAAAACATACCATAAGAATTGACAGGCTTATCAACAAGGCCTTTAAGAAGTAACAACAAACTGGTGTCAGAATTCCCTATCAAAACATAAACATGTCAGTCACAATGTCGACAGCACACATTCTCCGACTAAATAAAGCATTCACAAATATTGTAAATCCTCACAGGTGGATTCACAAATATTGTGACACCTCTCAAATGAAGCCCTCTATCTTACACTGATGGGTAAGAAAATATTAACAATTTTCGCTCAAAATTTTTGTTTTATCTTAACCCATGAGTTTAATATTAGATGAAAAAAGTCTTACTTTAGGCTTGTTTCCACCAATGGAACCAGGTTTTATGGAGCCAGTCTCATAATATCGTGTCAGAATTTTACTGACACATCCATGTGACACCAGCAGTTGTCTAGAAATATCACATGGTCTAACTCCCATATGAGCCAGCTCCACGATGCGTCTTCTCACGTGATCAGGTAGAGGGCGCCCATTTACGAAAACTCCACCCAGCTGATTTACACCTGTCTGACCTACAAGTGACCAAATAATAAATTATTTACGTCATTAAAAATTGACTACCGTAGCGAAAGAAACAACAACAACAACAACAACAAAAACAACAACAACAGCAACAACAACAACAACAACAACAACAACAACAACAACAGCAACAGCTGAATAGGATCATACAGCTGATCTGAAACCAATTTTGCTGTAAACTTACATACAGGCAACCTGAGGCCAACCTTTCTCCAGTGAAAAATGTTCATAATTTCTACAGTGATAAATTATTTTTGAATATTAAGAACTATCTCTTATTTTTGTAGTTATTCTCCGGATCCGTACTATCGAATATAACATATTGTAGAGCAGTATAAAGGTTACACAAATACTTGAGGTGTACTTTTAAGGATATGAGATACCGGAGACCCGACTTCCAGGGCTTCAACCTTTGTTCTAGAATGACAAACAAATTTTTTACCCATATAACTCATTAATTCTCTTAAGTTTTATTCGGCATATTAGACATGCGCGGATCCAGAGGGGATTCATCCTTCCTCCCTCATCAAACTAACCCCCCCCCCCCAACAAAAAAAAAAATAAATAAATAAATAAACAAAAAAAACCTCCAACAACAACAAAAATCGTTATCGAAGTTGAACCCCCTCTGACAAAACTTTCTGGATCTGTGCATGGAAGACCCCGGTTCCAGGGCTTCGACCTTTGGTCTAGCATGACTAAAAATTTATACCCTCATAACTCATTAATTCTTTTAAGTTTTATTCGGCATTTTAAAAACAGAAAAAAATCCATTTTGCTGTTACTATCACCTGGATTCCTTTATATTGCTTTTATATGTCCTCTTAAATCTGCAAAGACGGATTTATTTCCTTGGTCTCACTCACAGTATTGTATCAATTTTATTTTTAAACTACCAATAAATATATTATGCGATTGGATGTTGCGAAAATGCCCAATTAATTGCATTTTATGGTTAATTTACTATATCAAAGAGAAATCTTATACATTTGCTCAGTGGTCGTGTGCCTTTCACAATATGTGACGCCCGGCGATTTTGTCACGGAACAAATGTCGACGGGGTATTTTAACCATCTCCACGTATTCTTATGCCATGTTGTAAATCGAGGCTAGGCCACCCGTAAATGGCCATCGAAATAGAAATAAAATCTACCCGTTCGTAGCGATCATATTATACGTCTTTTTTTGTTAACTATTATGATATTACCCATTACATGCCGGAAAATTAATTATGATCATGATTTAAGTCGGCTGGTGACTTTTTTAAAAACTCAAAGCCAACTTTTTAAAACACACACAAAAACAAAACAAAAAATAAATAAAATAAAAAATAACAAAAAACAATAAAAAAAAAAAAAAAAAAAAAAAAAAAACGGAATACCACCAGACTGTCCAACAGTTTGGTTCAGATCAGGCCAAACGTTCTGTGTACAAATTGCTTGCAAAAATAACAGGAGACGACAAAATATGCCGCAGACAGGTAATGGGCCACTGGAAAGACAAGGAATAATGCCAAATTATGCACTAATCAAAAACTGATGTACATGTACATTAGCAAAATCACATGTGGACGCGTTCAATTTGTTACTTTGGTATGTTTGGAACTCGTTCAGCAAGAGTAAGCGAATATATTGTAGTTTGATGGATTTTAATTTTAAGATTCATCTTTAGAAATTATCATACCTACAAAAACCTACTGAGCCTACTGAGCCAAGTAATTCGTTCACATTTCTTTTATTTATGTGTAGAGATTAGTCATCGTTTTAAGAGTTTGTTCGGTTTTATTGATTTATTTCATTTATGCCCATTTACAACATGCCATTAATTGCACATAGCTGATAAGTTTAACTCAGCAAATTGCTGTAATCATTAAACAGCATCTTTAATGAAAAGTCAAATCTACAATTGTGTTTTGCATTTTTGACATCTGATATTTTTTGAAAATTAACATTTTCGAAAAATTCCTTCAGTTTTAATATACAAATGATGCATTCTTTTGAAGTTAAAATCAGGAGTTGTAATCCCAAGAAAGTTTTGTCCACCGAGGGTAGGCATCCTTTTCTCGGGATGGCATTTTAGGCTGTATTGATTAGAACTAAACATAGTCGTGGACAGATAGACATGACTTTTTACCATGAGTGGTAGCTTAAAATAGTTTGGGGATCCTTGACATCTGGTCTGAACTTAGCTGTGGACAAGTGGACATGACTTTCGACAAGGCTGCCTAACAACTGAATTAGATTTGGGATTCCTGACATCAGAGTTTCCACATATCAGAGAGCTAAATTTAGCAAGCACTAAAATGTTCCACTAAAATGAGCTGTGGTCTATGACTTTTGTCATTTGTCATAGCTGTCTGACAAATAGTTTTGGGAATCCTGACATCAGATTTTTTACAGAGCTAAATTAAGCAAACACGATCAAAACTGAGCTTTTGGACAAAGCTGTTGCAGGCAGTTTCAGCAAACAAGAAAAGGACTTTGCAGGCAGTCATTTATAACAAACTTTTTTGATCCAGATCAGGTTCGGCATCAAACTGTTTACAAAGCTACTGACAGATAAAGAGTTAAATATAAGAAGGGACAAAGTGTATTTTCATTTGTTTGTCAATAGTCTTGGTGGGAAGTAATTCTTTACGGTCGCCTACTTTATTATTAAAACGAAGGTCCAGATAAGTGAAAAATTTAGCGCAAATTTGCTATTATTTTCTCGCCAAAAAGATAAAACATATGTTTTTGGGCTCAAAAGAACCGTCTCATTGAGACGGTTCTTTTGAGCATCCACAACATATATTTTTGTTGAGGAGTAAGATAATTAACTTTTGCTTTCCCTGTCCTATCTTGATGCAAGTAATTTAGGGGTTAAATTATCGTAAATTTTGTTTGTATTTTATAGCGAAGATTGTAATGCGTTGATTTAAGAAAAATCAAAATCCAAAATACCAATGTTCAATGGATTGAAACAAATTCTGATCGAAATATATTAATCTTTGATCAGTTTCCGCGTTTTTATATGGATTGATATAGTCTTCATGGGGAAAACAAATCAAATCAATGTGTAGCCACTTAAGAAACGCCACTTAAATTCAAAGATAATCCGTGAAAATCACATTGAAATCAGCTGCATCTTAAGAAAGGGCTGTGGAAGATGATGATATTGCATGTTTGAAGCAAATTATGTTTAGCTATGTCGGGCTGTCTTAACCTTGGTCCAATTGAGTAAACACTTTCGCTGCCATTCTGAAGTCGCATGCTTTGTCGTATCACTATGCTGTTGTGTTTAGTAAGCTTCTGACGCCAACGGTTTTGATTCAAATCAGAGAGTTTATTCTGGATCCATACTGTTTGCATACAAGTTAAAAATAACATTTTATCAAAGCGGAACATGGCAGCAAACGGCTGGCAGACGACATTTTCACATACGCTTTCCACTGCCAGATATCATTTTATATTGAAATTTATATTATTGCTTTGTTTAGATTAAGCCTGCTTGGGCTGGCAGTTTAAAGACATAATTTAAGAATGGTACTTGGGTTCCTTGCTTGGAGCACACGTTTTTGATATATACCATATGAATCCTTTATAGTGTTAAAATATCTCACTGCTCTAGGTTTGGGTTCTTTCTTCTTTTTATTCTGTGGGTAAGTCAGATTCGTTAGAATCTGTCTTTATGGTGGTTTCTGACGATCCCCACATAATAAAAACAGTGATGAAATCATTTGAATACAGTTGTTAGATGTTTTATATCATTTTATGTATGTTTTGATCAATTTCATGTTTGTTGAATTGTTGTAATCTGTTTTGCTATTAAATATAGTATTATAGTATAGATGTATACTTTGTATTTAGTATCTGAGAATACATGGTCACATTTGTGACCCATCATCACAGTGGTTGTTTATAGTTTATATTATTTTGTAATTATGGTTGGATAAATATATCATCAGTGGTAGGCAATCATAAATCAAAGCTATGTCGACATGGCGACATTTATGTATGCAACCATTTACTGCACTATAACTTTTCAAATTATTGTGTCATAACACGTTTAAATGTCAAATGGGCTGTTTGAATAGCAATTTATGGCATTTTGATGCAAGTTTCCCACCATCCCACCCCTTACGCCTAATTGATATACTTCCATATTGTTTCTGAGGATCTCTAAGGCATTTAACAATAAGAAATAATTTCCATACAGCTGTGAAAGGTTTTCTCAACTATAGTCAGCTTTGTTTCGAGGTTGTCTTTATGGTGGCTTCTAATGAGGCGGTTTCTGACGATCCCCACACAGCTTCTGACGATCCTCACATAATAAAAAACAGTGATGGAATCATTTGAATACAGTTGTTAAATGTTTTATATCATTTTATGTATGTTTTGATCAATGTCATGTTTATTGAATTGTTGTAATCTGTTTTGTTATTATGTATATTTTTATTCAGTATGTGAGATGTATACTCTGAGAATACATGGTCACATATGTGACCCATCATCACAGTGGTTGTTTAAAATTCATATTACTTTGTGATTATGGTTGGATAAATAACAGTGAATCATAACATCTTATGAGCGTTATATCACCTTAGCTTTGATTAAAAAAAAACTTGCAGTGTCGCATGTAGGTGCGATGCCTGTCAGACTACATATCTTAGACAGACATCTATAATAATAATAATAATAATAATAATAATAATAATAATAATAATAATAATAATAATAATAATAATCGACTGACCGTAATGTGCACGACCCGTGGTGAATGTAGATTATCAGTATTGGGTGTCAGAAGGAACGTGTGAAAAGCAATTTGGTAATTTCCTGCAGAATGATGCACATTTGGATCACAATATACCATGTATACCAAAGCCTCGTCACCGTTTTGCATACCGGTTTCTATACAATGTTAAAATGTATTAGTATGCAAACTTTGATTAAAATATACCTTGCATTCAAGAGATGTGAGCATTTTCACTAAAAGACCTCGGCCAGATGCAATGATGCTCGACAAAGCCTCATCGCTGTTCAGCATATCCGTGGCTGGACACTGTTAAAATACACCCTGTAGTTCAAGAGATGTGAGCATTTTCACTAAAAGACCTCGACCAGATGAAATAATGCTCGACAAAGCCTCATCGCTGTTCAGCATATCCGTGGCTGGACACTGTTAAAATACACCCTGTAGTTCAAGAGATGTGAGCATTTTCACTAAAAGACCTCGGCCACATGCAATGATGCTCTACAAAGCCTCATCACCTTTCTGCATATCCGTGGATGGACACTGTTAGAATATACCCTGTAGTTTAAGAGACGGAGCATTTTCGCTAAACGCAATGATGCTCGACGAAGCATCATCACCGTTCAGCATATCCGTGGCTGGACACTGCTAAAATATACCCTGTAGTTCAAGAGATGTAAGCATTTTAGATAAACGCAATGATGATCGACAAAGCCTCATCACCGTTTAGCACATCAGTGGCCTGACACTGTAAAATAAATAAGTATGCAAAGTTTGATCCAAATATACCATGTGATTGAAGAGATATGAGCATTTTCACTAACTGACCACTACCAGCCAGCTGGACTGATGCTCAGCAGTCCAACGATAAGGCTGTTGCGCATGCCGGTAATTAGACAAAGTTGACATGTACACGTATGCAAAATTTGGTCAAAATATACCGTGTGGTTCAAGAGTGTGCGCATTTTTCACTAACTGCTAACGGACGCACGAACAGACGGGCTCACACAGTAATTTTGTGCATGTCTGCGGGTCGTGCAATGGTAACAATATGACTCGTGTACAATGAACTATCTAAAGAGCAGTTGTACACTTGTTATTAAACCGGACCGATGCTTTCTGTCAGTGTGCCACTTACAGATTCTGAGCACAGGAAGTTACAATGAACAATGTTTCTCATGGGCTTATGGCCCTATGATATAAATATTCGACTTTCCGTTGCAGTATATTACTGTAATTACTCGCCTGCTTTCTGTGCTTCATCCACGATCATAAATCTTGATTTTGATCACCCATTTTATAAACGTTTACATTCTGGATATCTGCAAACAGTTCTTTTGCAAACAGTGAGACCCAGGCGGAGGCAGATGGTGGATACATGCGTTTCATCAGGGTATGCATTGTTTGCAAAAGTATAAACAAACAAACAAATATCCATGAGAGAAGTGCGTCATAATTTAGAAATGTCTAGCAGTGGCCCCTTAAGATAAAATATTGGACAATTCCATACTTATTCTATCCAAATGAATGGTAAAATCAACCAGAATGAAAAGGTTAAAAGTCATACACTACAAATTTCGCCACACGTAAAAATCATATAATAATCATATGATTCTTATATAAAAACTTTAATATAATACTTGTTAAAAAAGGCAGCCGCGTGTGGATCATATAAAACAAATTATATAATTTTCATATGAAAATGATATGATTTTTACGTAAACTGAAATACATATAAGAATCATATGATATTGATAAGCATTTTTACATAATAATCATATAATAATTATATGAAAATCATATGATTGACCTTTTATATAAATATCATATGAGTGCCTTTATATAAAATTTATATAAAAAGGCAGTATATAAAATTTATTTAAAAAGGCAGTCACATGAGGATGATGTGTAATGCACTGTATTTGAAAATTATAAAAATGTTACAAAACTTAATTCAACACACATGATTATCACATATATTAATTTACATATAAAACTTATATGATCTTATTTTTATCATCAATTCATATAAATCAATTTATGTCATAATTATATGAAATAGTACACATATAATGATCATATAAAACTTACATGGGTTTCATATGATATTTATTACATATAAAAATTATATGATTTTGTGAACATGTAAATATCATATAAATCATATAGAATTTGTTTGAAACTGCACATATGAAAATCATATATTCAGGTTTACATATGAGAATTATATTAGACTCATATGAGAATCGTATATAAAGGCAATTATATAAGAATGAGGTGTGGCGAAATTGGCTTAGTAGTTTGAATAAAGATACACGTGTTCCAGTTCTGGGTGTGTGCGTTTAAAGGAAATTACTATACGAGTACTGGCTAAGTACTTTTGACAAATCTGGTATAACATTTTCACGTTTATAGCGCAACTTTTCTTTCTTTTATCGATATAATCGACAAAGGTCGATCGAATCTAGATGAAACTTCATTAACTATTATGATAAATCTGTTTTAAGACAATGTTATGCTTTAATTCGTTTGTTTTAAGTAGTTTGAGTCACTTATGGTGGGCCTAATGGAACATTAGTGATGATGGTAACACGACGTAATCTCAGTGGCAGGCGACCACGGATAACTCTAGCTCGCCCCACACTGAAGCTTGATATAACATATGTCTTAATGTTCTGATTTATGGGTGATAGAAGTCCATTTCAACCAGCTTTTTATGAAAAAAGATAATTGTCGCATAAGCGTCATATCATGGTTAAACCTATCCGTCACCAGAAAACGAACAGGATGTGCTTGCGAAAAACTATGCTCCCCTGAACAGATGCAATTCGCCAAAGGTTCTTATACACGCATGTACGTACGTACACTTAATTTTAAGAATAATATGCTTCCTATCTTCAATTCCGGGTTCAAAATGAACCAGTTCATTATTATTGTTCAATCTTGCGAACTGATGACACCTTCTACATAGTTTTTCTAGTTTTTCTTACAAACCAAATGCTTTTCATGTTGCAGGCGAACAGTATAGACCCTGATCAGACTGCTGTACCATAGGGTACAATATGATATGGATCCACACTGTTTATCACTTTGGCTGCCAATGTACATGCATAACAGCTGTGATGATACTGTAGGCGACTTAACTCTACTATGACGGTTTAAGCTCGGCATGCTCAGTTCTCTAGTGGTGATGCAGAGGTCCGAAAGTTTGGTCTACATCTTAATTGTATGTGTATGTGACCAGCGAACGCTTTGGCAAGGATATTTAAGGCTCAACCTGAGAGTATTCACTGTTTACCCCTATGAGAGGTACTATGTTCTTTTGAAGAGCTCATGTGCTCGAATACCAGTGACAGTGTTAAGTAAAGCCAGGGGGGAATTTCAAGGATAATTAAACGGTGAATGCAAACTTTATGATTAAGACAAAGGGATTTACTGAAATGCATAAAACAAAGAAACTCCACTAACAATAATGTAAGTATACATTCCATTCCCCCATTTTAGCTCAGCACATACTAATGCATACATCACGGAAACTTTTACGGGTTAAGTGGGCCATCCGCGTAAATCACGATACAACGCATAACTTTTCAGATTTCTCAGTGCGTAATTAAAATTTGATTTTTTTAATTTCTCAACCAAAACATATGTTGTGGGTACTCAAATTGAGACGGTTCTTTTGAACACCCAACACAAATATTTGATTTGATGGATAGAAAAAACACACACAATTTGATGCCTTCTGGAGCTATGAGTTAACATAAAAATAGTTTTTGAATAGAATGTGGTCGGGTTTTAACATTGGTTGCATAAGTGGATAGACATGAGATTTTTTTTATATTGTAGGTTTTCTCTATTTCGGAAGGATCCGTTTTTTCCAGATTATTTAGAAGTCGCAACAGCTGTCGTTGTGCCGCGTGAAGTTGGTAAAACTTCTCCCTGTACATCGATATAGTATTGATATTTGTCATAGTCTGGTCCTTCAGGCCTGAATATTGGGTTCTGACGGAAAGCAAAATACCGCTAAAGCCGGTGCTAAGGGGCGTGAAAATTGTTGCACTTTCCATTAGTTCTCATGAACAGACCCGATAAAACCGAGTCTGCTGTTCTCTTATATTGTAGGATCCGTTTTCCCAGATTATTTAAGGGGCAGGGTCTAAATGAAATTGACTTGTAAATGTGGTGATGTATTGTCACCTGGTAATTTTTCATAAAACATGTGTTAAATTTAACGCCACTTGTTAAACCGCGTGAAGTTGCTGTTCTCATTTGCCTCGTATACCATGCTTCTTTATTGATGTATTATTTAATGGCGAAGTTTGTTCAGAGCCGATTAAAGGACCTTTATCAGGCGAGACCATCAGAAGCAATCATATCTGAAACGATTTAAGCTATCGCCGTAACAAGAGGAGAAAGGTCCTATTGTGAAGCCACCAGGCAAAGATATGGACATTTCAAAAACTTAAAAATGCTGGCGATATAAGTGACAGGTCATATAAGATCAATTGATTTTAATATGAAAACATTTTTAAGGTTTATGATTATGACAAACGAGTTTAAGAACATTTTCCTTATTCTGAACAAATAACAGTTTTGCATTTATTACAATCCTCATTGTCTCGTTGCCTCTGGAAATCCGAAATTCCGAGTTCCTAAATGTTTTTAAACTTATGTTAAAGCTGCATAGTCTGTAACTTTTGATCTTTTTTTAGAACTTATGTTTCTATTGTTCAAGAACACAGTAAAATAACTAAAATCAGGTAAACATTTTACGAATTTCGTACATCTTAGCATATTATCAGTAACAAAACAACAGCATTTATGTTAAAATTAACTGTTTATAATTATTGGAGGGACGCAAATAATTACCAACAAGTGAAAAACACACCTGTTTTATAAGATAATTAACTTTTCCGTGCAGTTTTCAGCTATAGTGAACAGATTTATTGTGAAAACATAACTTAATTCTACTTTTACATATGATTTAAAAAGAAAATAAAAATTTCGAAAATATCAAAAGTTACAGAGTATGCAGCTTTAAGTGCTCATAATTGAAACGCAACATATTAAAGCTTGTTCTTGCAGAATTAATGACGTACACGTCTTGCTTATGAAGATTTTACTATCTTTAAACAATGCCGGGCTGTGACGTTGATTATATGTGCCCTAAAAGGTATTTCAAAGGGTTAAGCTTAGATTTTAACATGCTCTTTTTTTAAGGTTTGACATGCAGATTTTTAGCTTGCACTTGATGATGCAAAGCACATTGCTGCATTTAATCAGGGTTTACGCTTTTTGCTAAGATCAAAACAACCTCCAACCTCCAGGGAAGTAATACATCATAATTTAAAAAATTCTACAGGTGACCCTGTAATATACACAATAAGCAGTCTCATACTTATTGTATCGTATGAAAATATATATATTTGGAAAATTCTTCAGAATATTAGAGGATTAAGCAAAACAATCGGGCCTCGAGGTTATAAAACTTGAGGTCATTCTCAAATTCAAAATAAAGCGCAATGATTGGCTGCTTGCAGACTAGTGTCCGCAAGCAGCCAATCGTTACGCTTTATTTTGAGTTTGAGACTGTACTCAAGTTTTATAACCCAGAGGCGGGATCTCACATCCTTAGTGAGATGTTTGAAAAACTAACAGGACTTATCAACTACATCACAAAACCATGACTTTTGCTCACAAAGAGGGAGCAACAACAAACAGATAATTAACAAACAGCAACGGAACCGCCTCAGAATGGCCAGGAGTCGCAGTCACTTGGGAACTGAAATGTATTTATTGGTCAAATCCGACTCACAGATAAAACCCCCAGAAAATTTGAAAAGAATGAGACATAAAATTTATTAAAGTAAGTAAGGAGGAAAGATCAGAAATCGATACAATAAAGTACCACGCCTGACCCAGGGGACCACAAGGGAAAGTGACAAAAACACAAATAAAACATAACATACAAGAGAGCCAAGATGCCAGCCCTTTCCCAGTAGGTGACCACAAGGCTGCAATAAACAGACAAGAAATCATGACAAACACGAAACATAAATAGCAAAAATAACCCACAAAAGGAGCACCGCCTTGGAAAAAGTCAAAGTACAGTCCAGAATAATCAAACTAATAATAGAATTATAAGAAAACACTTGCAGATATCAAATTAGAGAAGTTTTATTAGATGGACATTTTTGGCGTGGCACTGACTCTTATTTTTTTTTGTATTGGTATCAACTAGCCATGTGCCAAGTTTCATGCTTTTATTATAAAATGCACGATTCTTCTCAAAATTGTTACATATCTACCCCGCTAATTGTTGGAAATCTCCTGTACTGGATCATTTTTAACATTGAAGATAGTGAAATACGGGTGTCTTACCTGTGTGAGGCATTATCCTGTCTTCATGGATTCCTTGATCTTTTACCTGAAAAGTAGATGATTAAATAAGATTGAACATAATAGGACAGATGCATGGGATTATGCATCGAAACTGAGGTAGGTGTCTGAATTAAATTATCCATGACTGCAGTGCTTCAGTTAAGGGCGTATTTTGTATCATGTAATATCATTGTTAACCAAATTGTAACCATATATTTAGGTTGGTTGATAACCAAGTAAATATGACCTGGAGATGCCACAATCTCGTATCAGAGAAAAACACATGTCACACAGAGGAAACTCTGATGTGTTCTTCTCTACAATCAGAGACTGTGTCACTGATGACCACTTTTATTATTTTTTCCTACTTTTAATTGCTTTGTTGCATGTAAGTACCTTACTAGTTTGTAAAATAAATGTGTACTGATGTGCTATCTTTACATGGCTAGCGCTTGCGTATAAAAAAGTTGTCTTGACTTGACTATTTGTATTTTTATATTTCATATCAACCTCTACTTGCCAGCCTGTTCAGTCGCATGCGTCCAATTATAATCATAGATTAATGAGACAATGTATGAAGAAACCAGCCAAATGGTCCTTACATTACAAAGGACTCAGATCATAAACACTAATTCAAACAGATAAGAGGCCTTGTTGTGCGTACAATATGTAGCTTATTTGTTTATGTGGACAATAGAGACTGATCAGACTGGGAGGTGTCCAGACTGATCTGAGTTTTGACTATATGCACAGAGATTTTGTCACGCACTGCTTCAAAATTATATAGGCTAAATGGAAAATGGTGTTGGTACATATCTGCATGGTTTTTCAGAAGTCAATTGATACAAATCAATACTGTATTGAAAGTGCAAGATGACTGCTTACGTACAATGTAAGTTTTTTCATGGTATGTACAACTTGTCATTTTAAAAATGTATAATCTAAATTGTAAACTAAGCTTAACTTTCTATCTATGATATGAATTTTGCAATGTATTTAAATACTCAATAAAAGAATCCTGAGTGAAAATTGGCTTGTACAATAGAGTTAACCCCCATCGCCCAGAATGACAGCCGTAACTGTGATCTGTTTCTAGACTGCTGGTCTGTTGGTGCTAATCATTATTTTCTGTTACTTCCCATTTCAGTAGGGTTACGTTTCCTTTTTTTGTTCTGTACTGTACTGTAATTCTTGTGTCATTTTACAGTTTTTATCGGTAGATTGATGCCGAGCTTTTGGTTTGGCCAACTATTGTCCGTTTGTGAGTTTCTTTAGATATGGCTGTCTGTAGCTTTAGATTTTTTCATTAAATTGTTTTCTATTAAAACAGTAAAGTAAATACTAGCTAGTGTCTCGTGATGGTTAAGTGGCTCTTTCTCGCTGTGCCACGGGGTTGTCTGCGGTTTGTGACTGTGGTATTTCCTGATCATACTTACTTACTATTTTTTATTAGGAAACCTCTGTGCGAGCTAGAAGTATTACGTGCTTGACCTACAACATGTTCTAGGGCGAAGAAGTAAAATATATTTAACCCCCAAGTGGCTGCTGTTCGTTCCAAGGTGGTGATTCTGTTGGTGTTAATTCTTTAATGTTTTATTTTACTTTACTTTAGGCTTATGAGGGGAGTATATAGGCAATGCCCTTTGTGCCCAATGTATTCTTAAATTGTGCTTGTCCAGTCAATTATTAAAGGAGTTGACTTTCTTTGCAGAATAATTTCCTCAGGTAATTTGTTCCAAGAATTCACTACACGAATACTGAAAAAAAGATATTTTGTAAAATCCCCTTGTTTTAGCATTGGCTTATACAATTTTGAGAGTTACCCCTTGATAAAATACTTAAGTCACTATCAGCCAACTTGAAAAATTTATCAGATTTTACTTTTTCTTTTCCACTTATGATTTTATATGCCTCTATAAGGTCACCACGTTGTCTTCTATCTTCAAGAGAAGTTAGTCTTAACCTCTTAAGTCTTCCACTGTATGATAAATGTACTATCTTAGTAGCGCGTCTTTGAAAATTCTTGAAAATGCCAATATCCTTTCTATAATATGGGTTCCAAACTTGAACACAATATTTGTGAACACTTTCTGGCAACTATGAACTGGCAGGATGTCTGCTTTTGAGCAATATCTGCTGTTATGCTGTTTGTTTTAGTTGCATAATTATTCTCACAAATGTATGATTTATCATCACCTCTCTTTGTGTGCACCACAGAAATGCACTTTTCATTGCTGTGTAAGCAGATTTTGTATACGAATTATATGAGTTTGTCAGAATCCAATATTCAAGATAAGTTTACTTGTGGTGCGTGTGTGTCGAGTTTAATTTGTCATTATTACGCGATATTCTTTAATGATATAACAAATTACATCAATTTTCAACGTCTTATGGCTTTGTTACGCATTATAAATATAATCATAAGAAATAATAAGGTTGCAAATTTAACAATATTTACTTTTTCTTCAAAGTAACTTATTATATTTGCACCTCATATGATTTGCCTGCTTTAACACTATTATAATGCATTGCTCGTTGCTGACTATGCGTTTAGTCTTGATCCTTTTGTGGTACATTTGGGCCCAGATGATCTAATATCTTTTTGTTTCTGTCTGTCTTTCGCATTGTCATTATTTTACCTTTGTAACATTGTTTTGTATGCATTATTTGTATACTGAAGGACATTAGAACGCACCATCTGATAAGCGCTAATTTATTTTGTCAAAATTTTAACATTTTCATTATGTGAAAAATACAATTGGCATGTCCCGTCATTTAGCTTGCATTCAATAAGAATGCCTTTTTACACCATACAGCTAAATATGACAGCTCAAGATACTTGCTTAAGTTCAAATAAAGTTAGGGTTAAAATGTATTAAAATCAGAGAATTTAATACTTAATTATTGTCAATGATGCTACGGGTAATTTAAAGAACCGTCCACTCAACTTTTATATGAGGATAATAAAATAAATTACATTGTATGGTTCTATTTTATTTATTTTATCATCCTCATTTTATTGACATACACAGTTATTTCATCTTAAAGTACTGATAGCTAGAAGTATTTGGTGAGTTCCTCGAAGTATATGCTAATGTTCACGAGGATTTTATCTATTTAAACAATATTTCAAGAAGATGACATATTTAGCTCGATGGTCGGTCTATAAGATAATACAAAAATATGGAAACAAACGAACAGTAATATGGACATATATAAAACATGCATGACATTACTAAATATAGTTTCAGTCACATTAAATGTATATCAAAGTCTTATGTCAACATTGTGCATCAGATATGAGCTGTGACATGTGATTTCCAACAATGTGGCATTTTGACAAATGTAGACTCAGACGAGCCTGTGCAGCCTCCTTGTAAGCTTAGACACTCCAAATGATGTTCCGTCAGTAGCTGACCAGTCATAGAATATTCAAGCGACTAGCAAAGGCTCTGATCAGACTGCGCGTATGCGCAGGCTGGCCTGAGCCTTTGCTGGTCGCACATACCACATTGTCGGAAATCTCATGTTGCGGCTCATACGTTCCAATGAGCATATAAAATAGTAATTTTGTTCATTAAAACTCAATAAAAGTATTTAACATGTATACAATTAGTCTCTTAAATGAAATGTGTTCTATTACAGCTTTTTTAGTTTGAATGTATTCAAGGAAGTTGCGTATGTAACTGATGCAGGGAAAGTGTTCCATAGCTTAAGGGATGAGAATGTAAATAAGCCGGTGCAAAATGACGTCCTGGTTTTTGGTACCATTAATGAACCATTTTTGATGACCTAAGATTTCTATCATATGCTATAGCTGTTGGTGTCAGTAAATCGAATATATATATATATGTTAGAGCTAGATTGTTCAGGGCCTTGTATGTCAAAACAGATGAAACAAATGGATAGGACAAGGCCAATCCTCAATCACCATCCACATGCTTACTGGGTTCAGCTGTCAATGTGCTAGAAAGCGGACCCTCACCGGGGACGGGAAGCTTTGAAAGCTGCAAAACACAAGACAATCAGGGAGTTAAGAGGAAAAAATAAGCTGGTCGAAACAGTGGAGGCGTTTGAAACGACGAATGTAAAAAAAAGGGACTTATTCTTAAAGCAAACCATTACCATCGTCTTTCTTAATATAGTCTTTAATTAAAACAAATCCCTGTCTGTTCTTGTAGATGTACTGCAATAATTTTAATATGCTTTTGCTAGACGTAATATTCACAGTTGTAGGATTACACGGAATAATAAGAACACTAAAGAAAAGCAACAGCTTGTTCAGTGAAGACTCAAATGAATTGCACTTCACTGTGGTATGATCAATGTTTAAGAGAATATATTTGAGCTGGTGTGGGCTGATGAGGTGTGAAACTATAATGTACGCTTTCATTCGTGAACAGTGTTTGTGTTTCATCAATTTCACGGGTAATGCTCATATACCTAGATACAGTTATTTAAAGTTTAGCTTTGAGAAAATATCTTTAAAGTAAATTAAGCAGACCTAGCCGTCGTAATAGACTCATCAACGCCATATAATTCTCTTTGAAAAGAAACAGAGGTAAGGCAATATTTAAATGAAACGTACACATGCATCCAGCATAAGTCGATATATGGACAGGCTGATGGCGAGCCTTTGCCGCACAAAGTTGCCTGAACAACCTCTCTCGAATGGAGATGTTAAATTGAAATTGGTGTCTAAAAGCCTAGGTGTACAGTCATGGTACAAACTTGAAGATTTAATGTATTTAATTTGAAAAAGCTTAAACCATATCGGTTCAGCAATATATTAAAAGATTACCGTAAATAAGTGGTATTATAAAACGCATTAAAGTAGTCACAACGGAACTCACATGAGAAAAGAATGTTTATAACAAATCTATCTTCATCACATTTAAAAGCATTCAATTTTGGTTCGCTTCCACTTATGTGGCTGGCGACATTGTCCTTATAAATCATAATTTGATGTTAAAATATACCAATAATATTTTTCTAGTAAATCTTTATGTATTTTTAATGTAGAAGGTTTTACTCTGGTCATTCAATCAAATCCACGCATGTTCAAAAAGTAAGTGAGTATGACCAGTGAATGCCACAATCACACAATGCAGATCAACCCACGCATGCTCGGATCCAGAAAGTTTTGCCAGAGGGGGTCCAATTCTGATAACGTTTTTTTTTCTCTTTTTTTTTTGATAGCACTTAAATAGTGCTCACCAATGCCAACTGTCCCTCTCTCTGGATCCGCGCAAGCCACGGCACCGCCGTGAGGAAGAGACACTGAACACCAACAGCCCCCGTGATATCAAAAAGACAACTTTAAAAAGTAAAGTTACCAGCTCTCTCTTACCCAGCGAGATGCTTTCTAAACTAGATAGCCACTAAATACTGAACAAATACTGCACAACAAAGCAAAGACCAAGCACAAAGCACATTTGGAGCAACAATTTTAATGCATCAGTAACAACATAACCACTGTTTATTTCATTTTCGCTTCACCCTGTTCTCAATATTTATTGTGTTTTAGCTTAATTTCAAACGACAAGGCCTGATTTATAATATTATTTAATAAGTATTATAAATGTATTTATACGTACGCCGATAGGGGGTATTTCACTTGACGTTTTCGTACACTTTGTAGACATTTTCTATTAAGGCGTTATATTAAACTTAGGTGACATTAAAGATGCCTAGTTAAATCAGTACATTTTGCTGATTTCGAAAACAGTAAAGTGCATAATTTCTATAAACCGACTATATAAACTATTATTTTATGAGAAATTAGAGAACCTAATTTATATTATGTGGTATTATTTTTCCTGACGATATCTGGACATTGCAACTCTCGATTAGTTCTTTTATTGTACGCTCGTTCTTAACTCTCAAGGAAACACCCTCGTTTTCTCTCATATTTGTATTTCTGTATATAATAATAATAATAATAATAATAATAATAATAATAATAATAATAATAATAATAATATTAATAACGATAGAACGTTTGATGGAAACGAATACCAAGAGAGGAAAGTCTGTGTCATTTATGCCACTTAGAAATAGACGATAAAATTATTATTTTTTGGTTTGTGGTCATTTTAATAATCCTTGTAAACAGTAAATAGATAAAAAAAAAACTAATTCATGAGACCAAATACTATCTCATTCTCAACTCTTAAAACTAATAAAAAAACTTGCTGAACTACGTCAATAATGCATGTTCATTAAAGGTATTTTCAAAAACTAATTAGGAACCCTTCTACATGTTCTATTCTTTTTCTTCTTTTTTCTTGTTTTGTCTGTGTTCTAATATCTCTTACCCTGGGTGCCATGATTTGGTCTGTGATCTCGATTGTGGCATTTTTTTGGTCTTACTCACTTATTTTATGTTCAGTGAATGGTATGTTACTGGCATGAGAATAATTTTGACTTATTTAATTGACCCCAACCCCCATTTATAGTTACAAGTTTATCTATAGAATCTGGACACTAGTTGCACACATCCTGTATTGAGAAGAAGTGATGCAATTGGTGTTTGAGAATAAGTAATATTTTAAATCATATTGCAGATGATATAAAGGCTAACTAACTAACTAACTAACTAACTAACTAACTAACTAACTAACTAACTAACTAACTAACTAACTAACTAACTAACTAACTAACTAACTAACTAACTAACTAACTAACTAACTAACTAACTAACATAAGTAATTCTATTTTGAAGGTAAATCTGGTTTGTTATCATGAAGAAAAAAAGTTTTTTTTTCACGTTTCAAATGAAGAAATCACATTTCTGGAGTCACACCAAAAAACTATAACCGTTGGCATAAAATGTTGTACTCGCTTAATTTACAATTACTTTAAACGAACTATTCACAGTAAACAGTTAAAATTTAAATTGTCATGAATGAATACAAACCTTATTTATTTGAAAGTTGCTCCTAGTAGTATTTGTCACAATGCAGTTTAAGAAACTCTGTCAAATACAAAATAAATGTCTAGGTCTTCTTTTTATTACACTTAAGCCAGCATCCGATGCTCACTTTACTTGAAGCGTGAATGCCGTAAAATTACATACGCTACCGTGGTACATACCCGAAGAATACCCGAATAGGAGCACGTGGCTACGTCATGCTTTAGCGAATCGAGCGCAGCCCACCAGCATCTTATCCTATCAGCGTTCAATGCAACTCGTCATCAGCCAATCATGGCACGCCTTTTTCACAGTATTGATAAAGACACCGCATCGGCGGCAGAACAAATGGTAAACACCATAGTAAAACCGACATTCTAGTTGATGTACGACTATTATCTTTGCCTTTCACTCTTATGGCAATGTATAGATGGATTATTACCCCATCCACGCAGCGTAGATCAAGCCGTGCGAATGCGAAAGTAGAACACAACTGATCAAAGTCTTTACAGTTTGAATATGGCATTTGCAATGTTGGGTCTTGGTAGTTATGAAGTAAAGAAAACTCAACTGAAAACTTTCAGACAAGCTTGTACTCTACTTGATTTAAAAAAAAACAAAAGGTAAGTGAGTATGATCAGGAAATACCACAATCACACACTGCAGACCAGCCCACGGCACCGTGAGGAAGAGCCACAGAACTCTGCTATATTGCAAGATTAGTAATGGCCACGATACATGTAGCAATGCTAAATCGTATGATAATCTCGGGAATGATACTCTCGCTTTATCGGCGCCCCAGTATAGTGCCACATAAATATGAAGCAGATGCCATTATCAAGTTTTGTTGCTTATTTGAGAACTTTATTCGGTTTGAAATTTTATGTTAATCGTCTGCAGACAGACGATTAACATGAAATGTCAAGCCTTCATCCACTATAATCAAGAAAGATATTAAAGAAAGCTGTTGTGTGTTGCAACCATGATTGGCGCTTTAAGGGCTAACAGTAGTTTATTAGATATCATGAATCTTTAATGCGTATCTCTGCTTAGGGGCGCTTTAATAGCAAATTAGAGGGAATAAGGACTGAAGAAAATTAAGAAATGGTTTTGGCTTTATTATATGATAAAGACAGATGTTTTATTCTTGCCATAAGTGTTTCTGTATTTCCTTTCCATGCGCCTTAAGAGGTCTCGAAGAAAGCAACACAAATTGCCAATTCTTCAAACAGCATTGACGCCATGAATACAGCAGCAATTTCATTTCGGCGACAAATTTCACTTGCGCGACGGAAATGAGTTCCATGTTCTTCATAAAATACGAAGTGTTGCGATTGAGTTTGTAGATTTCTTTGCTAAATTAAACGGCAGTATTCCGTGACTCTAATAGATAAATGTAAA
Organism: Loripinus fragilis; assembly: GCA_964019695.1. Lineage (NCBI taxonomy): Eukaryota > Metazoa > Mollusca > Bivalvia > Lucinida > Lucinidae > Loripinus > Loripinus fragilis. The sequence goes on from OZ026520.1 coordinate 95,016,675, forward strand.
GCCTAATGACAGATTTCACGATTCGTTCCGTAATTTTAAGATGGCGTGTTTTTGTATTTGTTGATAAACATCGGTTATGTAAAATTCATTGCAAACATCATCCCTGCTTCTTTTCTTGATTTTTGTTCTTACACTTTCGATGTCATCCGTAGACGTAGCTCCAATTACACACATTTGTTTTACGCACGTGCGTAATGAGAATTGTATATATTCAAAGGAAATCATTTAAGAAATGAATTCAATTTTTGGAATGTTCATGGAATCATGAATACTTCGGGTCTCTTGCAAAGTATTCATGATTCCATGAACATTCCAAAAAGTGAATTTATTGCTTATATTTGCATTTAACTATAAATATCTAAAGTATAAAAAATATTTTTAATTTAGGAATTAAAACAGTTTTTATTAAGAATATCATAGTATCAACGGTTTAGTCGGAGTGTAAAATCAAATTTGTGAAATTCATGAGGCTATGAACGGTTGCAAAAATCGAAAGATTCATTAGAGGATTGCTTCAAAAATTATGTAAATATTTACATGTAAACGGGAAACAGTGTTTTACTTTTTAATAAGGGCCTGCTCTTAAAGGAAAGAATTAGAAGTTCCCATTTTGCAAAGGGCTGCAATTGATGAGAATCTCTGCTCGTTTCTTTACTCTCCCTTTACACTATTATGTATGTGATAATGTGTCTTGTACATTATGTTTATATGTTTACTTTATGGAAGGTCGCAAGGAAGACTAGCTATTATAGCTAAGCGCGCCACCCTGTTTAAATATTGCATAAGTAAATACATAAAATAAATAAATGTCTGCTTTATGTTTGCGACCGAGTTAAAAAAAGTGTAATGTTAAAGAAGGAAGGGAGGAAGAGATAGCTGGTTGCTTTACTTTGTGTGATTGCTGTTCTATTGTTGTTTTTTGAATGCTATTGATCTGAAGCTATTCCTCGTGGGTTGGTTTGTGTTCTGTGATTGTGGCCTTTTCTGGTTTTATTCACTTACGTTTTGCGTTTGAAGTGCTAATGAATTTTATACCAATTGAGTGCCACTTCGGTGCACCCAAGGATGTGCATTATCATAAATCTGAATTTCTTCTTTTTCAAATTTGACGTAAGCGCTTTGTTTTCACGGAACTATTTTTAATACAACTTGTGGTCATTGTCATTTTATGACATGATTTTGCCATGGAATAACCTTGGATCATTGAAATAAAGATTAAAGAATGAGAAACTTTTAAATTTTATGCCTGTTGCTTATCTTTGACTGGGCCCTTCGTGGCTCTTCTTGAGCCCTGCCTGTCAGTAGGGTAAGAGCTCTTTTTGTTTCATCACAGTATGTTAACCCTTAAAGCCCCATCTATAATTTGCAACAGACGACATTCCAAATTTTGCTGCTTTTTCCAACATGATATTTCATGAGAATCGTCTGCTGCCCCCTCCTAAGCCCCCATTTGTTTCTAGTTTATTATATTACTAGTTCAACTTTAACTGAATATGCATTCTTGGGTGTATCAGAAACGTGTTGTATACTGTTTTAAGAGGATACCCTAATCCACACGGAAAAAAAGCTCCCGTAATGAGAGCAGAAATACATGGCGCCGGTGTTATGAAACTCATACATTCTTTATAAGGATAAAGAGGAGTGCCTTCTGACGATTTGCGACTGATGGATTACGTCACGCAATATGGAGGCTAAGTCTATTACTATGTTGCTGTTAAGCAAAAAATGAGCGTAAACTTGTTATTAGCTCACCTGAGCCATTGGCTTATGATGAGCTATCGTGGTCATTGGATGTCCGTTGTGCGTCCTGCGTCGTGAACAGTTCCTTGTAAGGACATCTCCTCCTAAGGTACTTGCTAGATTTTTACCAAATTTGGCAGGAATGGTTCTTATATGACACCCTTTAATAATTGCTCAAATGGTTTCGGTCCGTTGCATATCTAGGTCACACAGGCTTAAATATATTTTCGAGATGAAAACTATAAAAATCTTCCTGTCTGAAACCAGAAGTCATAGAGCCTTGATGGTTAATATGTAGCACCATCTAGACGACCTCTACATTAAACTTATATAGGTAAACCATGAAAAAAGTAAGTAAGGGTGCAAAGATCAGGAATCGATACAATTAAGTACCACACCTGACCCAGGATACCAATGGGAAAGTGACAAACTCACAGTAGACACCACAAACGAGAGCCAAGAGGTCAGCCCTTTCCCAGCAGGTGACCACAAAGCACATATAAACAGACGCGCACAAAACATAGCAAACACAAGACAGAACAAAAACATAAAAGATCCACAAAAGAAGTACCGCCTTGGAACGGTCAGTAAAATATTTAACTGGAGGGCTTAAACCGGTTTAACGGCGCCAACCTCACCCTTAATTCAGATGTGGATCAAGACACATAGATATTTGATTTGCATGAAGGACCCCTAACTTATCAATGCATCATCTCCTAAAACATATAAATCAAGATATAACAAGGAGATAAAGCAAAAGCTTCTTGTTAGAAACCACAAGTTCTAGAGCTTTGATATTTTGGTATGTAGCATCATCTAGTAGACCTCTACCTAGTTGTTCAACTTATACCCATGGGGCAAGGAGGTCAAATGTTTTACATAGGCTTAAATAGAGAAAACATGAAAAAATCTTCTTGTCTGAAACCACAAGCCTTGATATTTAGTATGTAGCATCACCTAGTCGGCCTTGAATAAGTTCAAATGTTGCCTATTAGGCCAAAAATGGTTTTGCCCAAGGTTCATATGTATTACATTGGCTTACATAGAGATAACATGCAAAATCTTCTTCTCTGAAACCGCAAGGTCAGAGACTTGATAGTCGGTATGTAGCATCACCTTATTGAGTTATACCAAGTTTGTTCCATTCAGGCCCCTGGTGTCAAAATGGCCTTTTCGCAGGGGTCACATAGATTAATATAAAATCATCTTTTTTAGAGTATGGTAATGTTGCATATCAAATTAAAGGTAATGAATAACATGCTAGCAAATATTTGACCTTACACACACCATTGACCTCTGGGTGGAGTCAAAAGGTATTTTTCTTTCTTTTCTGAAAGTTGGCAATTTTCATATCAAATTAACAGGTATGAAAATAGTGAGTGAGTATGATCAGGCAATACCACAATCACAAACTGCAGACAAACCCATGGCATCGTGAGAAGCTTTACGTCAGAGCCGTCATTGAGTCTGAGGCCAGACCCACCGTCGTGCATTTAAAGAGGAAACCATATCTCTTAACCGTTATTGGGTTTTCAACCAGGCATGCATACTGTCGCATGATATCCAAGCAGAGAAGCAGAGAACCCAATGCAATTAAATATTCTGCCCTTTTACAGCCCTGACCTCTGGATGGGGTCAAAAGGTCGAAATATTTTTTTCTGAAGAAGGTCATGTTGCATATCAAATTAAAAGGAAAGAAGTGTAAAACATAACGCAAAATAAATTGTTGAACTTATGCACATCCTTGACCTTTTTAGGTTGGGTAAAGCCTTTATCTTATGTGTGTTCATGTTTGTCATGCTGTCTTGTCTGTTACTTGCAGCCTTGTGGTGTCCTGCCTGGAAAGGACTGACCTCTTTTTTCTTGTGGTTTTTGTCACCTTCCCATATGGTGTCCTGTGTCAGGTTTGGTATTTGATTATATCGATTCCTAATTTTTGCCTTCTTCCTTATTTTGATTATGATCTGAGTTTTGGTGCCGTCAGACATCTTTAAGCCATCCAGTAAATTTCTTACTGACCGTTTCAAGGTGCCTCTTTTATGGATCTTTTTTGTTATTTGTGTTTCGTATTTACAGATTGTTCCTTGCAGCCCTGTGGTCAACTGCTGGGAAAGAGCCGACCTCTTGCCTCTCTTGTATGAGACGTTTTCTTGTGTTTTTGTCACTTTCCCATATAGTGTCCTGCGTCAGGTGTGATATTTGATTGTGTTATCTTGTCCTGCTTCTTTACTTTCATTAATTTTACTGGCCAAATCTTCTACCTGTAAACGCAAAACTTGTTTATCTCACGTGGAGGATCCATCACTTAAACTATGTATCATCACAGGGAAACAATCTAATCAAAATTTATATACTATGATAAAACAAAGAAACGGACCCTTCTCTCATAGACAATTAGAGCTAAGAGCTTGTGGGGGTTCTGCTTTTGATCCCCTATTTTGTTATGCATTACTTAGTGTTCTTTCTAGTTTTGCAATCATATTAATGAGGGAGACAGAATTGGTTGCTTAACCTTTATATCAATGTCTTCCTGGTGTCTTGTGACTGTCAGTATTCTGTGGCTCGTTCTTGCGTTTGCAGTGTGTGATTAAGGTATTTTTTGTTCATACTCACTCATTATTTTTAAATGTGTGGTCGAATCACCTTTTTAAACTGAAAAAACAGCGCAGTCATAAGATAAATATCTATCCTCAATTGATTTCATAGTATCACATTACAAGTTAGGCATGTGAACCTTGTCCTGTTACACATAATGATATGACAAATGCACTTCTAATTTTGGTCAGATCAGTAGCATAATGTTAGATTTTGCATCGGAACCATGAGTAGTAAGGAAAATAATGTGCATACCCATCAGCTGGCTTTGTCTGAATCTATCTGATCTGTTTTATATATTGTTTTCAATAGAGGATATATCCGAATTCGCCAAAATGTAAGTAAATTTAAAAACTGTTTCTGCCACCCAATATATTCAATCTCCAATTAGTTTGCAAAGAAGTCATCAGATGCAACTTGTTTGACATGTCTTTAATCCTTCCACACCCTGTCACCTTATAATTTGACGATGATTTATTACTGCAAGATCAAAACGTAACTCTGAAAATATTAGTCATGGAACGCCAACTAACTTACAAAATTCACCTGTCTTTGAAGATCATCAGCTGTTACATATCCAGCCAGCATAAGTCTCGGGCCACCATCCGCCCATCAGCATAACGCCTTTAGGATGTCACTTAAGCACCCATCCCCTGTTCGTTCTAAGGTTGTGGTTATGTTGTTGGTGATTCATTGTTTATGTTTGCTCCCATTGTTTGGCCCTGTTTTTTTTATTTAGTACTTAGTGTCCTTTCTAGTTTCGCAATCATCTTGATAGGGAAAAGAGAGCTAACTGCTTTACTTTAATTGTCTTCTTGATGTCATGTGACTGTTAGTATTCTGTGGCTCTTCCGCACAGTGCCGTATATTGGTCTGCAATGTGTGATTGTGGTATCTCTCCTGATCACACTCGCTTCTTAATCATACTCATATAGGCATGAAGGTCATATTGGTCATGTGACCATTTGAACAATCAATCGTTTCCTTTTCCTTAAGATCTTTGACAGGCGGTTTATCACTTTCCTAATAACAGTTTATTGACTTTTCTTGTGTAGCGGTATATCTTACAATAACAACAACAACAACAACAACAACAACAACAACAACAACAACAACAACAACAACAACAACAACAACAACAACAACAACAACAACAACAACAACAACAACAACAACAACAACAACAACAACAACAACAACAACAACAGAAGAAAGTGGTTCTGATATGCCTTGTTGCATTATTTTCAAAAACTTAATTATGATCAGGAAATACCACAATCAAACACTGCAGACCAACCCACGGCACCGTGGGGAACAGCCAAAGAACAGTACAAATCACAAGGCACTAGGAAGATAAACCAAGCAAAGCAACCAGGAGGGGTTAACAATCAAATCTGGTAGGTTGTTAAAGAATTCAGAAAACGATTCATGAACTGTATTTTATCGATATCCCAGCCATAAATGTCGTCCGTTCTAAGATGATTGTTTTCATGTCCATTGTGGCTTTCGTTTTGCTTAATAAAATATTGAAATCAAAACATTAGGCTGGCATACTCAGCAACCAGGTGTAGTTTTGAAAACTATTTGATATCAGCTTGTATAGCTCAGTATGTAGGGTCGCTGGCAGTAGCAAAAATCCATTTTTTTCCATTATGCGCAGGTTCGAATCCCATCAATGCCTTCATTTCTTTTTCTTCATTTTAGTATATCATATTTCCACATGTATGCTTTAAGCATTATTGGAAAACAGTTTTAAGATTTATACAAAGTGTCCATCAAATGGGACATTATCAAACACGAAAACGCATTATGCGAGATGCCACTGAATGCATCAACTCAATAAGGTACATGTATGCATCGTTTGGTGTCATTAAAGTGATATTCAGCGACCAAAATGGTTTAGAAATGATAATGAATTATATCCATAAATAAATAAATTAATTAACAAAAATATAAAATCGAAACAACAACAAATCAACATGGTACGGTGACGGGATTCGAATTCGCAACCTCCATGACAGTAGACAAGCGATCCATCCACTATGCTATGAATTCTCCATGTGATTGGTTTGTGCATATTACATTTTAGATGTAATAAAATGCATGTATTATTCTAAAGATAGTGAGTTAAAATAACTTTGTTATTGGTAAATATAATTGTAAATACAGAATGTCAACATAGTCAAAATAGCGCTGCAGGACTCTAGTAGAGTGATGAAACACGTTGATTCAAAGGGACGGAATTTCCTACAATGGAGTCTATTCTTGCTTGCGCATTTTTATTCGAAAATTAGCTCCTAGAAGATTCTGATTACGCTGAGATGCGACGCTACACTATGATGTCACATTGACATTACGATATTGTCATGTTACGTCCATGTGTGAGAGTACCAATCAGCTCACACGTGCCAGCCTGGGTAAGGTAACATGGGGTAGGATAATAATTTCTATCCCAGGCTATTATCTCAGATATTCTTACTCGTTGTGCAAGAATGTTCTTTCTAGTTTATTATCACCCTGATTTGCTTTGCTAATTGTGTTGTACAGTAAAAACCTGTCTACAGAATCTAGGGCGAAGATTTGGTACCAGTAAAATGCATTTAAGCCCCCCGGTTGCTTAGGCTGCTGTCCGTTCTAAGGCGGTGGTTCTGTTGTTGTTGACTTTTTGTTTATTGATACTCCCATTGTGGGAGTCTGTAATTGTTCTATGTTTTGTTGTACGTTACTTTATGTCCATTCTAGTATTGCAATCATCTTGATGGGGAAGAGAGAGCTGATTGCTTTGCTTAATTTGTCTTCCTGGTGTCTTGTGATGGTTGAGCGGCTCTTCCTCGCGGTGCCACGGGGTTGTCTGCAGTTTGTGATTGTGGTATTTCCTGATCATACTCACTTACTATTTTTTAAGATGCCACTCAAAAATAGACAAAACAAAGGTCTTAAAGCCATGTGGTAGCTTAATGCAGATAAAAATTCTTGTAGATGCATTTTGCAATATTTCTGACCTGCATTAAGCGAGTTTTGGTCTTGACAGTAAGAAAGATGGCAAAGATCAGGAAACGATACAATCAAGTACCACACCTGACCCAGGATACCACAAGGGAAAGTAATACTAATATTCTTTATTTCCTCTACAAGTGAAGAGCATGTATAGATTATACAAATACAATAGCAATATAGAAAACATAATTCATATATACATATGTACACCACTATTTGCCCTTTGAAAACTAATGGCCTCCACCCTCTTGCCGGATATAGCAGACCAGGGGCGGTCTATTGGATATATATAGGGGCGCCAGCTATAATTTATATCTTTTATCTGAAGACCCTTTTTATTATTTATATATTTATTGCAAGCAGTGTAGATCCTGATGAAACGCCGCATTATGCAGCATTTCATCTGGGTCTTCACTGTTCGTAAATGTATCCGTACCGACATAGGGGCCTGTGCAATAGACAAAGTTAAGGCACGCCCATTATGACATTCTTAAAGCCATCCGGTGTAAAATAAGAGAAAGAAAGTCTTTGACAAGTCTTATATGAAAATGTAAAACCTGTCAAAGGCCTTCTTCTCCTCTTTGTCACAGTAAATAATTTCTCATGCGACGTCCACTGAAATCCCATTGCGACTATGGTTTACGTGCCGTCAGCTTCAGCTCAATTGTAAAACACAAGACACAAAAGAAGTACCTTTGACAGCCTTTTTGGGGATTTTATTAAGTAGCTGCTTAAGACAGGTTTTTACTGTAGTTTATATCTTATTTATATGTCTAGTCAGTTTGTTTGTGTATCTTCCTTTTGTTGTCAAGGGTTGGTCTGTGGTCTGTGTAGGTGGCATTTCCTCGTCATATTAGTTTGCGTCTTGCAGTCATAATATATTGCCAATATTTGAAATGAACCAAAAAAAATCAAAAAGTATGTTATTCGATGTCAGAAGAATTTTCTTATTTAACTGAAGCTCACACAACAAATCCTGACTGATCAATCGTTCCCAATACGCATTGTTATTGAAAACAGTCTGCTGTTTTCAGATTTGGTATGTTCTCTGAAGGATTAGTTTTCCTGATTATATAGAAGTCATAACAGCTGTCCCACGTCTAGTTGGTAGAACTTCTCCCAGTACTTCATCGTGTTTTAGTAGATTGACCACCTACACCACCACCACCACCACCACCACCACCAACAACAACAACAACAACCCCAACACCAACACCAACACCACCACAATCACCACCACCACCACCACCACCACCACCACCACCACCACCACCACCACCACCACCACCACCACCACCACCACCACCACCAACAACAACAACACCAACACCAACACCACCACAATCACCACCACCACCACCACCACCACCAACAACACCACCACCACCACCACCACCACCACCAACAACAACAACAACAACAACAACACCAACACCAACACCACCACAATCACCACCACCACCACCACCACCACCACCAACACCACCACAATCACCACCACCACCACCACCACCACCACCACCACCACCAACAACAACAACAACAACAACAACACCAACACCAACACCACCACAATCACCACCACCACCACCACCACCACCACCACCACCACCACCACCACCACCACCACCACCACCACCACCAACAACAACAAGAACAACACCAACACCACCACAATCACCACCACCATCACCACCACAACCATCACCACCACAATCAGCACCACCTGAAAGTATCCATGATGTTCCCATAGTTTTAATAGGTGTCCATTAAATTGCAAGTTATCCTTTTAGTGTAGGTATACTCGTGACTTCTAAATTATTAATTTTATATACTATGCTTTGATCACCACCAACGATCTGGTGAGTGGTTTTATGTACCTGAAAATTGCCAGCACACATTTATAGAATATTTGAAGATGTAAAGAATATATGTATTATGAAAATCGACATATTACTATTTTTTTTTATTAGAGATAGACAACCACAAAATAAGATGATAGACTATGAATGTGATGAAAGGGCAAAGCTCTTTGATGAGTAGACCTCGAATGTCTTAAACTTGTTTTTATTCATCTTTGTACAACCTCTTTATTTGATCACCAATAAGTAAAAGTTAAGCCCATAAAACTCTTGCTTTTAAAAGCAGAACAAAAGTAGATTTTATCATAGTTAAATCAATGATATACTGGGAACTTTTAAATGAATACAATGTTTTTATACAAGGTTATGATTTCAGTTCACGGAAAAAAGATGATTACAAAACTAGAAAGGACACTGAATACTGCATAACAAAACAGGGACCAAACATAAACCCCTCAGACAATGGGGGCAAAAGCAAAACAAGTTAACAACAACAGACTCACCGCCTTAGAATGGACAGCAACCAAAACCACTGGGGAAAGAGTTGGAGGGAGTGGGGGGGGGGTAAATATATCTTACTGTCCAAACCTCGCCCTAGATTCTGCTGTTGGTAAAACATATTTAGTATTGAGCTCACATAGTGGCTTGCTCACTTTTGCAGTGCATTGTCACAGAGAAACAATGAAACAATCTATTCAAATTAACATAGTTACTTTGGTGAAACAAGGAATAAAAGGCTCACATATAGTCAGAGGTAAAGAAAACCTCAAGCTGAGTCGCGATGGACCAAGCGAAAGACAATCATCAGATCAGGCAGCAACACATCAATAGAAGGTCAGGCCAGGGTCGTCATTAGGTCTCCGGCCTGACCTACCATTGTGCAATTAAAGTAGAATCTATATAACTAAAATCGTGGTTCGGTTTACAATCGGGCAAACAGACTGCCGCATGGTTTCCATGTTGCATCCCACTGTTTTTTTTTGTTTTTTTTTTTAAAAAACGTTTGATCGATCACTTACACTAGGCTCTCCAACAATTCTTTTGAATTTATAAACTAAATCAGCATAAAATACTGGCTCCGATATGCCATGTTGAAGAGGAGCTTTAAACCAATATTGTATTTAACAATCTAAACTGTTTTATGAAGCGCAGGATGTTGATATCCTTGTTTGAATAACTTAGCAGTCAAAATTGGCTTCTGTTGTTGAAGTTACTAATATTAGGACACTCTGTGATAAAATAAATAAGCTGCTAAGCATCACATGTTATTGTTAACAGAGTGCCTTCCGTTGTGCAATATATAAGTTAACAATTTACATTAGAGTTGATGGCACAACCAACTGCTGTTACCTGCTGCTGAGAAAATGCTGACCTCTTGTCTCTTTTGTATGTGATGTTTTCTTGTGTTTTGTCATTTTCTCATATGGTGTCCTGGGTCAGGTGTGGTATTTGTTTGGTTAGACCCCAGATCTTTGCCATCTTCCTTACTTTTATACCAAGTAAACCGGAGAATGACAAGTAAGTCAAAATTACTGGCTAGAGCTGAATTAGTCCACCATAAGTGTCATGTTTGCCTAGCAAAAGTCAACAACCAAGCACTACCCAACCAATGGATATTTTATGCAAGGGATGATGTGGAGTCAGAGCGATGATCAGCCTTAGTGCAGTTACAGAGAAATTGTTAAAACGTTGAATGGGATAGAATTAGGCTCCCAGGCTGTCACTTTATATCCTTGCCTCTTTTAAAAGTTTTTAACTATGCAAAGGTATGTTTTGTGTTGAGAAGTTCGTCAAAGGTGTACCTAGGCAATTATATCAACCACGCGCCAGTTTCTATAAAGATGCTGCTATTTTTTATTGTTTAAATAAAAACACTAAGGTTGAAAATTATTGTTATCAAAAGAAGACTTTAAAACCAGTAATAACTTCTCAAGAAACGGCAATTACCTTTTAGACACCCGTTTAAAAAGATATTTCGTTTATAGCCGCTGTTGCAGAGCGTCTTTAATCTTCAAAACTATTGTTAGCATATGGTTCAATTAGATCACATATGGTTAGTTATTGTCCTTTTATAGTCAAGTTTATAAGGTTGTTGTACATTAAAACTGCAATGCCAAAAATGATTTAAATTATTTAACCAATTAGAGCTCAAACTTTTAAACTAACGGAGAAAAATCTTGTAGACAACGGACGAAAAATTAGAACCAATATACCTCGATGACATACCAGTTTGAACACGTTCTATGAGTTTTACTTATTGGCTAAACATCTTGGAGCTTGAAACATCGAAGGTTGGAAAAAATATGAAATAAAAGCCAATACTTTATAGCCTGACGACATGCAAAATGTCAGACCAAGAAAAAGCACATGCGAAATTTTAAGAAACATCAACATACAGGAGTTGTGCACACAAGTTACAGTTTACAAACACACTGAATCTGCCTGACAATTATACCAAACGCGTATACACTGCTTCAGACCGTAAAAAAATGACATTGGGATATTAATAACGATTATTATAAAACTTTAGGAGGAGGTGCGCACACAAGGTACTTCATTTCCATATATATATATATATATATACACAGAGGGATATAGTGAATCAACTGAGCCGATAGATGCTGTTAATATTTTGCCTCTAGCGAGATTCGAACCCACGACCTCGGCAACACCGCCTAGCACTACACCAGACATCAACGCTACCAACTGCGCCACTGAGCCATCCCAAAAAGGATGTTCAGGAAGCGCTGATATTGATGACGACTGATGCAGTACACGTCGTATATTGGTTCTTTTTCAAAGGATGGCATCTATATAACAGCAGAATCTATGGCAAAGATTTGGTACCAGTAAAATGCATTTAAGCCAACAGTGGCTAAGGCTGCTGTCCGTTCTAAGGCGGCGGTTCTGTTGCTGTTGATTCGTTGATTATTGTTACTTCCATTGTGGGCGTCTGTAACCGTTCTATGTTTTGTTGTATGTTACTTTATGTCCATTCTAATGTTACAATCATCTTGATGGTGAAAGGATAGCTGGTTGCTTTGCTTTGTTTGTCTTCCTGGTGTCTCGTGATTGTTTTGTGGCTCTTCCTCACGGTGCCACGGGTTTTTCTGCAGTTTGTGACAGTTGTTTTTCCTGATCATACTCACTTACTGTTTTTTTAGAAAAATTCGTAGAAGTTGCAAACACAAGGCCATCCATATCTAATTACATGAATAGCATATGTCCAAATGACAAAACACACTTCTGAGAATTATATAAAAAAAACAGACATGCACATATAGACCATTACAAAACACGACCATTACAAAACACGTGCAAGGAATTTAGAAACAATCAGCATAAAAACTGTAGGAAGAGATAAGCGGACAAGGTATTCCCTACCTAAATAAATAATTGAGCTAGTGCATTAGATTTCCAACAATGTGGTATGTGCGACTAGCAAAGCCTCAGATCAGCCTGCGCATACGCGCAGTCTGATCAGAGCCTTTGCTAGTCGCTTGAGTATTTTATGATTGTTAAGCTACTGACTGAACACCATTTGGAGTGTCTAAGCCTCAAGGAGGTTGCAGAGGCTCATCTGAGTCTACACTTGTCAAAATGCCACATTGTTGAAATCTCACGCACTGGCTCAATTATCATTGGTAGAATTTAAACCTGAAACATGTCTAGTTCTTAACATGAAGAAATACCCAAATTTATCGGAGAATATATTAAAAAGCACATGCAGATCCTTGACAAAATATATGCAAAGTTGTAAAATGATCTTTATAAAACTTAAGCACCTTGGAACAACTTCAACAAAATCATTGAAGGAATTTCAACAAAAAAATCATTGAAAGAAGTTCCAACAAAAATACTGAAATTTTCGCAAGAATTTTATTTTCGCGAATAGCTTTTATCGTTAAGACATATTTGCCATGTTAAAAACTCGCGACTACCTAGGGCATGATTTACCTAGATCAAGACGTGTACGACAGAGTAATTTTGCTATTTTTCAGGGGTTTTCCCCACCAAACTCCGCATCCGAGAAGAATAAAACACTCGCAAAAATTTCCGAATTTACAGAACATGAACTTCTGATTTGACAAAAAGTATCCTAGTGGCTTGAATAAACAAGCCAGCCGAATACTTTACGTTAAGATCCTACTTAAGTTTGATCGAAATGGAACTGTAACAGTGGCGTCATTGTCATGCTGAAAAGTCTTTTTCCTAACCGTAGCACACATAAAACATCATGGCTCTTCTTTGGAGTGGCATTAGTATACTAGAGGACTTTGAAAACGCATCACCATATGTTTGCATTTTTCTTGCAAACCGTATATGCGATTGAAAAGTTACTCGCATGTTTTAATGTGCAAGCCAGAATAAGAATGAATCAGCCGTTAATTTGGCTGCACTATCACTCGACGCAGCTGATGACGTCACATGGGTACATAGAGCATCCAGTACCTTTCTGCACAGTTAAATGACGCCTTTTTTTTATTATTTTTGTTTAAACAGTGGCGTGTATGATACCATATCACCAAAAGAGTTTATAAACTTTTTCTAAGTAAAAGTAATTGATAACTTCAATATCTCGAAAATAAACGTCAAATTTGATTATCAATTTATAGCTCCTTTTTAGAAACATCTCCATAAGTTACCTTTATGCGCGCTATCATCACTGATATTGACTACATACACTGGCACTCATGCGGGGAAGGCGTTTTGGTGTAAATCATGGCAGGAGATATGCTGTCATGTGATCGAGAACGTCTTAAAAATTTACATTAACGTCACTTGCACAATTCAAAAGACACGTGATATAAGCGTAACTTATACATAATACGTCATTTGTGTATGCCCTAAGCCTATTCCAATAAAACCTGACAAAAAAATCGAACATTTGAAAGGCCCAAGATGTTGAATTTTATTACTAGACTATAAAAATCAGGGCGGGTGGGGTATGCAAGTATTTTAAAGGGGTATAATTTTGAGCATACCGAACTGTCAATTCATTTCTAATCGTTCAATGGTGAATGTGCAATCGTGAAAGAAGCAAAGGACGCAAATCTGTTGAGTCAGAAATCAAAACTAATGCGTTTTAACTTGCATCTGAATTTGTGTCCTTCAAAATCGACCACCCTGTCTTAAAACGGATACTTTTTCAATACCTTAAAGTACATTTACAACCATAAATTCTCTAAGACACATTACAAGGTGGTCAGACTATGATATACAATAACAATTAGATCGCTGACATTCTCAGGGCTTGTGAAATAAAGGATTTAATCTGGTTGATGCGTTTTCAAAGTCCGTAAGTATACGTATTCCATTTCATATAGACTTGAAGTTATAAAATTCTAAATTTGTATCGAAAATGGTTGTCTTTGGCTGAGCCCACCGTGGCTTAACTTGAGATTGTCTTTAGCTCTGACTATCTGTGATTCACAGCCCATTACTTTGTTTCATAACATTGTTTTAATTAGATTAGATCGTTTCTTTGCGATGATATATTTCAATAAATAGGTAACCTCTATGGGAGCTAAATATTTTTGTGTTTTAACAACAAGATAATTTGGTACCATTGAAATGCATTTTAGCCCCACATTGGCTTAGGCTGCTGTCCATTCTAAGGCGTAATTTCTTTTCTTGTCGATTCATTGTTTACTGTTTCCCCGTTTGGTATGGTATGCTCTGTGTTTGGTCCTTTTTTGTTATTCAGTACTTAGTGTCCTGTCTAGTATTGCAATCATCTTGATGATGAAGAGAGAGAGAGAGAGAGCTGGATGCTTTACTTTAAGTTTCTTTCAAATTTCTTGTGACTGTTAGTGGTCTGTAGCTCTTCCTCACGGTGCCATGTGTTGGTCTGCAGTGTGTGAATGTGGTGTTTCCTGATTATATCCACTTACATTTTAGAATTACTGGATGAGATTGCCCTTAATTTCTTTCTTTCTTTATCTCTTTCTCTACTTTGCATAGGCACAGACTAACAATAAGGAAAAGAGAGGCTTTTTGTGTTGATATTTTTTCATATTCTGGTCCTTCAGGAATATTAGGTTCTGACGGAAAGCAGAATTCCGCTTAAGCCGGTGCTAGGGGGCGTGAGAATTGTTGCACTTTCCATTAGTTCTCATGAACAGACTCAATAAAACCGAGTCTGCTGTTTTCTGATATTGTAGGTTCTCTCTATTTCTGAAGGATCCGTTTTCCAGATTATTTGGAGAAATACATATGGTGAAGATGAGCTTCTCAGCCATGCTTGTATTATTTTATTCTTTTAATAGCCTCAATGTGGAAATAACTCAACTATTCAGCTCGCTCTCCTCCATCAGCCACTGAATGAAAAATCCAACCAAGTAACATTTGCACCCAACTATGACTCAAAATCAGCCTGGGCATTCGCCAAGTCTGATCAGAGTCCTCACTGTCCACATTAATAGAGATCAAGGGTGTGGCTACACTTTGAATAAACAGCCAATACTGTGATTAGACAAAATTTCAGGATGATCTGGGTTTTGGCTAGGCACACCTGTTATGTTGTCAGTTTTGTCATGCGCTGGCTCATATGCCAGATTCTTTGACAGTTATTGGTCATATTTTACAGCAGCATATGCTTGTCTTTTTCCAGTTTAAATACTACAATCGTAACCATCCACATCTTTGGAAGGGAGACATTACAGAATATACCCAAAGTCATTAATCATTCGACTGCCCAGAGTTGGTGGCTTCCTTAAATTGCAACTTGTCAGTTGATAAAAGAATGTCTACAGAAAGCCTAGAATATACAAAGGATGCCGGTATGGAAGCCACAGGACAACTTAACAGAGTTGCCCATGTACATTCTGTCCGTGCTGACAGTGACTCTCTTTTCACCCAATGAGCAGCGTGTAATAACTTTATGAGGCACAAAATACGATGAAGTATTAAAACTTACAAGCCGAAGAAATTTGATATACTGTGAAATATCAAACTATTTACGGTTTTAGTTTTGGCTGTCGTAACATCGGGCAATTAAAATGTGCTAACTGGGCAATTAAAATGTGCTAAAATGATTATACTGCAACTGGATATCAGGCCCAACCTGTCATTTTGATGGCTTAAACTTTTTGCTTTAAATTTTATTTCTTATTTTAATACATTTGCCAGTTAATATTGAACAAAATTATCAGTCCTCATAATAATTTCAAAAGTATACACATAAACGATAACAAAAAGTTCATCACTTGCTCATACCAGAACTCTTGTATTATTTTAAGACTACAGTAAAACCTCGAAAATTCGAACTTCGACTAGCTAATTCGAAATAAATTTGGGACATTCTGGATAAAGAGAATAGTACATATTCTTTGTCTATTTAAGGGCTGTTTATACATGTATTAACCGTAAAAGAAACGCGTTATTGAGACGTTTCTTTTTAAAAAGCAAGAAAAATCTGTATTTGTCCCTTAAAATGATTAATGGAAAATACAAATTATATTGCACCAAAAAGATGTTCAATTCAATCAGTTATTCAAGAGTTAAAAGAGACTAGTGTTAATTTCAATTTCTCTTCTCCTTTTGAAATTGGGCCAGTACACAAGGTTAAGGCACTTATCACATATACGTAAAGTATTTTTAAATCATGCGTACGCAGCTACCTAATGGGGCTAGAGGCCTAATTTTTGGCCTGGATCTTCATCTAAGTCCCCTCTTTGTTAGTGCAAGAAGTGAATGCTCTTTTGTACATGCTCGCCGGCGTCTTCACTATTCGCTTATACGATAAGTACCAAAATCTGATGAACCGGTTTCTTTTAACGCATTGCATGCTGGGTAATTTTTCATACTCATTTGTCATCTGCTGATTTTTTCAAAACCAACTTTTTCGAAAAATTCTTTCGGGAATACCATCTGAGTGTCAAACTGTTGGAACCAGACCAGGGTCTGGGTCTGGGTCCAAGCTGTTTGTAAATATTTTCAGCAGACGACACTAGGAGGCAAGGAGTTAAGATGAAGAAGGCTGTTTGAACACATATCTAACATCTTTATAATCCTAATTTAACCTTTAAAGGAATCAAAAGGGCCTAAAGAAAGTTAAATTCTAGGTGGAAATAATTACCTTTAAACACTGGATACCACAAAACAATAATTGAAGCGAGTCTAAGCAATTTGTTTCATTAAAGAAGTTTTATATTTTAATTTGGAGATAAACGGTTATGACAGGTTGTAAATTGACACTATTATGAGCACACCGCCATGTGTGCTTGATACGGAGTTTAAAGTATTACTAGCAAATTGCATCTTATTATTTGCTCGACAATCGCGCCAAACCAGGGGCCATTTGCGCACGTGTTTCTGTTGGCATGATGAGCAACTCACGAAACGTATGTAACACTGTCGGCACAAAGCTAGACTGGTAACAGACCAGTAAATAGAAAAGTAGTAAAATATGTGAATATAGATATACAAGCATATAAACCTCTGTAAATTTTCACTGACTGTCTTATTTACTGTATTCTGAGCAATTGGGAAGTAATAAAGTAGCATATATTTATCTCTATAGTAGTTATAAAACTTTCAGTTAGATGTCTTAATACAGGGCCTTAAGACTGGCTAGCACAAAGTTCCCAGATTAGCAAATAAGTAGCTCATGGAATCGAACTTGATATTTTTGCTGACCGTTCCAAGGCGGTGCTTCTTTTGTGGTCCCTTTTTTGTTATTTATCTTGTCTGTTCCCTGCAGCCTTGTGATCACCTTCTGGGACAGGACTGACCTCTTGGCTCTCTTGTAAGTTGTGTTTTCTTGTGTTTTTGTCACTTTCCCATATGGTGTTCCGGGTCAGGTCTGATCTTTACCTTCCTTACTTCTTTGGAGATATAGCTGTCATGCAAACAAAAAGCAATACGTGGTATAGTGATAGATATTTTAATACTGATCGGCAGTAAGGTGTTTGAAAGAGGCAAAGACAATGGCTCCAAGAGGCAATTACAATGTCTATCTACAATAAGGCAATGACAAGGTGTACATACAACATATGTCTTTTCAATAAATTAGATTTTCCATAAGTTGTTTTTCAAAACAAATTCTCAAGTTCATGTACATTAAATACTTGAGTAAAATGAGCATGTAGAAATGATGTTGTCATGCACCTGGGCGACAATAACAGACCGTCAATATTTGCTCTGGACAGCTTATCATGAGGACGTTTCATTGGAATATATTGCTACATCATTTCTACATGCTCATGAGATAGAAGAGAGAAAGAGTAGTTATTATGTTTTTGACAAAAATTTAGTTGCTATGGTATCGGAAATATTTGATATATTATATGTAAATACTGAACTTCAAAACACGTTTATAAGCATCTGAGCTTGAAGCATAACAGTTGGTAAGTAGAAAGAGGTCAAACATTATTTATTGCACATTGTTTTTAATTAGTCAGACAGACAATCTTTGGCAGCCAAGCTTATGAAATCGCTGAAATTCTCGCGATGTCAGAACTATCATAAAATACAGTAAGACCTCAAAAATTCGAACTTCGATTTTTCAGATCACTCACAAATTCGAAATAAATTTTGAACATCTTGCTGAGGAAGACTTTGTTTACTTCTTGTTATGTGGCCATTAGTAATCAGTGTCTCTTCCCCGTGGTGCCATGGATTGATCTGTGTTCTTTGATTGCGGCATTTCCTAGTCATATTCACTTCCTATATAAATGGAAATAGCTTGGAGGCCCTAAACATTTTATACCACTTATGATTAAGTTGTAAAATATATATTTTACCTTTAAAGTTTATAAAGTGCAATCATACCGTGAGAATATCTGCATCGGTTGAAGAATCCAAGTCAAATCTTTATCTATCTTTATCTATAAGTAGAAAAAAAAACACATAAACGCAAAACGACACAAATTCAATAAAAATGAGCATTTTACAAGCATGTGAATAATATGTTTTAAAGGGTATTTTTTCGCTTACTTCAGATATTTCCAAAATAAAGGTAGGACCTAGCGAACAACGTAAACAAAGATCGACAAACAGAATGAAAATCAGTGTGGACAAACATCACGCTTCTCATTTAAAGTAGATCGATTGTTTCCAGAGATGTAATCACTGCCTAATGACAAAACCACCAAAGTAGCACTGACGCTCAGCGGATGCCTCAGACCAGATTACAAAACCACCAAAGGAGCATTGGCGCTCAGCAGATGCTTCAAGCCAAATAACAAACCCACCAAAAGAGCGATGGCGCTCAGCCGATGCCTCAGAACAGATGATAAAATCACCAAAGTAGCAGTGGCACACAGCGGACAAAACTGTATGTACCAAAGTAGCAATGGCGTTGCGTATGTCTCAGACCAGATACCAAAATCATCAAAGTAGCAATGGCGATGACCCAATGATAAAACAACCAAAGTAGCATCGGTGCTCAGCGGATTTCTCAGACCAGATGACAAAACCACCAAAGTATCAATGGCGCTTAGGGGATGTCTCAGACCATATGACAAAATCACCGGTGTAGCAATGGCGCACAGCAGACAAAACTGCATATACCAAAGATGCAATGGCGTTGCATATGTCTTAGACTAGATGACAAAATCATCAAAGTAGCAATGGCGCTGACTAAATGACAAAACCACCCAAGTGGCATTGGTGCTCAGCGGATTTATCAGACCGGATGACAAAACCACCAAAGTATCAATGGCGCTAATCGGATGACAAAACCACTATAGTGGCAATGGCTTAGACCAGTAACAAAATCACCAAAGATGTAAGGGCGCCCAGTGGATGCCTCAGACCAGATGACAAAACCACCAAAGTAGCAATGGCGCTCAATGATGCCTCAGACCAGATGAAAAAAACAACACCAAAGTAGCAATGGCGCTCAACGATGTCTCACAACAGATGACAAAAATCACCAAAGTAGCAATGGCACTCAATGATGTGTCAGAACAGATGAAAAAACCCCACCAAAGTAGCAATGGCACACAACGATGTCTCAGAACAGATAACAAAAATCACCAAAGTAGCAATGGCGCTCAATGATGTCTCAGAATGTTCAGATGACAAAACAACCAAAGTAGCAATAGCGCTCAATGATGTCTCAGAACAGATGAAAAAACCACCAAATTGGCAATGGCGGTCAACGATATCTCAGAACAGATGACAAAAATCACCAAAGTAGCAATGGCGCTCAAAGATGTCTCAGAATGTTCAGATGACAAAACCACCAAAGTAGCAATGGCGCTCAACGATGTCTCAGATCAGATGTCAAAAATCACTAAAGTAGCAATGGCGCTCAATGATGTCTCAGAACAGATGACAAAACAACCAAAGTAGCAATAGCGCCCAATGATGTCTCAGAACAGATGTCAAAACCACCAAAGTAGCAATGGCCCTTAGCGTATGTCTCAGACTAGATGGCAAAATCATCAGAGTAGCAATGCCGTTTAGGGGATGTCTCAGACCAGATGACAACATTTTTGTTGATCGCTCCTTAAATCTCAAGTGATACCTGCATGGCTCTCAGCACGTATAGATCTATGTTCTTTACTGTCGTTATGCTATCAAAGTACCCTCATGGGCTTCATAACCTTATGGAATGTGTAAAGCACCGCAACTGTAACTTAGTAGGCTGGTTTTGTAAATTCAAAATACATGTTTTCTTGCGACGCGGCATCTATTATTGTTGTATTTCTTAGCGACTGTTTTACAAATTTACCTGATATGGCGTTTTAACCCTAATCATGCTGAAAGAATTGATCTACTACACCCCTCCCCAATATTTATCTAATTGACTTGGAGGACTCTGGCTGTAAGCATGCTTTTACGGGAACTATGGAAAACAGTGTGGACCCTCATCAGCTGGCTTCACGGAAGCCAGATGATCAGGATCCACACCATTTTCCCCAAAGGATATAACCGGATTAGCATGGTGAGGGTTAAAGTAAATTAATAACAACAAAAAGATCAAAGAAATCCGAAAATTATTTGATTCATAAACAGAATTACTTATGGGCGTAAAATTTAAAGTTTCTAATATACGTGTAATCAGCGATTTAAGACGAGATACGAAGCAAAGCTGTAGAGATCGCTAAGATAGGGAAATAATTGAGAAAGTATATTTAGGGGGTAAATTGGTAAAGAATAGGGCATCTTGTGGACATAACACCTATTTTACAATAATATTCCGTCAGTAAGTAACCTTGTAAGAAAAAACATAGTTTCAATAAACTTCCCTGGTAATTATAAAAATGCAATTGGGTATGACCACGGAATGCCACAATTACGGATTGCAAACCTATTCAGCCGGGCCGCGTAGCGCAGTCGGTAACGTGTCTGGCTACAGATGCGTGTCTGACTGCATATCCAGGGGTCGCGAGTTCGATCCAGGTCCGGTCCCATACTTTCGTGGAGATTGATCATGAAATGATTTCTACGGTCATTCTCCTCCCTTCCGCTGATTCATTCAAGAAGGGTTGTTGTCAGTTACAAGCGAAAGTATGTGCACGAATTACTGGTTAACCGCTTGTTCAAGCCTGCCCAGGAAAAAGTGTGGTTAGGTGAACTGACCGTCCCGCAATGACCATAGCTTTTGACTTGGGACGTAAAGCAACAAAACCAACCAATCAACCAACCAAACCTATTCACTGCATGGACTGATCAAGAGGGGGGGGGACAGAGGACGGACCCCCCTGAAAAATCACAAAAATATAGGGCCTCTTAGCAGTACTGGTCCAGATCTCCTGAAAACTCACAAAGCTACCAAGCCAGTATTCAATATTGGGCCATCATTGGCACGCCAATGAAACGCCATTTAAATGGCGTTTCGCTGGCGGGAGGATGATAGCCCGCTTATAGTGATATTTGGATCCTCCCTGCCCTCATCTACTAAAAAAAAGAAAAAAGAAAAAAAATGTTGTCAAAGTTGGACCCCCTCTGAGAAAACTTCCTAGATCAGCGCGCGCATGCACTGTACCAATAGGAAGAGATACAGGACATAGAGAGCCAAAACACGTTTTAAGTTAAACAATCAACTCTCTCTTCCTCAGCAAGCTGATTGTCAGACTATATAGGAAACTTAGAGCCACGCCACAAAACAACGACCATATACATAGAGAATACTAGGTGAGGATTTTACCAGGCAAGGCTTTGAGAATGTTGACGAAGCGTGTAGAGCGATTCAACATGCGTTCTCAAAGTCGAGTCTCGTAAGACGCGAACCTGGTATTCTATTTATCAATTTACAAGCAGATTCACTGTTCAAACTAGAGATAATGACATATTTATAGATTTGTGTGTCGATTCAATGTCATTGACGACGTCATTCCAAAAATGCAACGTCATCATGGTCTGATAAAGGCACATGCCTGATATAGGCAACGTTATCAGGTCAACGTGCAACAATGCAGTTAATATGAGAGGTAACCGATAAAAAATTAGTAAGAAGGCAAAGATCAGTAATCAATACAATCAAGTACCACACTACATGGGAAAGTGACAAAAAAGAAGAAAACATCACATACAAGAGAGCCAAAATCATCACAAAATTGGGTGAGTTTGAGGGTCATTTCTATGCAATTTAGGGTCTTTTTTTAAGGTCAAGGTGCAGAATTGGGATATTTTTTTGGGTTGCTAAAATTTCAAATATTTTTTTGGGGTGCTTGAAATTCCTGATATTTTTTTTGGGTGAACGGTAGATGCTGGGTCCGAGCCTACGTATGCGGAAAAAATCAGAGTACCCACCCCCCCCTTAAAAATATTTTTTAAACTAGATTGATTGATTGATTTATTGATGTTTGGTTCGCATAAAAGATCCCTAACTTATCGATGTATCATCCCCTATTAAATACAAATGAAGATAAGGATTCAACAGTATATACAACTGAGTACTGGAGTAAAAGAAATCCAACAGGTAAACACCAGTGGGTCCGACTACAGACACAACGTCAGGCACTAACCCTCTCATCTCTTGATAAGTCTTTAAGTCAGAACCATCATAGAATCTAAGGTCCAACCCGACATGAAACATAAATTACAAAAATGATCTGCAAAAGGATCCGCAAAAGACCAGGCCTTGGAAAGACCAGTACACTTTCGCAAGCAAAGGATTTATAGACATGAGTGACAAATATCTATCTTCAAAGGAGTACAAATGAGTATTAACGTGTCTGACTAGAATTGTCTGACCAGGTATCACTCGATTTCATTGATGGGTTGAACTGAGAGATATGTTGATAAACGAGAAGGTTTTTGTGAAAGCAAATACATGAACAAAAAATTACGATAACTTACTTTTATAAAACACAAGTTTATCTTTCCATATAAGTCAGGTGCCACCTTAGATGCAACATGCTCTCGCCTGTACCTTCAATTATAAAAGTCTTGTAAGGAACCAGCAATTTCTTCACGGCATTTGTTGAAGTTATCGGTGAAGGAAACCTGTATTTAGGTCCTTTACATTATAATAGACCGAATTCTTGAATCAGTAATGACTTTTAAATTATTTTTAACTGATTTTTAATGATAACTGTATATAGTATCCTTACAATCCCACGAATCAGGAATAGTAATTGCAATGTCAAGTTCAGTTAGCAATTTGTTATAGTTTGAGACGGTACTACAAATATGTTTATTGTACTTATAACAAATAATAGGCAATTTCAGAAAAGAGATAATAGATTTATCTTTAAATATACTGGATAAGTTAATGAATTCCATTCCTTTATTGGCAAATGGATCTTTGATAAAATGCCAAATATGATTCATTTCCGAGTCAATATAAAGTCGAAGAGCATGTTGAATATAACACCTAGTAAGAAGCGCTGCATCATAAAGTCGATTAGCTCTATCATAGAATTTATTAGCCTCAATATCCAAATTACGACATGAAGAGATAGAAAGAGTAACTAAACATGAAAGTACCATTTGGCGGTTGTTTTAATATGATACTTAAATCAGAAAGTGTTAAAGTAAGAAAGACAGCAAGGATCAGGAATCCATACAATCAAGCAGCACACCTGTCTGAGGATACCAAATTGGAAAGTAGCAAAATCACAAAAAAAACATCGCAAACAAGAGCCAAGAGCTCAGCCCTTTCCCTTCAGGTGACCACATGGCAGGATTGAACAGACGCAAAAACATGACAAAAACAAGACATGAATAATACAAATGATCCACAAAAGAAGTACTGCAACAGACTGCATGCTTGGTGGTCAACCCAATCACGGTTGGCAACTTTGCTTTCCTCTTTAATTGCACGCCGGTGGGTCGGACTTCAGACTCTATGATAGTTCCGTCTTAAAGACTTATCTATTGATGAGATGGTAGGGGCCTGATGCTTTGGCTGTTTGTCGGGCCCACCGGGGTTTACCTGTTGGATTTCTTTTGCTCCGGTATTCAGTTTTATTTACCGTTGAGTCCTTATCTTTGCTTCATCTCCTTGTTATATCATGATTTATATGTTCTGGGAGATGATTCATTGATAAGTTTGGGCTCTTTCATGCAAACCAAATATCTATGTGTCTTGATCCACATCTGAATTAAGAGTGAGGTTGGCGCCGTTACTCCAGTAAATATTTTACTGACCGTTCCAAGGCGGTACTTCTTTTGTGGATCTTTTATGTTTTTCTGTCTTGTGTTTGCTATGCCTTTGTGAGCGTCTGTTTATATGTGCCTTGTGGTCACCTGCTTGGAAAGGGCTGACGTCTTGGCTCTCGTTTGTGGTGTACAACTGTGAGTTTGTCCACCATATTTACTGTTCTATTAAATACATTAACCAAGATGACTTAAGTTATTTCATTGGCGACGAGGATAAAAGGAAAACTGATGAGAAGAAATACAAGCAGATAGATTCTAGAATAGAAGAAAAATAGAAGATATTTAAGAAAGCATATTAGATGAAGAAAAGCTAAGGAAAACATTTTTGACACGTTTAAGAGAACAAAGAGACTAGATAAGTAGTTTTATTTGATCATTTGTTAGAATATTAAGATACTTCAGAGGTAAATGACAAGATACAGACTAGACATGCCAGAAGGTACCGTAACAGTAATTTCTGAGGGAAGAAACCTTATTACCATTCAGACCTACAGAAGACCAACTATCGACAGGGAAACTCTGGGAGGACTGGCTAGAGTCCATAGAGAGAATTTAGATTTTTCCAAGTAGCTAATCCTTTAGACAGAAAAGATGCGCTGATTATATATGGAGGATCTGAGATAGCAAGACTAGAGAAAAGCTTGCCAGATCCTGAAGACCCTAGAAAAGAACTAGATGAGTATTAGAAATTAAGAATAAAGCTAAATGAATATTTCTTGCCAAAGAAGAACAAACATTATGCTAGATTTATATTTCTGAAGACAAGACCAGAAGCAGGAGAAGCAACAGTGGCTTATGCAACAAGATTGCGAGAAAAAGCGCATGAATGCGAGTTTGGTGTTACTAATGATGAAAGAATATTGGAACATCTCATACAGACTTTAGAAAACGAACAATTGATACAGAAATGCATTTCTAAAAGCTGGACTTTACAACAATTTCTGAGAGAAGCAGGACACATTGAAGATATTTCGATACAAGTGCATGATATGAAGGCAGATACAGCAGATTTGGGGATAGCTAAAGTAATGTCACACAAAGAAACCAAAAATCAAGACAACCAGAGTATCATGAAAGAGTTGAAAGTGTAGAATATTGCACATACTGTGGTTTGACAAGAGCACACCCAAGAGGAAAACACTGCCCTGCATACGGAACACAATGTAATATTTGCAGGAAGTTTAATCACTTTTCGTCTGTGTGCAGAGAAAACGTCACACAAGAAGCAATAATGGGACAGAGGAGTCCAAGGCGTTATAGCCAGAAGAAGAAACCAAGTATAAAAAGGGCAGAAGTGGTAGATTCTAGCAGTGACACAAGTTCAGATGAAGAATCCATAGAAAAATCTCTGATGCATATGCAAATCAAAACAGTATCAGAATCGACTGCAGAGAAGAAGGATAATATATCATCAAGAGATATACAACTCTTACAGGAAAAAGTCAACCGACTTGAGAATGAACTATGGTTAGCAAAGAACCTTATTCAGGATTTGTTAACACGGCAGCAAAATAAAGAACATAATGATCAGAAGACATACGAACAAACCAGAATAATCTCGGAGAAAAATGAGAAGAACGATGGGTTTTCATATAGCATGCCAAGCTATGATCAAAGAGAATCCAGGGAGCACCAAATGGGTTTTACAATGACCAGCAGAACCCTAGATCTAGAAGACTACGATGAAAAGAAGGAGCAACTGCACCATGTTAAACTGCAGTCAAGTCAAAGAAAGAAACAAAGAAAGAAGAAAGTTCTAAAGACATTTTGAAACTAACAGCTCGTTTTTAATAATCAAAGCACTGAGAGTACTGATGGAAACGATGTCTTGTGATTTTAGTTCTTGTAGGCGAAGCAGAGTGCATTTTTGTAGATGATATTTTAGGAATATTTGAATTTGTATATTGTATATTCTTCTGACCAATGATGAAGGAAAAGTTTGATATGATTTCTATTTTTAGTTTTTAGTTTTAGCATAACAGAATTTTGAAGGGGCATGCGACAAAATATCAATCTTATCATTTCAAACATGGGCTGGTATGTCTTTAAACCCTATTTCACTTTTAAGCTCTGGTGGCCATTTTGTTATGTGGGATCAAAAATAGTAAGTGAGTATGATCAGGAAATACCACAATCACAAACCGCAGACAACCCCGTGGTACCGGGAGGAAGAGCTGCTCAACCATGACAAGACACCAGGAAGACAAATTAAGCAAAGCAACCAGCTCTCTCTCTCTCTTCCCCATCAAGATGATTATAATACTAGAATGGACATAAAGTAACGTACAACAAAACATAGAACAATTACAGACTCCCACAATGGGAGTAACAATAAACAAAAAGTCAACAACAACAGAACCACCGCCTTAGAACGGACAGCATCCTAAGCCACCGGGGGGCTTAAATGCATTTTACTGGTACCAAACCTTTTGCCCATATTTAGCAGAGGGCATTATGCCGAATACATCACTGAAATTATTTTAAGAGTTTGGATTACTGGTAAAGAAGTTTAGATTTCTTTTTAGATTTTCCATTCGGTTCATTGTTGCCCTATTTTAAGGGTAATGCGATGAATTATTGCAAACAGGAAACAATGGTTAATGAAAGGTGGTTTATAGCCATTTCCTTTTGCCTAGCTCTTGATAACATTTTGTTCAGTGGAGCAACCCGTTAACATTTTGCTAACATAGACTTGCATTATAATTGCCTAAAAATTCCAACAAGGGCAATAACTAAAGTTTTAAGGGTCGATTTTGACGAAACTTATAGGATATCAGAGTACTTGATACTTATTGTGTACCAAATATGTATCAAATCTGACCAGTAGTTCTGAGATGTGGTTGGACAAAAATGCGACGGACGGACGACGCCAAAACTATATCCCTCCAACTTTGTCAGGGATTATTAGATATCAGCATAGCTACATACCTAAAAAGCTTTTAATATGTTATGTGTTCTGATAATTTTTATCACCTGGTAAAATATCTTGTTTGAGTTTACGTTAATTTCTCTGTCAAATGTCTCAAATTTGTTCCAATATGTTCGCTTTTCCATTTTTTAGCCCATTTTGATGTCCGTTTTTGGTAACCATAGCAAAGATAAACGTCAATTTAAGGTTTTACTTTTAAAGTTGGTATATTGTTCTAATAAACCAATAAGAACAAAATGGTGAAAAGCATTTTTTAGCCCATATGTGGGCCAAATAGCACCCCCCTGATGCATGTAGCTCTTTGGCAATATTAACTGTGCATATCTGGCATATAGTATAGATATAAAAAGAAGATTTATAGATGGTAAACTTAGGTTTCATTAAGAACATTGACAATAAAAAGTAAAAAAAGCACTTAAAAATAAAAAAGAGCAAAAAAAGAGCCATGACATGTGATTTTCAAAAATGTGGAATTTTGACAAGTGTAAACTTAAGCGTTGCATCGATGATCAATTATAATCACCAATTATAATCGATGATCAATCAAAAACTTCGTTTGATTGTGTTTTTGGTAATAATCGATGATAATTGAAAACATCACACTTGATCCAATTTTTAGCTCCTATTCTAAATATGCAACTTTGCTACAAGGAATAGCAGTTAAATGGAGAGTTAAATGGAGTTTGCTGTCAGGACCAGTTGTGGTATTGGCTACTAGCACAAAGGCTCTGATCAGACTTGACCCAAACCTTTGCCGGTCACAGGAAATCTCATGTCACCTAATTCCTTGAATTATACCCAAATCAGCATTTGTAATTTGTAATATTCTTACAACCACCAGGTTGAGTTTTGTTCACAATAACACAGAGTATGCTCAAATAGCAAAGGTACAAGCAACAGCAAATTGTAAATTTGCAAGCATTTTGTTGACAAAATTTTTAAACAATATAATATCTGGTTTCAGCGACTATTTAGACTTCTTACAGATCAAACATAATATGGAGTTTGTCAAAAAGCAAATAAAGCATTTTCACATGCTTCTGCAAAATATACTGTTTGGTTTTTTGTTTGATTTAATTCTTTACGTCCCATCAACAATCTTTCAGTTATAAAGGGACAGGTCTTCCTGGGTTGAAACCAGTACTAAGCTAGGATAAATGTGTCTTGCGCAAGGACACAGTGCAGTGACGCTGTTGAGGCTCGAGTCTGGGCCCCTTCATCTCGAGTCAAGCACTCTACCACTGAGCCACTGCATATACATATCTTTAACAAACATGCACTTTGTTTGTAAAAAAAATAACTCATTGTGCTACCAATGTTTATTTTAGGACACAAGGCTGTGACTCTCGGTGGGTGAAATTATTCTGGACTTCAAAACTATATGCAATAACACAATGACAATACATGCGTTACCTCAGACCTACATACAATGACTAGAAACATGTATACAATCTATACATAAACTCAACTATCGTATGGCAGTACTGTTATTCAGTAGATAACATCATGTTATACAAAGTAGATCTTGCACAAAAGATTATTGCATAGAGTTTAATATCAAGTTTGTGCAAATGTGAATAAAGCATTTTCACACATTTCCTTTACTTGGCATATGCAAAATATACTTATCTATAATGAACATACACTTTGCTGGTGAAAATTTCTAATCCATGTGTTACCAATGGTTATCTTAGGACACAATGATGTGACGCTTGATGGGTGCAATTATCTACTTCAGAACCATATGCAAAGACACATTGACTATACATTATTTCAGACCTATATGAAATGACTAGAAACATTCATACAATCTATACATAAATTTAACTATCAATTGACATTACTGTTATTCAGTAGATAACATCATGTCATACATAGTGGCTCTTACAGAAGTGATCTTTCATGAGAAATTTTAAAAAAAGTTATTGCTTTACTTCAAAGAGTGTTTAAGAGTGTTTAGAGTCAAAGAGACTCTATGATGGTTCCGACTTAAAGACTTATCTATTAATGAGATGATAGGGGCCTGATACTTTGGCTGTTTGTCGGGCCCACTGGGGTTTACCTGTTGGATTTCTTTTGCTCCAGTATTCAGTTTTATTTACTGTTGAGTCCTTATCTTTGCTTTATCTCCTTGTTATATCTTGATTTTTATGTTTTAGGAGATGATGCATTGATAAGTTAGGGGTCTTTCATGCAAACCAAATATCTATGTGTCTTGATCAACATCTGAATTAAGGGTGAGGTTGGCACCGTTAAACCGGTTTAAGCCCTCCAGTAAAATATTTTACTGACCGTTCCAAGGCGGTACTTCTTTTGTGGATCTTTTGTTTTTTTGTTCTGTCTTGTGTTTGCTATGTCTTTGTGCGCACCTGTTTATATGTGCTTTGCGGTCACCTGCTGGGAAAGGACTGACCTCTTGGCTCTCGTTTGTGGTGTCTTACTGTGAGTTTGTAACTCTCCCATTGGTATCCTGGGTCAGGTGTGGTACTTGATTGTATTGATTCCTGATCTTTGCACCCTTACTTACTTTTATTCCAATTGTGTTTCTTGTCACCAAAGAGTTATTTAACTTCTGGCTATGACATTATTTTTTGACATAACATGATTTGTTTGTTTGATTTGATTCTTTACGTCCCATCAACAATATTTCAGTTAAACAGGGACGGGTCTTCCTTGGTTGAACCAGCACTAAGCTATGATAAATGCGTCTTGCTCAAGGACCACGACGCAGTGACGCCGGTGAATCTTGAACCCTCAGTCTCGAGTCAAGCACTCTACCACTGAGCCTCAGCGCTCCTTTTTTGACATGATATATTCCACTGAATAACAGTAACATGAAATGAAAAAATAATGTTATGGCCACAGGTTGCATAATTTTCATACAAAGAAGTTATGTTAATAACAAAGTAAATTTTCTTTGAAATAAACCAGCTTTGGAGGTGTTAATTTCGCAATAGTTCATATGATGAGAGAATCTTCCATTTGTGCCCTATTCAAATCATTTTTGTAAACTAACCTAAGGCTGTCTAAACTGATTGACTTAAGCTTTAAGTATTTGGTCAACATTATTCAGTCTAGTAACAGTAGTCAGACTCCTCCCACAGAGGAACGCAAAGAAAAGAATATACTTCCTGGCCCCCATCCCTCAACAAAGTTTGACAAGTAAATTTTATCCTGCCAACAATAAAGGAACCATCTCTCAGAAACCGTCAGCAGAAAATAAAATGCCTCACTCTACCACCTTGTTATGAAATGATAACTTGTGTAAGACCCTCTATAAAATATATAGAACAAATCAGAACGAATGGAATAAGATACCCTATTTCTGCTTGTTAAAGTACCATCAGCACATCAAGGAACAAACATAAGAGTCCCTGTCAAGGCTAGTCACCAAGTCATTTTCTATTTCATCCTTGCTGGGAATCTATCTTAATATATTATCGTTAGTTGGATTTTATAATACGGTAAATCTTGTATTAGTTCGTACACTCGAATAGTTCGTTAAATGTCGTGTTTTAGTTCGTACACTAGTCATTTTTTATATGCAATTCTATTAGTTCGTACACAACGTTTTTTTCCTTCATTGGTGCTTGTTTTTAATCAGCGTGGCCTTCTACGATATGTTCCTGTTAACTTTCGCGTGCTTACACCAAACAGACCTTTTCGTCTGTCAATCTAACGACTTCGGTCGCTAACGTAAATCCAGCATTGACGTCGCATGTTAATAACATTAAAATTTGTTTTCTGAAAATCGAGCGAATGCTAATTTACACGCCCTATGTCGCCGATGCGTCGGAGATAGATTCTGTACGGTCATTACAAAAAGTGTCCTTAGAATAATGGAAAGTTACATTTTACTTCTGTGTCATCTGACACCCAAGCCGCGTGCGACCCGGAAAGCATTTTAATACTTGTGCAGCTCGGACCCGACACGAAATCAACTTGCGCGGTGCCTCATATAAACTGGTACCAGAATATTTCGTAAATAGCCTGCTGGTACTTATGACAAGGCCCAGGAGAGCATGTGCGTTTGCGCAATCTCATCAGGGTCCCGCTGCTCACTAACATAAAGT
The DNA here is from genome assembly GCA_964019695.1 of Loripinus fragilis. NCBI lineage: Eukaryota > Metazoa > Mollusca > Bivalvia > Lucinida > Lucinidae > Loripinus > Loripinus fragilis. The sequence continues at coordinate 95,048,432 of OZ026520.1, forward strand.
TTGAAGTGGATGAAGACTCAGCATGCTCAGACCAAATCAAATTCTAGATATCTATTTACGTTTTGTTTTATATAGTTGAATATCAATTTTGGTTTTCTGAGCGTAAATAACTCAATATAATGTAGTAATAACGGCTTTTCCTAGGTTCAAACAAATGGAACATTTTAACAAATAGTTTAGCCGATCGTGGCGTGTCTTGCTGTCCTCATGAAACTACATACGGAAGGTCCTGAGAGTTCATGATTACCGAGGAAGTGTACGCAAAGACGCACAAACCGAGTATAATTTGATTGTATCATGATTCTAGGTCTTGATTAATGGCATTTCCATGAAATAAGCCAGTTCATGAGATTATGGTACCTATCGCATATGCGAGCAGCGAAGGCTCAGACGAGCCTGTGCATCTGCGGAAAATCGTCAGCGCCTTCAGGCTTAACTGCGAGCATAGAAGGAATGTAGATGAAGGTACGTTCATTAATTTAGGATAATAGCCCCACTAGGTGGCTGTGAATGTGAAAACAGGAAGAATTCGCTTTATTTTAACCACCACACATCTATTGATGTATGTATCCCGACTTTCAATATATTAGTTTTCATGAACAGTCAGACCGTGTGTCTTTTTTGGAAGTATGGATGGATTTTCTTTCCATTTAGTTTTTTTACAGAAAATTGGAAGGTCTTTATAACATCCATCTTAATGAAAACAGCAAAAGACCTTGAGATCATCCGCGGTGACATACATATCAGAATTTGCAAACATCCTTACCACACGTCTGTAGATGTTTTACCCCGACTTTGTCGTATGAGACCAACAAAGTCGCAGATCAGCCTGGGTACCGCACATTCTTATCAGCGCCTTTGTTATGAATACAAACATTAAACATTTTGTGGGGCCTGGTCTGGGTCAAACCTGTCTGCTAATAATATCAGCCACAGACATGAAGATCAAATCCGCCGCTTTCATGCCACGTGCTGTTTTAAGAGTTGGGTAGCACGTGGTGCATTGGCGCATAAAAGCGGACTTCGCACATAAAACATAATTGCTCAGCTGCATGCGCGGATCCAGAAAGGGGTCCAACTTTGACAACTTTTTTTTTAATTGATGATGGGAGTGAGGATCCAAACACCACTATATGCGGGTCATCATTGGCCCGCCAGCGAAACACCATTTAAATGGCGTTTCGCTGGCGTGCCGCTGATGGCCCAACATCGAATGCTGGCTTGGTAGCTTTGTGATTTTAAAGGGAACCGGACCAGTATGCTAAGAAACCCTATTTTTCAGGGGTGGGGTCTGTCCCCCTCTAGATCCGCCCATGAGCTATCTGGCATGAAAAGGCAATCACTTTCGCTCATTGCGATCGCGTACACGTTCGCAAACATGTAATATAAATTGTTTTGGATCTCGGAAATTTACTTTACAAATTCAAACTATCAATGCCCCACAATTTTATCAAATGGCGGGCGACAGCCAGAACTCCTTTTTTTAAATTTCCAGTGGGTGCATAAAAGGCCTCGATACACCGTCACAAAACCGAAAGAACTTCTAGCGATAAGGCGTATATTTTCCCTAGTTGACATGATTACAAACACCAAATTTTCAAACTGCACTAATGTTTTTAAAATTGGTGTAGTTTGGCAGTAAAATATGCATAGTAGGCAACAAAATACGTTTCAAAGCGATTCACCATTTACAATACCGTGTAAACGGGCACTTTCTACCCCTACCCCTCATTTAACGCTTTTATACTGGGCGCCGTTTAGACCAGATTTTCAGCAAATGCATTGCGAATTTAAAAAAAAAATAAAGTGCTAAAAAGTAAAGGATATAAGTGCTCTTCATTTCCAAAACCTTACCCTATTCCTTCTGCGCATGCGTACGAAATACACCTAAAATTGTGACGTTTGTCATTGGAAAGATGAAACTGGTCTCTTGCAGTTTATTTTTAGATGCTTTGCCAGATGCCCTTGACGTATGTTGTAAATGTTTATAAAGGCGTTAAATGAGGGGTGGGGGTAGAAAGTGCACGTTTACACGGTATTTTAAATGGTTAATCGCTTTGAAACGTATTTTGTTGCCTACTATGCATATTTTACTGCCAAACTACACCAATTTAAAAAACATTAGGGCAATTTGAAAAGTTGGTGTTTGTAATCATGCCAACTAGGGAAAATATACGCCTTATCGCTAGAAGTTCTTCACTTTTTTTCTTAACGACGTGAAGAGCATTAGACGCTAGTAGGCAAAGATGAGCCTGTGCATCCAACACTGTTGACTTTACGGTAGTATCATGCGCGGATCCAGGAATTTTTGTCATGGGGGGGGGGGGGGGGGGGGGGGGTAGGGGGCTCCAGGCTCAACTGACAGAAGAAAAACACTCTGATAACGTTTTCTTAGGCATCAGCCTTTTACAATTTTACAGAGGGGTCCAATAATTTATTTTAAGGAAAACTATAATTTTTAAGGTTCCAGAGGGGGTCTATCATTTTTCAGGGGAGGGGGGTCCAAATTTTTCCAGGGGGTGTGGGGTCCAAATGCTAATTTCAATTGAAACCTATAGAATTTGTGATTTTCCAGGTGGTCCGGGCCCCCCATACCCCTCTGGATCCGCGCATGCGTATGATAGATCCACTTGCGATATCCAAATTTTCAAGTCAACAGTAAAGCCAATCCCGAAGGACAGGTTTTTTTCATGCAATTGTTCATTTTCCATTCCTGGAGCATCTAGTGACACCTCAAAACATGATGAGGTATATGATTCTGCAATATGTTAGTGGAAAACAAATGTTGAGACCTCGGACCCTGGTCCGAGTTGAGACACAGTGATTATCGCGACTTTTAGTCAGCTATTGATGGTTTCAGTCTTTCATTATGTATATAAGACTAGGCCTTGATTTCTGGCATCAGTTTTAGAAAAACGGGCTGTCCAATGTTGTCAAATAATGTTCATGCTAGATACATTACCATAACATACCATGCACAAGCTGGGTGCTTAAGATCAAGCAACATACTCGCTGGAAGAATGTGTTTAATGGTAAAAACATTACAGTTCAAACGTTAATAATCAGATCTTAGAACAAATCTACATGGATATGCTCGAGAAGCTCAAAATGAAGCATGCAGTGTGCAAGAACACATACAATAATATGGTTAAACAACCGCCAGCTTTTTTGAAAAGCTAATACTTGCGTAAATCTACTCGATGATGATATTGTTGCGCGAAACGAAACGAAAGTTAAGGTGTATTTATTTTATTATTATTATTATTCGTTTCTGTCTATCGACAGTGTCTTTTCATGCAATTGACTTAATTTCAAACGCGACTGCTATCATTCTGTCCATAAAAACTAATACCTAGCGCACTATATTTTTAGAACTATTTTAGTGGCGGTCAGGTTCATAAAGGGCGGGAAAACATTAGCAATCCACAAGAAAACGTGTCTTCTTCACGATTATGACAAAAGGACAGGGCTGCGTTTATTGTCCGTCTCGTAATGTTTAAAAGCAAAGAAAAGTATAATGATAAAAAAACGATTGCAAGATATTGTGCTTTTAACTGCAATATCTGGCTGCATCATAGATATTGCAAACGGTTCTTCGTCGTACAAGAGCAGGTTTTCTCATGCTAAGGCATTGTTTTTCTGACGCTCGTTTGAGGCATCCATTGGGTTTACTGATTTGCGAATTTGTCCCAAATTTTTACCAATTAGCGTCTTCATAAAACTCATTTTTACCAGTAAGCACATTCAGCATTACAAAATTTTTTTTTCACTGATTTCTCTTAAATTAAACTGATTAAAGCGTAATTTTAACAAACGAAACACTGATTTTTAAGGTACCCCTTTGAGACCCTCTCCGTTTGATGTACAAATAAACTTATAATTCTGTTTCAATCATATGTAAGCTTTCAATAATCAAGTTTTCAAGCACAACAACGTTTTTCTGACCATTGGGTTTACATTCAGAGCTGAAAACCGCAACAAACTAATAAAATACCAATATTGTTTTTGTCTAGCAGCAGGACAAGGGTTGTTTGCATTAAGGTCATTTGGTTCCCAGCGACTTACACAGGCTGTAACGGTCTAGGTAGCGGACTGGGTAGCAATGTTGAACGGGGGTTCGATGGTATGGGGATTTTGTGTGTTTTTTGTGTATATGATACCATTGGAAACAGATGCTTTGAGAAAACATCGTTTCCAAAAACCCATGAACAGGGTTTGATCTTTTTATGAAATATTAATTTGAAAATTTAGAGAAAACTGACAGATTAGACATCTTCATTTTAATTTCTTAAACATATCATTTAAGGAAGATTTTCAGTTACAGTAAGCTTGAACTCTTTTTTTAAAATAGGGGAGAAATGTAATATCCTTCAATATAAATGTAATATTACTAGAACCAGTCAACGTCATTACGTTACGCTAATACCGTCAGTTGCTAAGTTACGTCACTTCATTAATTACTTGTCCACCAAATTTAATGTTCTACAAGACGACTTAAGTTATTTCAGGTAAAACATGACTATTTTTGCGTTTTAGATTCCTATTTCTACGTTTACCCTATAAAACCGTTTATTACGTTTACAAATATCTGAAAGAGAAAAAGACATGAAAATCTGGAATCTTCATGGTAAATATTATCATTAAAACCAAGTGGATGAGCTTTTTGTAATAGTTTTATGCTTTTAGATGTCATTGTAATCAACTGAGCTATTCAATAAGTTTGAACCGTTATTTTTCGTATCCTAAAAATATATACTTACGTGTATCTGAGGTATTTCTTGATTTTAAGGGGCATTGCAATTTAAGGCCACGTGGTTACAAGGTTGTGCCAGGTGCACTTGTAGTCGCGTGGAGTTGTTTACTAGCGAGAAAAGATGGCGGATACAACAGAAGGACGTTGCATAATCCATTCAGATGGGGCCTGGAAAAAGACCATTAAGTATGCATAGAACAATAAAATCCGCCGTCAAATTTAAAAGAGAGCGGGAAATCAAGAGCTTCGAACGTTCAGAAAGGAGGATCTCAACGATTCCCTGAGATCATTTTATCCCTGTACCAATCAAAAGTGATTCTGTAACAGTTGCTGCCCTTGGGTTTCACCCACAGGCAATATTACCTGCCTCGGATTAAATCGTCATGTCACCCTCACTCTAGGGCAACAATTGTATATTGTTATTTCCAAAGTTTAAAGAGTCATAACTCCAATAGATTGTTATTGTTCATATCTTTTATGCATCGCCTGGCGAAGATAAATATATGTTAAAGTAAGAAAGAAGGCAAAGATCAGGAATCATCGATACAACCAAGAACCACATTAAGTTCAAAATACATCTCATATGGTTAAGGATTTACAGATGAGTTAAGAAAAACTGATTAACTCATATAAGCCTAGCATAAGACAAACAGTGCAAAACGCGGCGTCTGACCAGGTATCCACTGTTTGCTTACAGACTGTTTTATTGAAATTTGATTAAAAATGAGAAATACCACCCAATGATTCTAATAGCGGAAATGGACAGGTCCAATTTGCAAGAGTTGGCAATTCCATTCGGCTTAAATGAATTAAAATATTGTGAATGTTCTCAGTCTTTGCTGTCACAATCACCGGGAAAATATAAACCTTGAAACCTATGCATAATCTTATTCTTGTTCACTAGCAAAACGCAAAATATAAACAGTCTATTTATCGTGAGAAGTTTGCAACACTTTTATGGTTCACGTTTTTAGAAGGAAACCGCGAAATAGATTGAAAATCTAGATATTATTTATAACCGTATTTAGTGGCAATATTTTACAAACGCATTATTGATATTATAGATTTAATATTCCTTTAATCTGTGTTTTGTGAAATTATTTCAAAGGGAAGATATGGAATTTATTGCCTTCTTTTTATTTGTAAAAACGTTTAGATCTTGGTAAACACTGATATAGGCTTTCTCTCTCTCTCTCTCTCTCTCTCTCTCTCTCTCTCTCTCTAGCAAGCAAGCACACACGCACGAACGCACGCTGGCTTTCCTTACGTAACAAAAATATTACACTGAATACGTGTTTAATCATCGGAGATATTGCAGACCATGCCAACTACTTTAACACATTACTTATAGTTTACTCAGCCCGTTCATGTGCTTCCACAACCAATCGGTTTGCACTTAAATTTAAATTTTTGGCCAACTTAATCGCATATTTTGTCAATATTTGTAATATCTATTAAGTAAAATCCATTTAGAAATTCCGTGAAAAAGTCAATGCGACCATTTCCAAAGGCGCAGTCATGAAAAAGGAGGAGAAAACTATAAGTAGGTCATAGATCATATATTAGAATTATAAAGGAATTAAGTGGTTCACTCGCTGCCTACTTTGTTGAACCGCAAATTTCACACTTTGTAAATTTCACACCATGTGAGGAACTGGTACCAATACGAGCTACCAATACGTTACTTTTGAGAAATGTGAAATTTACGTACGGTACATTTCGATAATTTTTTGGGTGTAAAATATGTGTTCAAATTTCGATTATTTCATCGTTTAATGTTTGAAGAACTGGTACGATTTTTCCCAGATGTGAAAAATTGGTAACGTTACCAACTTTTTCACAAATGCGAAGAATCTGAACCAAATCCTCGCACGTATGATGAATCGGTACCAAATCCTCGAATCTGTGAAAATTGGTATCAAATCATTACATGAGGGTCTGAATGGGGTATAATGATAAGTGAATAATGGCCCTTTTTCTATAGTGAATAGTGAATAATTAACCAAAAAATGAATAGTGAATAATGAGGGCCTAAAAATTAATGAATAATCCTATTTTTTTAATGAATTGAAGAAAAAATTAACGAACAGTGAATAATCAGATTTCTTTGCCACCTTTCTTACTTTTAATGAATAATTGGTCTTATTTTAATGAATAACCCAAACTTTTAATGAGATGAATAATGGGCTAAATTTTTAATAAATAGTGAATACCAGACCCCCATCCAGATCCTCTTACATGTGAAAAAATGGTGTCAAAACTTACACGTGTAAAGAACTAGTAACAATCCTCACACATGTAAAAAATTGGTACCAAAGTATCACAGATGTGAAGCACTGGTACTTAATCGTCACAGATGTCAGCGACTGATTTTGATCGACATCCTTGTTGCGACCTTTGTAAAACATTGCCGCAACTTATGCAACGTCTCTGCGAGAGTCAATTTTTCAGCCGCGAAGAGTTCGAAAGCTCTGTGGGTCCGGGGCTTTCTTCCAACCGTCGATTTCTCGATTTGAGACTATCATTTTCTGTCACTCATTTTCGGATTCTTCCTGTCAATAAAGAGCTTTGAAAATTGGGAAAAGCTTCATTTATGTACATAACAATCTGTTTGGTGGGGTTGGCGTTAATTCTCCTCTACAATATTCATCCTGAAATCATTTTGTTAAAAAAATAAATAAAAACGGTATCCGCGAAAATCAATTTTGTGACTGTTCGGAGCGCCATGTGGCACCTTGGAACAGGGGGTGTATACAGTAAGGGCTCCAGAGGGGATAAGCTCGATCCCCCCCGCCCTCTTTTTATAAAAAATCCTATGAACATGAAATATTTTGGTCTCAATGAGACCAAATTATTTCATTTCCATAGGATATTAAAGAAAATTGTGATGTGAACCCTTTTCCTGAAATCCGCCCCTATTAAATGGGAAAGCAACCCTAATGATAAGTAATTTTTATCAGAAAGAGCTCTAAGAACCATGAATTTTGATACAAGTATCATCAAAATCGGTTGAAAAATTGGCAAGTTAGGGGCATTTAAAAAATTCAATACGGCCAACATTTAGCCGCCATTTTGAATATTTAATAAGTTTTCAGAATTTTTCAACTGCTTAATTTTCAGTTATCACTACTGTCACATCATCTGTGTGTAGCTTTATACACAAGGAAAATGTTTCATTAAAGATTAATGCAAATAATCCATTGGTTTGTCTTTTATTTTGATTACGCATATTTAATTAGGCTGAGTGACGTCACTAAGCCTACAATATGGCCGCTTCCATAATAGTCCATTTGCAAATATTCAAGCGCCCATAACTTCAACATTTTTCAACCGATTTAGACGAAACTGGTATCAAAATGCATGGGTTATTACGATCTTTCTTTTATAAAAATAGTAATCATCAGAGTTGCCGTCCCCTTTAATGTAGATCAGGCTAAGTCAGATGTACGTGTTGACGTGGTGCGGAGATAGAGACTATATTGCCACACGCAGTCCACATCCCTGTGTAGCTTCCTTCTGGTGTCTTTCACTCATGTTCAAAGTTCCTGCAAAGAATTTCCTGTTCTCTCCTCAGATCGTGTATATCTTATCTCTTTGACTTAATTTCCATTTTAAACCACACTCGTACCATCTAATTACCGGTAAATAACCAAAGAGCGGTAATGACTGTTGCAGGTAATGGAATTTTTATGTTAGCAAATTGAGAGAAATGGCAGCTTACTTTCAAACAGCCTCTTTATGGTGTCCGTTACCATGCAAACATAAGCGTGTGGACAGGGCTCATTAATTGTGTAGAGATGTTTTCTCAATTAGACAAATAATGCGTGACTCCGTGCACCTATTTCAAGAAAATAAAATAATTAGTTTCATTTGAACAACACGAACACATTGTGTTTTTTTAATTCCACTTTTGAATTTCAGCAATAGAAGAGCCATGAGAGCCTCGTTGCAAGAAATTTAAGTAAGGGGGGGGGGGGCAAAGAACAAGAATCGATACAATCAAGTACCACACCTGACCCAGGACACCACGCGCGAACGTGACAAATCACAATAAAACATCACACACAAGAGAGGCAAGAGGTCAGCCCTTTCCCAGCAGGTGACCACAAGGCTTCAATGAACAGACATGAAAGCACACCAAACACGAAACATAACTAACAAAAATAATCCACAAAAGAAGCACCGTCTTGGAAAGGTCAGTAAAATATTTTTACTGGAGGGCTTAAACTAGTTTCACGGCGCCAACCTAGCCCTTAATTCTGATGTGGATCAGGGCACATTTGGAAAAGTGACAAAACACAAGAAAACACAATACATACTCAACCAAGAGGTCAGCCCTTTCCCAGGCTGCAAGGAGCAGACACGACAGCACACACCAACATGAAGCATAACTAACAAAAACGATCCACAAAAGAAGCAAAGCACCGCCTTGGAACGGTCAGTAAAACATATTCACTAGAGGGCTTGGCGCCAACCTCACCCTTAGTTCAGATGTGGATCAAGACACATGAATGTTTGATTTGCATGAACGATCCCTAATTATAACTTATCCATGAATTATCTCCTAGAACATGTATAAATTAAGATATAAAAAGGAGATAAAGCATAGTTACATAAAACTGAATACCTGAGAAGAGAAATCCAACAGTTAAACCCCAACCTGAATTTCGCTGCGTGCGAACAACAAAGGCGCTAATCAGCCTGCGCTCCCGCGCAGTCCCAGCAGCCCTTTGGTTTTCGCTTATTGCAAAGTATAATATCTATACTTACTTCATGCAAAATTTCAATTTTTTCCAGCTATTCTCTGTAGCTGGGAGGGTTGGTTTGAGTCTTTCTCCACCGGAAACCTCGAAGACAGGTTTCTCGCGGCGAGGCCCAAATGTTATTTCCACAGTGTCCTTATTTGCACCAATCTGCAACGCTCCAACTGTCTGTTTTACTACATTTACGACGTCAAATATTTGAATGTTCACTCGATAGTGTTTGGGTGAGTTTTCGTAAATAACCGTAAAAATGGTAATTGAGGAAATACCCCGGCATCCAATTTAGGTTACTTTGCACCCCCAGGACAATTTTCCAGGACAATGTTATGATTTGATCATTAGGAAACTGTCATTATTCCGCGTTGGACATTAAATGTCTACATTAAACTAGAACAAGATTAAACCCCATAGTTATAGTCGTTTAGACTGAAAATATGGAATAACTAATAAAATTTCTTTTTATTTATCACATCATTCACAATTTGGCTCGGCTGTGTAACACAGGAAGGCGTTCCAACTAGCTGGTGAATGCGCACCAAGACACGTGAACAGTTGGCTTTGACACGTGGTTGACAGAAATGGCGTTATTGCTAATTGCGCATGTGTTGTTTCTCATATCAGATGGCAGCAGTTTATCTTCCTGTAATATTTCTTGACAATATCTTGGCAGGGGAAAAGAGAGTTCAAAGAAATTAGAAATTAAAGTGTTTAGCAGTGAGTTGTCTGTCATTGGACTAATTTGACAATTCAAAGAAACAACACTGGTGATTAGCATTAATCCATTTCAGGCTAATAGAATTTTCCATAAAGATACCTGCAATACAATCAGAATGGTCTATTTTATGAGGGTCTGGATGGGGGGAGGGGGGGGTCTCGTATTCACTATTCATTAAAAAATTTAGCCCATTATTCATCTCATTAAAATTTTGGGTTATTCATTAATACAAGACCAATTATTCATTAAGAGTAAGAAAGGTGGCAAAAAATCTGATTATTCACTATTCATTAATTTTTTCTTCAATCAGTCATTAAAAATATAGGATTATTCATTTTTATAGGCCCTCATTATTCACTATTCATTAATTTTTTGGCTCATTATACACTTTTCATTATAAAATAAGGCCATTATTCACTAATCATTATACCCCATTCAGACCATCTTTTATATACTGAGGGGTTACAAGTCATAGTTTGAGAAACTATTATATTTTTCCTCTGAAGATGGATTTTATCTTAGCAAACAGCGCAGACCTTGATGAAATGCGGCATTTCATCTTGATTTTCAATGTTTGTCAAGGTACAGGTTTAGGAGTTTCCGAATATAAACCCTTAATGTGCCAATCGCAACAAAAGTCGTCTGCTTTCCTCGTCTGCTGAAATGTTTAAGAAGCCTCTATGGCAAACAGTGTGGACCCAGATCAGACTGCTCCTATAGGGAGCAGTCTGTTCTGGGTCCACGCTGTTTGCTTCTATACTTAATTCGTCAGTAAAATTAGGCAATTATTTGCAGCAGACGACTGCAGCAGACAACATTTTCAGATACATTTTTTTCTTGGCGCTTTAAGGATAAAAACGCAAGTATCTAAGATAAAATACGCAAGAGAACAGTATTATAACAAGTATGAATCAAAGTACAATTTGACCAGTACATATATGCTTTTTGGTACTTAAATATATCGTTTCGACGAGCAGCTAAGACTCAGATGAGCCTGCCCAATTTATAAAACATGCATGGGCGGATCCAGAGGGGGACCCCCGCCTGTGGGAAATAACGAGTGGCTATAAGATACCTTAGAAATTTCGGTACGGGCCCCTCGAGGGAGGTCCGTACGGCCCTATGTGAGATATGATGTCGAGGAATAAACGGGTTTGTTTAGTGTAAATACACTGACAGACTTTAAAAACGCAACACTTGGATAGTAGCTTTAATTTATGTCTCAAAAAAGAAGGCAGAACAATACTTTTGATTGTATGTTAAAGAGCATTCATTTGTAAGTACAACATGGAAAACTTGTCCAACTAAGATTAACTTAATGCATCAAAATGTAAACTTTTTGAGATAGGGGTCAACTTTTTAATGTGACCAAATGTCAGAATGAAAGATTCCCTAATTCTTTAAATCAAGAAACACTAGAAGCATCAAATTTGTATCATGGACTTTATTAGTCATCGAGGAATCACTCTCATATTGATTGGAAGGTCTGTGATACAGCTTATTTGCGTATATGACGTTTATCTCGGTGTACCCTTTCATTCAATAGTTTAAAATCTCCTCTACTTATAGTCCGTACAGAAATTCAGTGAACAGCGTTTTTCTTTTTTAAAATGTCTTTAATGATAAAATTTTGGACCAGAATTTTGCATAAACATATAATAAAACACCGCCTAATATACAATTGCATTTTTGAATATATATGATAGGAAAATAAGTCTGGAATCTCTTGTGAAATAAAATAACTTAGTCATTTTCGATTTAGAAAAATCCTTATTTTCCCTCAGTGTATTTCATATGGGTAACACGTGGTTTATACAGTTCAATGATTACCATGTTTACTTCCGTATATGATAAAGAAAACGGTCACCAGCAGGATGACTCTTGGTATGTCTATATATTCACTGAAAATGCTTTGAAGAGACTGCACAAATTACAATTCTGTCTGAGTTATCATATTTCACGATAATCAAATTTCGCATCTTGCTTTCTTACAATGTATATGTGTCATGGTTAAATGACACATATAGCAATCAGAACGCGCGCGACTGAGAAAACCTGTCCAGTGATTTGTAACAATAAATGCCCAGACTAGCCTGCGCATCCACGCAGTCTCATCAGCAACTTTGTTATCTGCTTTTTGAGAAGAATCATCCCTAGAATTGCCTCGTGCGAAAAAAACTCAATTTTCTATCTAGCCTGTTTAGCCGAAGGGACTGGTTTGAGACTCGCTTTGTCGGAAACCAGGAAGACAGGTTTTCTCGCGTGGTGGCTCGACAGCTCTAGGACAAATATTTCAAGTGCAACAGATAATAATATTAAAACAAATATAATGAGGAGGCTGTTCTTCAGATATATTAACGGGAATCACATTATTTGATTGCGCTCTACATCGTCTAATACACAAGTAATTCGTAACTACGGCCCACAGGGCCGGGGAACGGCGGGGGCTTTAATTTTCTGGCTACAGAGGCGAGTTCAATAATGCGAGTGCTCGCCGAGCGCTCGTTGATTGGTACCTATCTTTATTCATAATGTGTAAAGCCTGACACCAGTAAAACGAGCGCCCGAGAGCGCTCGCATTATTGAACTTGCCTCAGGTCTCTGGTATTACTTGACTTTTCGCTTTCTGTAAGGGCGGCAACTTTAATATTCATATCTGGGCGTGGTTCGGCTATTTCATCTGCTAAGGAAGGGAAATCAGGTTTTATTTATAATTTGATAAAGAGTCAATAAGCTTTTTGGCCCGCGCAAGCGTGCGTGCATTTCATGAAAATCCTAACCGTATACACACTGAACTCACATTTATTAACCCTTAAAGCGCATTATCACAAAACGTATTTTTTTGTCGTCCACTAAACTATTTGAAGCCTCATAGGTAAACAGTGTGGTCCCAGATCAGACTGCTTCTATAAGAGCAGTCTGATCTGGGTCCACAATGTTTGCCTCCCTGCTTATGTTAAATAGACATTTTCAGATGCAGTTTTTTTGCTGGCGTTTTGAGGACTAAATAATGACTGAGGTGGTGGCACAAGATGATACAGTTACTTTTTAATAAAACCACGCCTCCTTTTCAGCTTGTACCTATGCCTAAGGTTGACTAGTCCTAATTACGCATGCATAAGGGGCCGCCTTTACAGTAAGCGAAAAGTCAAGTAATGACCTTGTACTAACAGCGCATTTGCCCGGCTTGTGCGTGGCTACAAATGAATGATGCACATAAATTCTTTTGTCTTTATGCACCAGTCATTTGTGAACAACCCCAGCTCAGAGGAATGTCGAGGACTTTGACTTTGCGTCTACAGTTCCCAATAGTAACCACCATACTGTGGGGGCAGCTAGCTGGCAAACCATGACAGATCTCCCCCGCAGTCAATTATTATACTGCAAAGCAATGTTTGTCTAGGTCTATCAAACCCCTACATTTCCTCCGCATTGTGGAGACAACGTAAAAGTAAAAACACAGCACATTATATCCCCATCCTGCTCAGATGCTTGGAAGAAGCAGTGGATCCAAATGACTGGTGCTTTATTTATAGCCTATGATGCACTTCGCATGAACATTTAGTTCTCAGCCACCCTAAAACATATTGACCCAAAACACAAAATATGACATCTGCTGATATATTGTTCAACCTATTTCCAAGCACATTCCCACCCCATCACTAGTTTCTCTTTCCTACCTCAGCATTATTGTTGTTGGATGAGTCTTTTTTTCACTTGAGTCACACCTAACGGGTGAGCCCTGTGATTATTTTATCTTATTACTTATAGTTGCCTGGAATTACGTTTTGGCATGCATGTTTTGCATTGTCTGGTGTCAACAAATCAGTATTTGGAACAAACAGATAGAAAGTTCAATTTATTCAATAAAACAAGTTCGATTTTTTTTAAATCTGATGATCAGAGAAGGAGCAGAGAACACAGAAAATCAAGATTTTAAATTGAGGAACATGGAACACAGATATTCATTTTAAAGGAACAAGCGGACGGGTACCCACTGGGAAGGCCTCAATATTTTCTCGTATGCCAAAATTCTGTGCGCCCAAACTATGGCCATAATTTGCATTTGATTTTGATATGATAAGAATCCCTTCTCCATACACGTTACTTCGTCTTATGAAACCGTATAATTATTCATCGATAGTAAACTAAAGGCAGTGGTCCGTACAAAGGTGCATTTAGGGTAAATTAAAAAATGCAGATGCTCAAATGAGGACAAATTCCATCATATCACAGCCCATTTGACAACACATTATGTAACGAAAAAAATATCACCAATTAGGCGGTTCATATGTATTAAGAGCGATTCTCTGTAAATATGGAGCGAGTTATATAGGAACCATTTCACGCTCCGACTCGGATTTTGATGAAACTTGCTGACAGTGTTAGTGGTCATGTAAAAACAAGAAATCAACTGTTAGTTCATCCAATTCAACCTCCGTTGCCATGGCAACAGCATCCAAAGATTTGGGCCAAAAAAGAAGCAAAAAACACATGAAAAATGACATTTTTACCATCAAACTACTCTAAAAATAGATTGTATCAATCACAAACATGGAATTATTTTGAACAAACAGACTTAATATAACTGAATAAGCTAATGGTAGCAGCCTTACGAAAAAGCTTAGATATACTTATCTTTCACTGAAAGTGGGTGGGGTAAGTAGGACCGGAAAATAATGCTTTTCTGGCATTTTCACGCAAACACGAGAACTTTGCGCGGCTACTTTCACATACACTCATGTTAATATATAATAACCCAGGGTATGAAATTTTATAATATGAAAGAAAATGTTTGGGAAGTTACCATCTTCTTGTCGTTACCATAGTAACAAATGTTTCCCTGTAGAAAAACTAAAAAAGATAAATATTGCATAAACAATTGATTTATTGCTATATTACAGTAATATAGTCTTTTGTAAATAAAATATTTTCATTACTTATACATCTCTTTTATATATGCCATTAACGTTTACTACAGATAAGCTATTTTTAGACTTTTAAGGGCATCATAAGGGGTAAAAATGATGAATTTTTAAATAAAAACCAACACATTTGGCTAATTTGCCCTTCCAATACCCTCAAAATTGCTATCATTTATCACCAATGTGCGATATTTGTGAAAACATAGACTTAGATTAAAGAAATAAGATCAATGCATTCTAATTAACTTATCTAAACAAGCTTATTTATAAGGAAAAGTGGGTGGGGTAAGTAGGACCTAAAAACATGCCTTTTAGGCATTTTTAAACACAATCAACAACCTAAATCATGCATTTAAACATATATGCATGGTTATACATATTAGAGAAGGATATATAGTTTTTATTAAATGAAAAACATGCTTCAGAAGTAATCAGCTTCTGTTCGTAACCATGGCAACATAAGTTTCACTGTAGGATAACTGTAAAATGACTTTATTGCACAATGGTATTAATTTATTGTTAAAAGAAAGGATAGTATCTATTATAAATCTCTTTATATAATTACTTAATCACATTTCTTATAAATAACAATTAAATAGCCAATAGGAAAGCTGCCTTTGAATTTTTAATGTAATTTTAGTGTTAAAATTAAAAATTCTGACCCAAAAGTTAGGCAAACTTGCCTTCTCACTTGTATTGAAATCCCCTATCGTTTTCATAACTAACACGGTTTGTGTCAGAAAATGCAAACTTTTATTTCAATAGATGGAAATAATTCAATACAGCAGCCTTATTAAATTGCTACAATATACGTATCTTGCATGAGAAGTGGGTGGGGTAAGTAGGACCCTCGAATTCTCTTAATCATGCAGCAATCTCCCAAAGAAGGAAGTGTTTCACACATGGTCTCAGATTTTGTAAGAAAATCATGACACTTTATGTATTTTGGTAAAATCAACCACATTTATGTATGTTCAGCTGTTGATTTTTAGGTTGTCATGGCGACATCTTTCAAATATTTTGGCATAAAATCAATCTAAATTCCTTTAAATTTAGATATTATACGTTCTACCAGGGCCAGAGCTATAAATAGAAAAAACTTACAACCCCTCTATTTAAATAACTACCCAATTACCAATAAAATTGACTTCATTGCTTTAAAACAGAAAAATATGGATACTATCAGGTACTCTTCACACTGAGTCTATGGTTAAACAAAAGTTAAACACCCTCGTGTTCTTTGCGACATATTTACATACATGTATGCATGCAGAACCTGATAGATCTACTTTTCTCATTATTTTGCAAATTATCGTACATGTTTAAATGGTAACTGACAGTTGGTTCTGCATGCAGCTTATACCATAAATACCTTTTCTGCTAACCCTTTTCATTCTAAAACATATCATGGTACTTATAAAAGTACTAGAAAAACCGAAAATTATGGGAAAGTCTTAAGATTCCAGTCTGAAAATGGATAAAATATACATATTATATTGTCAAGCTTGTATCAGTATTGATTGTTTACAAACAGTCTTTAAAAATGTAGTTTTAAATGCAAATACAACAGTATTTCAGTAAAGCCAAGTCTTGAGCTAGAGAGAGAGAGAGAGAGAGAGAGAGAGAGAGAGAGAGAGAGAGAGAGAGAGAAAGCGAGGTAGCAATCTGCTCTCTCATATCATGCAATAATTATAACTATGAGGAAGGTACTATAACTTTGATTATTACCAGCTAGCAAAAAGTTAAAAATCCCTATTAAGTATTTGAGACGATCCATTTTTTAGTTTGTAACAGCCTTTTAGTCTCTTATTATCCTACCAACACAAATATAATAATGTACAATTATTGGTTGAGTTAATCTAACTCGAACTATTTAGAATTTCACGAAAATCCACCAGAGTTATTGGTTTTATAGTGAAAAACTACTTCTGAGACGACCCTTTTTAGCGGATTAAAATGAACTGTTGTGATCATAGGATGTCCGTCGTCGTCAGTCAACATTTGCTTTAAACCACATCTCCTAAACCTCTAGGTGGAATGTCGCCAAGCTACACATGAATAATCTTTGGTGGTCTTCTTTTTAAGCTGTTCAAAAATTCAATTCCAGGCAGAAAGCTGGTTGCCATAGCAACCAAAAGAAAAAAAAAGATTAAAAATCTTGTCCAAAACTACTGGTCAAATTTGATAATAATTTGGCACAAATGGTCCGTTGCTGATTCTCCTCCAAGGTTGTTCATATTATTTAAATTGATGAAAAAACCTGGCCGCCATGGGGCTAGGGCTGTTTTTCCTATTAATGTATAGGAAACCTTCAAACAAGTCTTCTTGTCCAAAATAGTGAGTATGATCAGGAAATACCACCATCACAAACTGCAGACAAACCCGTGGCATCGTGAGAAATACTAACAGAAGGATTTGAAAATGATTTGGAATAAATGATCATTGGGCGACGCACTGCCAAAAATGTCCAAATATTTTGATTGGTTGAAAAACATGGCCCCCAGGGGATGAGACCACTTTTTTCCTATGTAAATATAGGGGTAACGTCTTTAAAAATCTTCTTGTCAAAATCAACTTGGTCGATTGAAAATAATTCAACACTTATGGTCATTGAGTGACTATCTACCAAGATTGTTCACATTTTTATCGGTTGAAAAAACAGGACTGCCAGGGGTGGAGTCTGTTTTCTTATATGGAAAAAATTGCTACAAATCTTCTTGTCAAAATACTACTTGGTCAAATTGTTTCAGGAATATCATCAAAGTGTCAAACAGCTTAGATCCAAACAGCTTTGGTCCAAACTGTTTGCAAATGTTATCAGTAGAAAAGACACTAGCAAGAGTTAAAGATCATGTCAAAATTTTCTGGGCTATTTGAAAAAAAATTAGCACATATGATCCTTAGTGCCCCTCTACCATGATTGTTCAAACTATGTAAATCTATCACAAATGGCCACCAAGGTCATTTGCATGGCTGTTTGTCTGTGAGTCAGTAGATGCAACTGTTATTGAATCCTGGTTTATATGACACATTTAAAGGTTTACATTCTGTTACTTTAACCAACATAAAAGCTGGATTTGGGTAGGTGCTTTTCTTTCCCTCTACCATATAAACAGTCATTCTCAGGTGAGCCCCCAGGGCCCAAAGGTCAACCTGTATTAAGATGTAATATTTTAGTAGCGTATGTAACTGTAGGCCTTATATCTTATTTTTTTTCTATCTCTCTATGGAACATTTTTTTTTAAAATATGACTAGATTATCCTTTTTGGTTACAATCCAGGTAATAGATAGAAAAACAAAATAACTTTTGCAACCACCCCTTTAAATCTCTTTCAATTTTTATTTGATTGCCGTGGCCATCTAGTATAGATTTTGATAACTAAATGATCATATACTGTGTTACTCTAGTGTTTACTGAATCCTTTATAAACCCGAGAGTTAAAACTAAACTTCAACTTTTGAAACATCCCCACCATTTTCATACAATGGTCACTTCCAATTTTTATTCGCTATTCCCCCAGAAGATGATCATACACAGAAAACCAACTGAAAGTCAATAAATTCTCCATGGCAGTCTAATTTTTTATTCATTTCATTTTTTGAAACAAATTTTACTGGTTTTTTATTATTCTAAATATTTTCAGAAATAGCTACTTATAAAAGAACTCCTTTCATCTGATAACGATTTTTAGTGTAGATATCTTTTAATCTTTCATGATTAAGAAGTCCTCACTAACACAGTATATAGTTACATATATTGGATAAGTCAATCTTACTGGTACACAAAATGCATCAAAGGTTATATACATGCATGTAATATAGGGGCTTTCAATTTTATATTTTAGCTGAAAATGAGAAGTTTCATAAAAAATCTAACATTCATTCATTTAGCTAGGGTTTATATTTCTAAAATTTACTGATTTTTTTGTCAATAACTTCGTCTTTTCCATTGACCTAAATGCTTAAAATATGCTTTTCTTATGGTACATTTGAGACGTCCACTAATTTCCCCTATCGTGGGGTTGTTAACATATGTTTAGACTTAATCGGTCAAAAGGCTTTCTTCCTTACTTACTTGATAAATGTAACAGTAGGAGTCCGGTTTTTGCAATGAAATTGATTCAAGTGTCCAAAAACATGTTTTGATAAAATATACCTTATTTACCCCCTTTTGAGCCCCTTCCCTAACCCTAGATTGAATCAACCCCATATGTCTATTTTCTAAACTGCTAGCTATTAGTCCAATGTCCAAAATATATTTTAATGACATTTGTATGCTACACATATACAAGTTAGGTTTTTTCGATTAAAAATTAGCATTTCACCTACATAAACCTTTAAAGCGGCTATTATCAAGTCCAGTTTAGGGCCTCTCACCACAGATTTGTCAGCAAATTAACATGTGTGTATCGTTTTAACATTTTACTTTATTATTGTGCCAGATTTTTTTATGTTTTTTAATACAAAAAAGACCTTCATACTGTTGTTGTCCATTTTGGCTTTTTGAAATGGATGCATCATAGTTGCCATGGTTATGGTAAGATGATGGTTACTTCCTAAAAAAAAAATTTCAATGTATTATATACCATATTTAGCTTGGTCTTACTAAAGTTTGTAAACCTTTCCAAGAAACCCAGACTTGCAACAATATGCTTTCAAGAATGTCGAAAACTGCCATATTTTAGTACATTGTTACCCCACCCACTTTTTTACAACATTGCTATATGACAGAAAAAAACAAAATTATTAACCATACCATCCTTGTATTCACATGGAGCAATACTGCCTGGTACAAGTCAACCTAAGGTCAAAATGTTTCATTCTAAAAGTTGCATTTGGCAATGTATGTCTATTTTAAGTGATTTTCTGGCACTATTTAGTCAAAAAGTTTGACACCACATTTACTCCCCTTTGAGCCCCTTTTCGACCCCTCAATTGAGACAACGCCCTATATTTATTTTTCATTAAAAAAGCTAGCTTTAAGATCAATGACTTGAAAATATTTTAATGTAATTTCTACGCCACTTATACATGAGTTTGGCATTTTTTACAAAATAGTTTGGTTTTTTTTGCCTACAGAGACCTCTAAAAGGGCTTTTATCAGGTCCCTTTTAGGCCTTGCACCCATTTATATATCAAAAAGCAAAATATAAGTATAATTTAAACATTTAATTGTTCATTGTGTCAGATGTCTTCATGTTCTGCAATACAAAAACGCATAAGAAGCTGCATTTGTCCATTTTGGCTTTTTGAGACGGTGGCACCAGAGTTACCATAGTAAAGATAAGAAGGTGGTAACTTCCTTAACATATTTTTTCAGTTTATTACAGACCATATTTAGCTTGGTCTTTCTAAAGTGTGCAAGCCTTTCCAAGTAGCCCCAACTTGCAACAATATGGTTTCAAAAATGTCGAAAAACCAGCATATTTTAGTACATTGTTACCCCACCCACACTTTTGCAACCATTGTTAATTGATGGAATTACCAAAATTATTAACCATACATTCATTGTATTCACATTGTGAAATACTGCTAAGTACAAGTAATCACAAGGTCAAAAATTATTCATTCTAAAATTTGCATTTGCACAATGTATGTCTATTTTTACTGATTTTCGGACACTTTTTGGTCAAAAAATTTGAAGCCTTATTTACCCACTGTTGAACCCCTTTTGGACCCCTATATTGAGATAACACCCTATATTTTCTTTTATTAAATGCTAGCTTTAAGATCAATGACTTGAAAATATTATTATGTTATTTCTACACTACTTATACATGAGTTTTGCATTTTTTATTTAAAAAAATAGCGTTTTTCTCCTATGTAGACCTCTAAAAGGGCTATTATCAGGTCCCTTTTAGGGCCTTTCACCACTAATTTGTCATAAAAACAAAATATAAGTATTATTTAAACATTTAATTGTTGATTGTGTCAGATGCCTTCAGGTTCTGCAATACAAAAACGCCTTACAAGCTGCATTTGCACATTTTAGCTTTTCAAGACGGTAGCATCATAGTTGCCATGGTTACGGTAAGAAGACTGTAACTTCCCAAACATTTTTTTCCAATTCATTAAATATCATATCTAGCTTTGTCTTACTAAACCATGTACACTTTTCCGAGTAACCGCGGCTTGCAACAATATGAGTTCAAAAATGTCAAAAAACGACAAATTTGAGAACCTTGTTACCCCACCCACTTTTCAGACACAATTGCTACAAGACAGAAATACCAAATCTAATTCCAAGCCCTCCCTAAATTAACATAAAGCAATACTGTGGAGTACAAGTTTACACAAGTTCAAAACGTACTTATTCTAGAAGTTGCAACTGTGCAATTCATGTCTATTTTCAGTGATTTTTGGGCACTTTTTGGCCAAAAACTTTGGATTCGGTTACCATGGCAACGGAAGTAAAATTTAAAGAATTAAGCATGAATTATTTCGTTTTGGGTGAAAACAACCAAGTACAGAAGGTTTCGTTGAAATCTGAGACTATGCGTGAAAAAATTTGCTCCATATTTTCAGAGAATGGCTCTTAAATTCTGGTGGTCATTGTGCGATCAGTCCGCACATAACGAAATAAACGCAAAAAAGCGTTGTTCACTGAATTCCTGTACGCACATTAAGAAATGTTTAAATGGCTAAATTCATACGGAGCAAAAAACGTCGTCAAGTTTAGTTGTACATTTAAAACTAAAGTGTTTGCCGAAGAAGCCAACTCAGAATGACATCACCGAAGCAAAGAAATTTTACATACAGCTGTTATTTGGAAGCTTTATAGGGAAGTTAGTGTTACGTAATTAAAGTCCGTCAGTATACTTGTATTTGTTGATCACAGTTAACTCTACAGCAATAAGAACTCTACTGGGCAATCTGCAGATATTTTCAAAAAAATTTTTTTTTCGAAAATCTCTTTCAGGAATACCAGCGGAGTATCAAACAGTTTGGAACCTGATCAGGCCCGACGTTTTGTCGGGTCTATTTTGAGTCCAAACTGTTTGCAAAGGTTATTCACAAACGACCGTCTAGTACATAAAGAGTTAACATGGATATGAATAGAGGTGCCATGGAGAATGTCGGTGAAGGTAGGTAGGTAGGTAGGTAGGTGGGTGGGTTGGCGGGTGGGCGGGCGGGCGGGTAAATAGGTAGGTCTTACACAAAATTAACCATGCAAATACTATGTTACGAGACGCGTTTACGAGACGCGATAGCCCTCTTTCAAAAGTTGGAAAGTACAACTGACAACAATAATAAAACGGTAAGCTTCTTTGCGCAACCCCCCCCCCCCCCCCCCGCCTTGTCCAAATCTGGGTTGTTGTTTTTTTTTGAAAAGATTTAAGATCGTTTTTTTTTAATTCTTTTCATAAAAAAACTATGGCACACGTTGCATTTGTAGATTAATATGGCAACTTTATTTGTGTAGTATCCCTGGAACTGGTATACGTAAGGTTTTAAAATGTCGCATCGATTTCATCCAAAAAAATTACCCTACCCCACGAACTAGAGTCAAAAATATTGACTTATATCTTAAAATAAACAGAGGCTTCTCGCATCACTTGCGTCACATGGTTATTTTATGGATCAGTTATTTTGAAATGATTAATTGGAAGTTTTCTTCATAAACTTCTTGAGATATCATGCTTAAAATTTGAAGAAGCGTATAGTTTGAAATTTAGATTAAAACTTAAAAACGATTATAAGTCGGGGTATATCGTTTACGGTGGCCTGTAAGGGTTATAACTATAACGGCTTGTGTATCTGCGACTCCTCTGGCTGGCATCTGGGATGCAGAATAAAGACGGACAGCGGAGTCGCAGATTGGCTTGCAATTCACGGAATTGTATGGCACATTTTGAAGTACCCCACCACTCAGATTGATGAAAAATAAAAATGATGATAAATAATGGACCAAATACCCGTATATTGTATTCATACACATGACAATTGAACATGTTATCTTTTTCAAGCAACGCCTAAATCAGTGACAGCCATGGGCGGATCCAGAGAGATAGAGGGGGGGGGACAGGGGTCCGTACCCCCCCCCCCTGGAGAAAAATAACAAAAATATAGTATTTTAGCAATACTGGTCCGGATCGCATGAAAAGCCTCGCGATTCAACAAGAGTTCTCAAAGCCTTGCCTGGTAAACTTGATATCAAAAGACACTCACCTTGTAATCTCTATATCTCGACAAGCCTCGCGATGTCAACATGCGTTATCTAAGCCTTGCCTGGTAAATTTAATATCAAAAGACACTCACCTAGTATTCTCTATACCTCGGCAAGCCTCGCGATTCAACAACCGTTCTCAAAGCCTTCCCTGGTAAACTTGACATCAAAAGACACTCACCTAGTATATATAGTCTCTATTTACGCAGCAGGACAAGGGTAAACTCAAAATGTGTAACTCACATAACATTACGGATGCCGAAAAGCTTCCATAGAATTCCTTAAAAAGTGTCTTAATTAAAGATCGTGTCGCCCGAAATTGATGGGCAAATGTCGGCAAGCACAACCTTACACGAAGTTTGATTGGATCAAATCATCAATATTAATACATTTAATTTACTGTCATTGATAGGCCCTAATAGCCTTTAAATCTCCATTAAAGTTTAAGTTACTTATAAAATTGCTTGAAAATGATCAGAATTACTACTTAAGTGATATGAAAGCCATCTCGATCAGAAGACGATTTTTAAAATATTTTTGTTTCGCATGAGATTGTCCATTGGGCACGCAAAGTGAAGCATCGGCGTTGTTTTATGGTATGTATCTGTGTCAAAGGTAATAAACTAGCTAAAAGGAGTTTATGTGATAGGTAATTGAGTGGCTTGCTTGTCGGTTTATATGGTTATTTCAAACATCTTTGAGTTCCCTACCCACCACACCCCATGCGCGGATCCAGAAAGTTTTGTCAGAGGGGGTCCAACTTTGACAAGGTATGGCTATCACAGAATTGTAGGTTGGCCTTAGACTGACCACATAAATGCAACGATTTACCTTGGTGACCGCCATCTTGCATCTTTTTTTGGGATCAGAAGCTGACCACCCTACCCCGCAGCAAATATGCATGAAAAAATGCACAGGGTCTCATTTTCTGCTCCCCTGCCTTAAAACAAATACAAACCTATCAATCAAAATTGCTTGCAATCGTGCAGCAGTTTGTTCTCCCTCAAATGATATTTTCTCTTTCAATGCAGACATTAATGTCCAATCGGTAGATAATTTACGTATGTAAACTGAAATTAACATCCTGTACCCATTCCTCCTAGCTCACGCCTTATACATTATGAATTACAGCACTAGTGCGTAACAAGTTGTCGGAAATCGTAATGTGAGAGTTGTTGGTACAGCTGTAATTGCGAGGACCCACCTATTAAAATTCATTTTTCCATAGATCTAAGTAACTGTTACAGTTACAACCATGTAATCATGTATACATGTGATTGCCAATTCCACTAAAGCCGTGTAATCTGGCATTTAAGCTCGTTTTCGACACAGAACGGCTCTGATTGTGAGCAAGTCGTTCTTTAACAAAGCAAAATGCAAAGGAGGAAACCGTTAAAATCATGAAATAAAACGGAATAAAATAGATTAAATGGCTTTTCTTACCTTGTTCGAATGTGTATTGTCTGTATCGCTAACAATATAAATCGAAACGTGTACGTGTACCTAAATACACGCATTTTCCGACTACTGGTTACGCACGAGTGCTGTTATTCATGTTTATAAGGCGTGAGCTAGCGGAGGAACGGTACAGGATGTTTATTTCAGTTTACATACTGTGAAATATACACCTGATGTTCCACCCATCTTTTCCGTCAACCGCTGTCCTGTTTATATTTACAAGTCTGTGCCTTATGGTAAACCAGAAGTTGCCAAATATTCAGAACATAACTTGCCGTTGTAAAGGAACAGTGCAGGTCCAAATGACAGTTTTTATAATATATGATAATCGAAAAGGTGATAATATAAACATAAATTCACTTTTAGAAAAGAGGGGGGTCCAGGAATTCTATAGGAAGTTTGTTTCAACGCCTGCAGATAAAGCTGCTGATAACGTTTTAAAAAAAAGCAAACTCATCCGTTGTTGGCGTGAACAAAGCAGGATTCCGAAGAAACTGATAAAGAAATGTTGTTATTGTTAATTTTCTTGATATAAGGTTCATTTACCTACAAGCTGGTGGTCATAGAACATTTTAAATTGAAAGTGTGTTCAATTGCCAGCACTTTAAACAGAACAGGTGTCGACTCTGACATTTTCTAAGCTGGACCCCTTGTCAATATTACATCATCTGTAAATGGTAGACAGTTTTCCATTGTCAATTATAATGATGTGGACTGAACTTCATCTGATCTGATTTATGTTAAAACTTGAATTGAAATTAATTGTGGCATGTAATATGTTGGATAAACTGAACGATCCCTTAAGACTAGGTTTAGTGAACACTTTCGTCAAAAGAAAAAGCCTAAAAAATGACACGGTTTCTTTATCGCCTTTTCAAAAGTAATGGTCATTCACCTAGCAAATTTTAATTTAATCAGTTGAAAAAAATTATATATGATCCAAACTTATCATCTAGATTAAAAATATAAAGAGACCTGAACTGATCTAAAAAGGATTACATTTTTGCAATCACCTTTTCCTTAAGATTTTAATGATAATATATACCATGAAGGAAATATTTCTAAAATGACCGATTTTGATATTTTTCTCTTTTGGAACTTAAAATACGTAAAAGTAGATCTCATGGTATACGTAAAAATGGCAACATTAAGCGCAAAATTTGTACTGAAAAACGCATAAACATTTCTCTAAAGGATCTTTCTATAGCTTTAAATAATCATGGTCGACATCGTTTACTTTCATTTTTAAGTTCCCTGCCTATCTCAGTTTTATGTAATTTAGAGTTAGAGGCTAATATCATTTATGATAGAGCTAGCAAATTATATAAAGCAGCACTTCTTACAATGTGTTATGTTCAACATTTCCTTAGTCCTTATATCGATTCTGAGGTCAATCATAAACGACATTTTATCAAAGGTCCATTCATTAACAAAAGTATGGAGTTTATTGATTTACATAGTATCTTTAAGGATAATTCAGTGATTTCATCTATTCCAAATGACATTAATAATTCAGAAACTACAATCATTTGCTATACATATAATAAACCAATTAGGTCTACTATATTTAACTTTAATAAAATATTGTAATTGATATGAATATAACTTCCAATACTCCTGACTCCTGAGATAGTCAAAATTCTAATTATTTATATCCCCCTGCAGGGCATGTGATTACAGGTAATCTAAAGTCATTCCTGACGCTAGAGTTTGCAATATTATTTCAAAAGGTCCTAAGTATAAATTTCCCTCATATATTGATTTCCCTAAATGTCGTAGAGAGATCTCTGGTTCTATAAATGACTTCAGTAACCGTTGGTGTAAACGAGAAAATATTGAACCTGGTGCCTTGAAGGAATGGAAGATCAACAATTTTAAAATTGATACTCCTGTTTCATTTTACTCTCGCAATACACATCTTTTAGGCCTATCCCTAAACCTAAATCTTCTTTTCGCCGTCTTTAACGAGGTATCCAGAATTTTGATATGAATTATGTTTTAGTTCCTGCAGATAAAGCCGCTAACAATGTTGTAGTTGTTTGACGATTGTATTATATTGATACTCTTAAACGTGAGCTTATTGACACAAATGCCTATAAACTGCAGCCTTCTTTGAGTGAGAGGGTGGTGGTCACCTGCTGGGAAAGGGCTGACCTCTTGGCGTTTAATTGTGATTTTGTCACTTCCCCATGTGGTATCCTGGGTCAGGTGTGGTACTTGATTGTATCGATTCCTGATCTTTGACATCTTTCTTACATTTTCTAGTCTAGATTTTTACGTGCCAACTCCCTATGCTTAGTAATGCTTAGGAAACGATATTTCAAAATTATTAAAATCACACTTGTCTCAAGTATTCTAAAGATTTCAATGTCATCCGATCAACTATATGTACTGCACTGATCTTGGCATACGATATTTCAAAATTATTAAAATCACAATTATTGTCTCAAGTATTATGTAGATTGCGATGTCATCCGATAAAATACCATGTTTAAATATCAATACATAACTAAATCTTCGTCCCTAATTTTAAGGCGGCATTATAATTTTGGCCCTGACCACCGTTTTAAGTTTCTTTGTATCATTTCGTGAAGAAGGCTGTGTGATAAAAGGGCATGGTTTGATTCAGCTCAAGATGGTTTAAAACGGTGTTTTCTTTATTTAATATTGATACAACTCAGTGACAATAAAATCATAATTCAGATAGATTCTTATCTAAAAGATTTGCTGCTTGATCTAACTATCATAGATGTTAGTGCGTGACATGTTTGCAAAAATCAACCATTTCTTTTGTTTGTTATCGCGTTCATCTGACAGTAGTTTAAATTAAGAGCCTGGCTTTGCTGGTTTGATGTCTAAATCTTGACTTAAATATATTGAACCAAGTAAAATTTTAATGCTGGTCTAATTTGAATTATTTGCCTCTTAAAAACGCATCGCCTATGAACAAAACCATAATTAAGGACATATGCTACTAAATACTTCCCATATTGAAATATTTTCAATACTTTGCATACAGTTTGTTATATGCATGGGCTATCCATTTATGAAATAAAAAGGATATGTCACCGTGCTTATTTTTTCAGAATCTCATATTGAAGTTTACAGCATTTGACCAATTTTCTAGAAATATAAAATAATAACACTAGTCCTAATTATCGAGCTAAAACGGTTGTAATCTTCAGCCAGCTTCTTTCTTTTAACTAAAATTACTGCCCATGACCTCAAACTTTTAAGAAAATGTGCATGTATGCTTGTTATCCCATGCTGTGACAAGATAATGCATGATATATTTTGACAATTCGTCAAAAATGGAATTTGTTTTTAGAATAAATCATGTATTAAAAAATCTGATATTGAAAATCTAGAAAAATTACTTTTAATTCATGGACTATTATAATACCTTTCAGAAAAAAGAATAAAATCTGGGGTCACCGAACTAATTCTCTTTCTAGAGGGCCAAATTTAACCCCACCCCCATAGGTTTCATGCGTAATTCAATATAAAAAGTTCGGGGATGACCATTTCGTTCGTTTTGATGATGCCATTTTACTAGTATATGAAGTAATTTAGCATTAAAATGTTAAAAAAGAAAGAAAAAACACACTGAAAATATGTGCGCATCCGGGAATCGATCCTGGTCCTCTGGCTTTGTAGCCAGACACGCTAACCACTAGTCCACGAGGTCAGGTCGTGCGCCGCTCTAAATAACCATACAAATAGTATATACTCGGCCACTATCGTATTCGTACCAGGGTTATTGTGTACGTCGTTTGATTTCGACTGAGCTACATTTACTGTCGTGCAAACCAAGAGTGGCAGTGACGTAGTATTTTGTTTACAGTTGTAAAGTAAAATTTAACTTGTACAATCCACTTAAGCTAACGCTAATCGATAGATCTCTTGTGTATTAATCCTATCCTGCGGATAGGATTAATACACAAGTGATTTATCGGTTATAAGTCGCTGATAACATTGTAAACAAAACATGACGTCACTGTCACTCTTGGCTGGTAGGATAGTATCTGTCTTTAGTGCTGAGACGATCAGTTCTGAAAAGATGTCAATAGATATTTCGAACACACTTTAATTAGTTGTTTTGTGAAGAAAATGTCGGAACACCGATATGACATAAGAATATCGGAAGCTGTGTTGATCCGAATCCATTAAGAGTCGAAAGACAGGACCCAGACAACTATCCCCGTTTGCAGACGCAGGAAATGTGCGCATAGGAAATATCCGCATTTGTCTTTAAATTGAAAAGGATTTTCAGGCTTTCAAAAATCAACGAAACAATAAACAAAAAACGCCACAAAAAACAAGAAGGCCCTTGGGCCCTGGGTCGCTTACCTGGAAATGACTGATTATAAGATCGGGCGGGGAGGGGGATATTATCGATATGGTCCTTAGGTGACTCTCTACCAAGGGTTCTGTCGAAAACGTGTCTGCCGTGCAGTTTTTCCTTGGCATATACAAAAACTGTATATAGGGAAACATTATAAAAACGTCTTGTCAAAACAGCTACGCCAACTTGGAAATAATTTGAAAAAATGGTCCCAATCGTTTTTGACAAAAAAAAATCTTTTCGTGTTTTCCCTATTATACACAGGAAAAGTAGACTCCACCCCCTGGTGTCCATACTTTCAACAATTCAATTGATATTTAGTAATCTTGGTAGATGGTTACCACAGAGCCTGGCGGCCATGTTTTTCATCCAGATCAAATATATTTTAGCAATCTTGGTAGATTACCTAAGGACCATTTGTGCCAAATTATTTATAAATCGGCCAGCAGATGTTCACAAGAATATTTTTTAAAGTTTTTTCTTTTGGTTTATGGCAACCAGAAATTCTGCAAGGAAAATAAATGACGTTGAAACCGTCCCTGTGAAGTTTGGTAAATTCCACCCATTGGTTTAGGAGATATAGTTTAAAGTAATTTTTGACAGACGTCGGACGACGGATGGACGAACGAAGGACGGACTGACGAGGGACATCGTATGATTACAAAAGTTCACCTTGAGCATGTGGCTCAGGTTAGCTAAATAAAAGCACCTCAGACACTGTATAATACCCCCTAATAATACCCCGCCACTGCTTAATTTTTGAGATATATAAAAGGTATAAATTGCCACAGAACTAAGAGATACATCAAGGGGAAGCAACTCGATAGAAAGGCAAGACTTGTCCCCCTTTGGTCACAATATTTAACATGCAGTGGTCTATTTACCTGTGTATTGCACGACCCACAGGTGTCCACTGTAATCACTGTAAGTCCGTTTGTGTGTCGTTATTGAAACTGCTCATAACTCTTGAAAGACATGGTATATTTTGATCAAAGGACCAGTGGCCTGTTTCATGACCACTGCTATTTTCTCTCAAACTTTGCATAATCAAACTATTGTCTTAGCTTTAGTATTGTTAAATGTTGGATCAATTAATGAAGTTTTCTGAGTTGTATATTCAGTTTAAAAGGGTGGGGTAATTCCACCCCGAACAGGGTTATGTATTGTAAAATTTCTATAACAATATGTATATACTCACTTGTAAGTCATACCAAAAGTTTAGTATTTTTTCTTGTCTAACTTTACAAAAAACACAAAATCCTCCGATTCTTGAAGCGATTCAAACCATACTTTGAGGTTATGTAGTATATAGAATGGGTATTATAAAATTATGAAAAAAAAATTCTATGATGATGACTTTTAGAGTTATCGGCCTGCATTACCAGAGATTTTTTTATCTTTCATTCTTTTTACTCTGTCTTCATTTCCAATTCCACCCTATTTGGTTTGCCATTTTAATGAAGTCCTTTTGCAAATTTATATTCATTTTTTTCGCACTTGCTTGTAGCAGGATGCTACATAGCATTAATCTATTATCCTGTAATTAATCATGAAATGGCTGATTCCCAGCTACATGTGGTTTTAAAAATATAGTCGTTTTTGTAACTTAACAATAAGTTAAGGAATAATCCCTCGACCCTAAATCTGATTTTTCCCCCTTAATCAACTAATATAAAAATCTAGCCTAATTATATCAGCTTTTGACTCTTTGTCTAATAAATCAATTTCAACTCATTCCCTTAATTGGTTCATAAAATCATTCTGGTGAAGTGTGACTGACAAAAGGAACAGGGAGACAGACAGACAGTCATACAGAAAAAAGTTAAGACCATTTGCTTTCCCTTAAGGGAATGTAAAATTGCTTGTTAAACATACTTTCAAAATTCATTTGCTCTGTTATGATTCTTTACATCACAGTCAACTATTTTTCAGTCATGTTGGGATGGGTCTCCCTGGATTGAACCAGTACTAAGCAGCGAATAGAGTGTCTTGCTCAAGGACACAAGATATTCTGCTGGCGATGACGCTTGAACCAGCAACCCTTCAATCCCCAGTCTAAAATAGTGAGTATGATCAGGAAATACCACAATCCAAACTGCAGAAAAACCTGTGGCATCGCGAGGAAGAGCCGCTCAACCATCACGAGACACCAGGAAGACAAATTAAGCAAAGCAATCAGCTCTCTCTTCCCCATCAAGATGATTGCAATACTAGAATGGACATAAAGTAACGTACAACAAAACATAGAACAATTACAGACTCCCACAATGGGAGTAACAATAAACAAAAAGTCAACAACAACAGAACCACCACCTTAGAACGGACAGCAGCCTAAGCCGGGGGGGGGGGGGGGGGGGGGGGGGGGGGGGCTTAAATGCATTTTACTGGTACCAAATCTTTGCCCTAGATTCTGCTGTTGTTGAAGTACAAGAAATGTTCAGCTCGCATGGAGGCCATCTAACTAATGCAATGTATCATCATGGAAAACACTCTAATCAAATTTAAACTCCATGATGAAACAAAGAAAAGGGCTCATGACTCACAGATAGTCAGAGCTAAAGAAAACCTCAAGTTGAGCCACGGTGGGTCCAGCTACAGATAAGCATCAGGCACCAACCCATCGATTAAAGCTTTACGTCAGAGCCGCCATAGAGTCTGGGGCCTGACCCACTGTCGTGCAATTAAAGAGGAAACCATAGCTATAAACCGTGATTGGGTTTAAAACTAGCCATGCAGACTGTCGCATGATATCCAAATTATATCCAACCCTTATATAACGTTTTACTATCTTTTTTAATTGATCACTAAAATTAGATTTTCTAACAATTCGTTTGAATTTATAGACTAAACCATCATAAAATATAGGTTCTGATATGCCTTGTTGCAGAAGAGTTTTTAACCCAATGTTGTATTTAACAATTAACTCTGAGTGTCTGTAGTAGAATTTAGAAAATGCTTTTCGAATTTTATGATATCTATAACCTTGTTTTAATAATTTAGCAGTTAAAAATGAGTTTCTGTTGTTCAAGTCATCAACATTAGAGCACACTCTAGCAAAACGAATAAGCTGAGAAATATATAAACTATAGGAAGGAGAGCGAGGAACATCTCCATCAAGAAATGGGAAATTTACTATTTCAAAATTAAAATCATCCCATTTATCATAAATTTTAGAAGAAACTATGCCATTTGTTATTGACAAGTTCAAGTCCAAAAACGGAGCTTCAGTATCAGAAGAAATCGCCTTATTTAACTGAAGTTCAGTGGGATATATCTGACATACCATTTGTTTAAAATAAGGATTATCAATATTAAGTCATCTAAATATCTAGAGGTAGAATTAAAAGCTTCAATAATATCAGCTTGATTATTGTCTGACAGAGACAACATGAAGTCTCTCTCATAACAAAACAAAAACAAATCTGCAACAAGAGGAGCACAATTAGTACCCATTGGAATACCGACAAATTGTCTATATAATTTTGAGCCAAATCTTATAAATATATTGTCCAAAAGATAATTGAGCGCATTACACATTTTCTGACATGACCACAATTTATATCGTTTAGGTTGTTCAGAAGTTAAAAAGGCATTTTTATCATTACAAGCCAAATAAAGTGAGCCCTCTCTGTTAAATGTTTGTTCAATTAATTCTGTTAGTTTTTCTTTTATTAGATTATGAGGCAATGTAGTATAGAGAGTAGATAAATCATATGCAGACAAATCAGATGCTAGAAACCTCTATACTTCAATTTATTAAGAATTTCACCTGAATTTTTAATAGACCAAAATAAATTTATACCATTTCTTTCATAAACTGTTGTGCAATATTTAATGACATGGTTTTTAATTGCAATGAGGCAAGAAGTCAAAAGAATAGACAACTCAGTAGTTGTACATGCACTAGAATTAGCAATAAAATGCGACTTATAGGGCCGTTTATGAAGTTTAGGTAACCAGTATAACGTAGGAAGCTTGCTATGGTCCTCATCAACAAACAACTCAAACTTAGCTGCCATATGGCATCGATGCCTATCAACGATAGACGTCTCATCAAGCCTGTTATGCTCATATGTTTTGGCAGTGCTAAGTTCTTGCTTTAGGGTGTTAATATAAAACTCTACCAACAAGCCACCGTGCTCCAAATTCTTTCACTTAAAAACAGTACCTATACTTGAGGACAACAAAGGAACCATAAATGAATTAAGGGCTATAATTAAAACAAGAGGGCCAAGTGGCACTGATGTGCTCACCCGAGTTTTGTTTATTGATTATATATAGGTATTTGTTGAAAGCTGGCCACTGCCCTGGTGACACCTTCCGTGGTCATTTTTGGCCCCAGGGCCATAATTTTTAAAAACTTCGTAAAAGCCCAGAAGATGATGCTACGTAAAAATGCTCTAGGCCTTGTGGTTTCAGACAAGATTTTTTTTCATGTTTCTCCCTATATAAGCCTATGTAAAACATGTGACCCCCAGGGCGGGACCATTTTTGGCCCCATTGGCATAATTTGAACTAGAGCAGAAGTCAATGGTACACCATCGCAAATACCCGCTTTTTGACCTATAACCTTTACCTTGGGATCAAGGTCACACAAAATGTTGCTCAGTACCTTCAACATAATATTACCTATGCACATGTAAAGTTTGAAGTTGCTTTGTCCAATGGTTAAGGAGAAGAAGCATTTACAAAAATACACTATATGACCTTGACCTATGGGTCAAGGTCACCCAAAATGTTGTCTAGTGCCCTCCAAATCATATGACCTTTGTACCTGCAAAGTTTGAAGTTGCTACGTCCAACAGTTTAGGAGAAGATGCATTTACAAGAAAATACATTATTTGACCTTGACCTTCAAGGTCACACTAAATGTTGCCCAATGCCCTCTACATCATGTGACCTATGCACTTACAGAGTTTGAAGTTACTACGTCAAAAGCTTAAGGAGGAGAAGCATTTACAAGAAAATTCAATATTTGATCCCTGACCTTGGGGTCAAGGCCACACAAAATGTTGCCCAGTACCCTCTACATCATGTGACCTATCCAGCTACAAAGTTTGAAGTTGCTAGGTCTAACCGTTTAGGAGGAGATACATTTACATGAAAATACATTATTTGATCTTTGACCTTTACCTTGGGGTCAAGGTCACACGAAATGTTGCCCAGTACCCTCTACCTTATGTGACCTATTCAACTACAAAGTTTGAAGTTGCTACCTCTTATGGTTTAGGAGGAGATACATTTACAAGAAACGTGACAGACGGACGTACGCACGGACGGACAGACGGACCCACTTTGACACAAAATTAATATACCCTTTTTTTCTAAAGAAAAAAGCGGGTATAACAAAGTGGTAGAGGACCACTAGGTGATGCTACATACCAAATATCAAGACTCTAGGCCTTATGGCTTCAGACAAGATTTTTTTCATGCTTTTCCATATATAAGCCTATGTAAAATATGTGACCCGGGGCGGGGCCATTTTTGGCCACAGGGACATTATTGAACAAACTTGGTAGAGGTCTACTAGGTGATGCTACATACCAAATAACGAGGCTCTAGCCATTATGGTTTCAGACAAGGAGATTTTTTCATGTTTTTCCCTATATAAGCATAGTAAAATGTGAACCTGGGGCGGGGCTATTTTGGGCCCAAGGGGCATTATTATAGAGGTCCACTATCAAGGCTCTGGCCTCTTGGTTTTAGATAAGAAGATTTTTAAAGTTTTCATCTGGAAAATCTATTTTAGCCCGTGTGACCTAGATATGCAATGGACCGTAACCATATGTACAGTTATTTAAGAGGGCCATATAAGGATCATTCATGTCAAGTTTGATAAAAATCCAGCCAGTAGTTTAGAAGATGTCCTTTGAAGCAGTTGTTGACAACGCACGACTGACGACAGACATCCAATGATCTAAATAGCTCACCTCGAGCCAAAGGCTCAATTGCGCTAAAAATATGCAGCAGGTAGAATTATGGGTCTTGTGCACTGCACTTCTTGTGAACAAGACCTATGTACCTATAAAGTTTCATATGAATATGTTTAAGGGCATGCCCGGATCCAGCGGATCATCCAGAAAGTTTTTGTCAGAGAGGGTCCAACTCACCTGACTTTTTTTTGGTTGATAAGAGGAGAGAGGTCCCAATTACCACTAAAGCGGACCCAATTACCACTAAAGCGGACCATCATCAACCAGCCAGCGAACCACCATTTAAAGGCTGACAGGCTGATTATGTCCCAACATTGAATGCTGGCTTGGTAGCTTTGTGATTTTCCAGGGGATCGGACCATTATCGTTAAGGAACCCTTTACTTTTGTGATTATTCAAGGGGGGTCCAGACCCCATGCCCCCACCTCTGGATCCGCACATGAAGGGATAAGGAGTTATGCACCAGGCAAAGGTTATATACCATAAGCTCAACAAGGGGCAATAATTATAAAACAATAGGTAGAGTTATGGTTCTTGTGCACTGCACTTCTCAATAAAAAGATATAGATCAAAGAATCCATGTCAATATACTTAATAGACCACAGGTTACAGACCATTGAATGAACAGAGACAGAACTCAAAATATGGTAGGCAGAGTTATGGTTCTTGAATCTGCTCTTTTCCCTAATAAGATCTATCTTGTCTATGAAGTTCCTAGGGATGGATCCAGGATTTCTGTAAAGGGGGCTATAAAGGTGTGGGGGTTCCCTATGCTGATTTTATCTTATTTTTCCTAAATATCCCATGAAAAAGAAATAATTTGGTCTCACCGAGACCAAATTATTTCATTTTTATAGGATATTTAAAAAGGCTGGGTTCGAGCTAACCCCCTCTGGATTGGCCACATAGTTCCATGTCAGTAGTTTTAGACACATATGTTTTGATGACCAAAAGTGGTCCACTTACTGTTTTATGACTCCGAAGTCACCAAAGGCCTGTTATAATGAGGGGACTATGAACTCCTTTCACTGGATAATAAATAGTATAGGTCCCTTGGCGTGATTACGTATTTTCTGATTAAAAATAACATTTATCATTGGTAGTTAATGCCTCTGTAGAGGTTACAGCTCATCTGATGAGCAAAGGGCAATAACTCAAAAAATACAGTAGGTAGATAATAGATAGAGTTATGGTTCTTGTGCACTGAGTAAGATCTATCTGCCAATGAAGTCACATAGAGGATCTTACATGAGTGCTCAAGTTTTATTGAATTTATTAAATGAGTTAGAGAAAGGGGTTAAAATGTGAGGCTTGCCAAGCATTTTATCTCTTTTTCAAAATGAGTTAGATATATTCTATAATACAGGAGCACAAATTTTAAATTATATCTATCAAAATTTAATACCCTTAAACTAATTAGAAATTGCGCTTTCCCATGAAAACGCCAAGATTTGTCTTATTTACCAGTGTTGTTACAAAACAATACCAAATCCTGTAAACCGCTGGTGTTTTATTGATTTTAATGCATGGCACTTTATCACTCTCAGACTCAACAAATGATAAAAGTTACAGTGGCAGATCCAAATTTGAAATATCCTATGAAAATGAAATAATTTGGTCTCAGTTAGACCAAATTATTTCATTTTCATGGGGTATTTTTTTAATAGAAATAAGATAAAATCAGTAAAGGGAGCCCCTACACCTTTATACATTTGAACCCTCTTTCCAGAAATCCTGGATCAGCTCCCGAGTTAAAATAGTTTAAGGTTGAGCAATGGTATTAGAAGGACTGTGGGGCCCAGGCATAACCATAATCCTCCAGCTAGGAAATTATAAAAAAAAAAATGAATTTCCAAAAGTAGTACAAGAGATTATCATTTATTTAATCATATAAATTGTACTTTATTTGTTAAAAAATCACAATACATGATCAATTATCAAAACTTTTTTATACCGGGCCGCGTGGCGCAGTCTGTAACGTGTCTGGCTACAGATGCGTGTCTGACTGCAGATCCAGGGGTTGCGAGTTCGATCCCGGCCCGGTACCATACTTTCGTGGAGATTGATCATGAAATAATTTCTACGGTCATTCTCCTCCCTTCCGCTGATTTATTCAAGAAGGGTTGTTGTCAGTTACAAGCGAAAGTATGTGCACAAATTACTGGTTAACCGCTTGCTCAAGCCTGCCCAGGAAAAAAGTGTGGTTAAGTGAACTGACCGTCCCGCAATGACCATAGCTGTTGACATGGGACGTAAAGCAACAAAAACAAACAAAAACTTTTTTATGAAAAGTATAAAGCTCAACTTTTGTACTAGCACTTTCTCCTTTTTGTACTGGAAACCCATCGGCAAACCCTAAAGAGCAAGATGTGGTATTTCATCTGTGTCTGCACTGTTTGCTATTTAGGGACAGAATTAAATCATAATTTAGAAAGTCTGACCTGCGAACCCTTTAAAATATGATGGAATATCCTGCCCTTATACTGCACCAACATGTTTGGGATAATCCATTAGTGCAAAGAGGGTAAAAGGCTAACATAATCTTAACATAAGGTAACTAAAAATAGGAATAGCACAATTCTGAATCATCATGTATCGTAATATGCTGGAGTGCTCGGAATCTAATAATACTGCTGTTAGCATTGATCAAAATTGGATTAATGCTTAGAAGGTAGATGGATGACATAACATGTGGTTTGATCATTCTTTTTGTAGAAGTGTATGTGGATCATGGTTGACTCAACTGTCCGAGAGCTCCAGTTCCTCGTGGTATCTTGATATAGTTTTTGAACCATTACGGTATTTGCTTTGAAATCTGAAACAGTTACAATGCTTAATATCTGTTTTCCTTTCGACTAATTTCTTTTGCTGTTATATATGTTTTGTTCATTTTATTGTATGTTGTATTCTCATACCCCATTTAGGGGTCCAGAATAAAATTTTGATTTGACTTGACTTGGATGGTACCCATCTTCTGAAACTTGAAGCAGTGACTAAAAATCAAAGCCACATATGTCCAGATAATCAAATTTTAGAGCATAAAAATGTGATAGTTTCTGATCAATCTATCTTAAACCATTTGTTTTGGGTGCTATAAAGAACAGTCTCATCGAGACAGTTCTTTTGAGTACCCACAACATGTTTTGGTTGAGAAATGAGAAAGGGGAACATGCGTTAAGAGCCTAATTTGGCCCCCTCTGGAGCCAAAAACTGAAAATTGCTTTCAAAAATACAAAGAGTTTAGCACCCACAACCTATTACCAAGCCCCCAGGTAAGCGTGCGTAACTGAAATTTTAATTGTCTTATTTCTCAACCAAAACATGTTGTGGATACTCAAAAGAACCGTCTCAATGAGACGGTTCTTTTGAGTACCCAAAACATATGTTTAAACAGATGGATAAGAAAATGATCGAAATTTTACGCATTTTTTTTTTCTTTAACTGGCCCTATGATTATAGACAATATTCAAGGCTTAAACTAAAAGAAGTTTTGGTTCTCCTCACATGACCAGCCTATTCATTAGGTGAATAAATAGTATCAAGTTGGGCTAAACAAACACCCTTCTTCATTGCATTTGTTCAGATTATGAAAAGAAATTGATTGAAGTGCAAAGTCATCTATTGTCTTTAAAACCTGGTGAACCCTTTCCATGCTGGGTAGTTTTGCATGTTTTTTTGCCATTTGTGTATATGTTTCTTTTTTTTTTTTAATAAACCTTTTCAAAACCATCATGAGACAGTTTGGATCCACGTCAGGCCAAACCTATTGTCGGGCCTGTTCTGGATCCAAAGTTTTGAAAAGTTTATCAGATGACAAAAGCCACCCAGGCCTCGAGATAATAGTGCATACAGGAAAATCGTTTTTTTTTTTTTTTTATTTCTCATCCAAAACATATGTTGTGGGTACTCAAATGAACCGTCTCAATGAGACGGTTCATTTGAGCACCCAAAACACATGTTTAAATTGATGGGTAAGGATATAAATGCAATTTTAGGTGCACAAACTATCCTTATCTGGAACTATAACCATCACTAGCAGGGAAAGAGCTAAGGCTGCATTCTTAGTGCACCGTCCAATCGTATCACTTCACCATTCAACATGGGGTTTTCAATGATGCTTTGGCACAAATGGGCATATTCATCTGGGTTTCCGAGTCTCTGAGGAAAGGGCACAGTACCCGCGAGGTAGTTCTTCACTTTCTCAGGTAATGATGCTAATAATGCTGTGTCAAATAGTCCTAAAATAGACAAAATGGGAAATCATAAGTTAAGATAAACACAAATTTTCAGCATCAAATTGTGTTAATTTTCTTATCCATCAGTTTTAACATTTGTCATGGGTGTTCAAAAGAACCGTCTCATTGAGATGGTTCTTTTGAGAACCCATAACATATGTTTTAGTTGTGAAATAAGAAAGACTATTTTCGATTATGCACTCTTATCTAAGGCCTGGGGTATTGTCTCTAAAAGACCTAAAAAAAGATAAGAAGAGTGAAGTATCTGATTTGATTTTTATATTTACAAGTGTGAAACCACAAAGTTTGTGAACTTTGGAAACTTGAATCTTAAAACTTGCAGTACCCCTTTTAAATGATATGAAATAGGCACACCTAATGGGTAACCAACCAATTTGTTCAGAGAGGACAGCACAGTTATACGGTATTTGAATGAGTCGGTACTGTAGTGAGTAAAAGACGACTTGAAACCTCAATGAGTATAAGGAAATCACATTTAGCTGTAAAATAATGCTGCAGGCCCAAGGGCCCTTGAAATCCCCGTTGGATATCATTAGGTCTGTTCTTATACAACATGTAATTTGTGATTGCCTCTTTCAAAGGCGTGACAATGCAGGCGACAGTTGGCGTTTGGCACAAGACTTTATCACTTTGCAATGTAACATTATAAGATTTGTGACGTCACGTCATGGCGATCACACAGCCCCTATCTTGAAAGAGCTATGGTTAACGTTCAAGCTCTTGGTGATAGAACAAATCCCTCAGTCTTATGGCTTAAATATGCCTTAAATATCAATAAAAATGGTATCTTTGTTATTCAACTTTATTTTTTTATTTTTTCAGTGTCAAAAAATATCACAGCACATTTTTCAACAGTAGAAAAAGGTTCTTACTTCGATCCAATTGACTCCGTAAAGATACCGGAACTCGGCGACGAGGGTCTAATGGAAGTTTATTTATTACATTTGTCATTATTTGTAAACACTAAATGTAGTCACCCTTGTTAAATAAAGTCTTTACTTACTTACTTACAGAATGAAAAACTTGTATTCATACTGCAACTGAATAGAGCAGAACAGAACCTCTAATTGTATAAGCAACCAACTCTCGTTGTTGGCCACCTTTGGTGGCTAAATTCAGGCCAACAACTCGTTGTTTTGTTGCTATTAAAAGTTTCAAATTTAGAAGGGCAATGGTCTGAAGATAAGCTGAAAATAATCTGGGGAGCTACCATTATAGATCTGCTAATTCAGTATTCATATTTCAGGTTGACTTTCTATGAGAAGTCAGCCTCAAAATCCTGAACTCAGGAGTAATCCTGAAAACTTTCGCCCATGTATTTATCATAAAGAAGATCAGTGCACTGTGGTGGCTTAGATGATTTTTGTTTGTTTGTGTTGATGCTTTACGACCACAATAATCTGTTGAACGTATCAAACACTAAATCTCTTTTATTAATAGCACATTTGTGGAAAATTTACATTTAGGTACTCTGCCTACTTTGGGAAAAATTTACATTAGAGAAGATTGTGCCACAAGGCTAGATACGGAATACTGTTTATACTTAACCCCTCACCTCATAGAGACCCCTTTTAACACTTTTGCAAAAGGCAGACCCAAATCAGGCAGCTCTTGTAAGAGCTGCCTGATCAGGGTCTACTATCTGCTTATGGAAATATGATATATCTGATCCTACATTAGTGGACCAGACAATTAAGTTATTTCTTTGTTTCATGTACCATCATGAAAACTTATTTATATAATTATTCAAAGAGCCTAGCATGAATGTTCATGAAGGAAAGAGTTAAACATGCTGAACACATTGATAGGCTATTGTCTGATTTTCAAGCGATCTGGTACAACCAATGCACAGAGTACACTTGACATCAGGGGTTCAGGGATTTTCCTAGGCCATATTTGGTGCCAAATATCGGCCCATTCCCAATTGAAAAATGAGCAAACACTTCCTAAAATGGTGTATATCATTCCCAATTTCTTAGTTCTATATTTTGGTGAAAATTTCATGAAAATCTGAACAAAAATAGCAGTTACAGATGCATGAAAATTTGCAAAAAATATGAATGAAAACCTGTTTTCATTCACATTTTATGCAATTTTTCATGAGTTTTTATTAAGGGCAATTAAAGCAACAAACAGTTTACAGATTTATGCTGCTAAATCTCGTATGGTTTTAAGCCATTCAAAAGGGTGATTCAGCTCTTTTAGACTACATCAAATTTTCCCAAGTTTTATGGTCCAAATGCTTTTTTCCCAAATCCAACAGGCATTTGGCCCAAACTTCAGAAGGTAAGAACATTCCTCCGGTGAGATAACAAGGATGGGATAAAAATTTCTATACCTACAGATAAAACTCTGACGTCCTTACATATAGTGTGCTATAATATAAGAATCTATCATGAGTGTGGGGGTGGAATAGAAAAATCGGTCCTGAGGATCACCATTTGGCATCATGAGGACGAATGGTATCCAGAGGGACAGTTTTTTCTATCCCATCCTCACACAAATAATAGAATCTTTTTCTTGCTCACCAATAAATACCCCATTTTAAGGCTTTACAAAGTTTCTGCATACACTGAGAGACCACATAACATGACGACCTCATTTTAACATAACAATGCAGGGCTTCAGATTTTTTCAGGATTGGTGGGCCTAGGTGACCCATCGAGCCAAAAAAAATAATGGTGGGTCATTTTCTGAAATGATGGGCCCAAGCATATCAAACTAACCATAGTTGACATTTGGGTTGTATACTTTACCTACACACTAACACAGACACTTGCATGCATATATGTATATTGACTGCTGATTATACAGTAAAACCTGTCTAAAGTAGCCACTCAAAAAAGAAGACCAAGTATCCCTTAATGCAGGTCAAAAGTATTGCAGAATGCTCCAAGGGGAGCATTCTGCAATCCTTTCGACCTTCATTAAGCTACCATTTGTTATTAAGGTCTTTGTTTTGTCTTTTTTGAGTGGCTGCTTAAAGTGTATGTTCATGCTTTTTAACAGCTTACTTTATTCACAAATAAATATTTCGTTTGGGCTAATTTTATTTTCACAGATCATTTATCCATCTGGTTAGTTAATTACAGAAGCTTTTATAGCCGTTTATCTAATCTTCTGGGAGCAGCCATCTTACAGCTATTGGCACACATTAACCTGAGTTAACCTCAATATGCTGGTCTGCCGAATGATTGAAGGGGCACCTTTCAGACAATTTCTTTATTTCAATATTGGATAATGGGTATTCCGTTTTAAATACAATCAACAGCCAATTCAATGCAAATTAAAATGTAACAACTGTCAAAAGAAAATTATTTTGTTTTTCAATAAGTTTCATTTGATTTTATTCTGTCTTTTTGTTAGCAAAAGGAAGAAAATTGTTACAAAATATGCCGTCTGCTATAGTAATAATTTGTGCTTTAAGACTTAAATTTTAGAATTAATTATTAAATATGGGCCAAGTATCAAAATAAACTCATCAATACACACACTGCTAAATGCATTTCTCTGAAACATTGTTGAACATTGTTATTTTTTGCCTTTTGACCGGTTTATAATTCTGCTTTGGTAGTGTGTAAACTGGTGGAAGTGATTCCAGTTTTGGTGTGTAGAGATCATTGACCTGAGAATGACAAGACTCCCATTAACAAGCAAAAGTAATTAATTACAGGCTAATAGAAGGGCATTCACAAACATTAAATGAGGGATTATTCCTGCCATAATGTAAACTCTATAATAAATGCATTTGAAAAAAAGTGTGAATTATCCCTTTAAGACATGTTTTACTGTATTGACAACCTACATGTACTTTCTGTGCAGTTCGTAGACTCAATATTTTCACAACTTTTAAAGATAGGTTCAATGGGCTCACTGCCTTGGAAACTGATGGGCCATATTTTGAAATCATGTGAAAATGACCCGGCCGAAACAAATCAGAAGGCCTGCAATGACGTCACTTGCCTATTGATGTGTGGCTGTTCCAGTTTTATTCTACCAAGCGTTTGTACGGGGTATTTGAGGCTATAAGAATCTATCATGAGTATGAGGGTGGGATAGAAAAATCCGTCCTGTGGATCACCGATTTGCATCACAAGGCTTGCCCAGTTATGACAATTGTTGATCGCGAGTAACGGATTTTTCTATTCCACCCTCACATGAATAATGGATTCTTTCATGTGAAAATGACCCGGCCGAAACAAATCAGAAGGCCTGCAATGACGTCACTTGCCTATTGATGTGTGGCTGTTCCAGTTTTATTCTACCAAGCGTTTGTACGGGGTATTTGAGGCTATAAGAATCTATCATGAGTATGAGGGTGGGATAGAAAAATCCGTCCTGTGGATCACCGATTTGCATCACAAGGCTTGCCCAGTTATGACAATTGTTGATCGCGAGTAACGGATTTTTCTATTCCACCCTCACATGAATAATGGATTCTTTTTCTTGCTCACCACTTAATACTTCATTTATATTGGAAAAATGTGGAAAAGAGTTCCAGTAAATCCTGAATACGCTGAGATGTGACATGGTGACGCCATTTTACCATTACAATGACGTCATGGATCGACGTGCGGCCAGCATGCGGCAGTTCGTTTTATATCTTTCCCTAGGGCTGGTATGGGTGTGTTAGATAGAAATATCTCACATAGGTAAAAACAATGGAAATCCTGATCTGGTGTGCGAGAAAGAATTATCTAAAATGGGTAAAAACGGGAAACCCGTCTGGTGTACTAGCCAAAAAACATCTTACCTGGTGCAATGCAATTCACTCGTACACCACTAACGCATAGGTCCCTTGCTAATGGCAACGTCATGCCAACAATTGCTCCTTTGCTGGCGGAGTACGCCACCTGACCCGCTTGTCCTTCATAAGCAGCAACACTAGCAGTGTTTATAACGACCCCTCTCTGTCCGTCCGCATTCGGCTCATTCTTCAATATCAAGGGAACTGCTAATCGTGTCACATTGAACGTTCCACCTGCATTCACCTAGAAGAAATTATTACAGGCCTGGAGTTAAAGAGTGCATAACAGGAAAATAATTTTCTGATTTCTCAACCAAATCATATGTTGTGGGTACTCAAAAGAACCGTCTCAATGAGACGGTTCTTTTGAGCACCAAAAATATATGTTAAAAGTGATGGGTAAGAAAATAATCACAATTTTACGCTAATTTTTTTTTTTTCTTAACTGGCCCTATGATGTCATAACTGGCCACCATGTTTTCCATTTAGGGTCATTCAAATAACGCAGGTGCTCATTACAAGTATTGTCAAGTTTAAAGCCATGTTCAAACGTTACAGCACACGAATCTCGTGATCTGGACATGGATTTTAATTCATTTGACAATGGCTTCAACAGCTATGTGCATGGTATTAATGCAAGGATATGAGGATTACGGTAAATGTTCTAAAATTTCGAACACTCTAAAATTACGAACACCTAAAATTATCGCCGAAAATATTTTTTAAAGCATCCTAAAAAATCGAACACTGCCCTTTTTCTGAAAAGTGAATTTCTAAAATTACGAATACACGTTATTTTCGGCGGAAATCGATGTCCGTTTATCTGTTTGTCCCATCTGTGTTCGGTATACTTCTATCGTACAGCA
Source organism: Loripinus fragilis (assembly GCA_964019695.1). Taxonomy (NCBI): domain Eukaryota; kingdom Metazoa; phylum Mollusca; class Bivalvia; order Lucinida; family Lucinidae; genus Loripinus; species Loripinus fragilis. Next base: position 95,093,361 of record OZ026520.1, read on the forward strand.
CGTGAGCGGTAGCCACATTTGGAAGGTTCCATTCTACTGAGATGGGTAATGTGGCACGTGACGTTCTATTTCGCATGCCATACGTTATACATTATTCAAGGTCACCAGCATTGACGAACTTGGTGCACTGACAAGTTCCAACTGCTTTGACTAACCCTGTTGAGTATATGTTATTACTGACCAGAGTCCGTGATTCAGCTAATTGTACGTGAATTATGCACGTTGACACACGCATAGTGTGCTGTGACACGTACTTGATTTTTTTTCTAAGATGAGAGAGAGAGAAGAGTTGCGGAAAATGAGACGATCACTTAGGCGAGAGAGAATGAAATAAGTTGATGTTTAGTGATTGCCGTGGACGTTTGTAACACAAGGGGTCATTCGGTTTCGTGCAAAATGCAGAGAAAATCGTGCAAGTCGCATGTTTTTTTTTCTCACCGAGATATCCAATGCGGAAAATAAAGCCCCCGTACAGTATACATGTGTAAGATGCAAGAACTCGCACGTGGTCATCATCTCATTTTTATTCACGGTACATTACCGTTAACTTAAGGCTTAAATATTTGTGATTCTCAGGTTATCCGACTGACACCCCTCCCCTCCCTTTTAAGCATTTTAAAGGATTTCCCAGTTCGGCAATATGTCCAGGCCGCGTGCGACACGGAGGGCACTTCTATCATTCTAATTCTATGCGTATGCTCTTTTCTTGAACACAGCTCGGACCCGAGCATGAAATCAACTTGCGCGGAGCCCCATATGAGCTTGTAAAGACCCTACTGGTATTTATAACAGATGTGATCAGCCAAGGCTCGGGAGAGCATGTGTGTTTGCACAATTTCGTCAGGGTCTCGCTCACTAACAAAGTTTAAAGTGGATGAAGACTCGCCAAATAAAAATTCTAGACATCTACGTTCAAACTGTTGAGCTGATCGCCGCGTGTCTGTTTGTCCTTGGAAAGTCCTACGAGTGCATTACCGGTATAATGTACGCACAGACGCACATACATGTACCATGAAATAATTGATTGTAGCACGCTTCTGCATCTTGGTGAATTTAATATTTACATATTTAATTTCATGAAATAAGCCAGCTATGCGAGCAGCGAAGTCTCAGACGAGCCTGCGCATCCGCGGAAAATCACCAGCGCCTTAACTGCCCACAGACACATAGAAGGAATGTAAATGAAGGCCCATGCCATGGCTGTGAATTTAAAATCAGTAAAGCCCTCGAGATGATCGGGACATCTTGGAATTCGCTTTATTTACCACACTCTGTATATGTATGTACCCCGACTTTGTTACATGCGAAGATCAGCCTGCAGTCTTATCAGCACCTTTGTTTCTAGAACAAAAACATTAAACATTTTGACGGGCCAGATCTGGGCCCAAACTGTTTGCTTAATTAGTTTGTCACAGCCTCTTTGGGGGGGGGGGGGGGGGGGGGGTTGGGGATGCCCTGGATCCGGTACTGCTAATTGTATCAGCCGCAGACAAAGGGACAGGGTAATGGTTCACGGACATGTGTTTGAGATCAAAGAAGCCGACTATCAGACCACGTGTTGTTGTTGTTTTAAGACACGGGTAGCACGCGGTGGCTTTGGCTCACGAAAGCGGACTTAGCACACAAAACATAATTGCCTAGTTGTGTCTCCTTTTCATTGGTTTGCATGAAAAAAAACAATTTCAATGAACTCGAGCATGAAACGGCGCACTGCATGCATGAAAAACTAGATTTGTGGCACTTGTCTAATTTTTTCCTTTTCTTTGAGATAGGAATGTACCCAGCGCATCAGACGCATCGGCTCGACGCCAATATATCATAAATGAGCCGCGACACAATGTGGCATTTTGACGAGTGTAGACTCAGACGAGCCTGTGCAGCCTCCTTTTAAGCTTACAAACAGTCAGTAGCTTAACACTCGTAGAATATTCAAGCGACTAGCAAAGGCTCTGATCAGACTGTGCATATGCGCAGGCTGATCTGAGGCTTTGCTGATTGTTGGGAATCTCATGTCACGGCTCAATTATATTCTTTCGAGGCATCGGACGCAAAGTCGGATGTTCGCTTACATGATTAATTCTTGGTATGCCTGTTTGCCCCTGATTTGGTTTGGCAAGACGTCGGAGATTTCCTGGATCCAAACTATTTGCAAACTTTGAAAGCAGAAGAGAGCGGGAGAGAGAGAGAGAGAGAGACTAGCGTTTGCATCCGAATCTCTTGTAATCTAGAAAAATATCATGTATCGGTGCTGAAAATGATACTTGGAAATGCTTCTCGTGCGCATCGGCTTTTGCACGACAAAGTCGGATATTCGACAGTATTGATGCTTTGCATGCTTTCTATCGCATGCCCAAATGTTTAAATTGACGAAACAATCTTACCTGAATTCCATTCGGATCTGATCTGGATCCGAACTCTGACAACGTTTTTTTCTTCTTTTTTAAGGGGGAGAGGATCCGAATATCACTAAAAGCGGACCATCATCGGCCCACCAGCGAAACGCTTTTAAATGGCGTTTCGCTGGCGTGCCGATGATGGCCCAACGTTGAATGCAGGCTTGGTAGTTTTGAGAATTTCAGGGGACCCGGTCCAGTATTGCTAAGAAATTCTAAATTTGTGTGTTTTTCAGGGGAGGTCCGGACCCCCTGCCCCCCCCCCTCTGGATCCGCGCATGGGACCGGACAATGTATACACTTATTGAGATATACTGAAAACCCATTTTATCGTGCGCATCGGCTTTTGTACGACACTGCATACTTTCTATCGCATGCACACATTTTTAAATTGACGAAACATTCTTTCCTGAATACCATGATCCAAACCGTTTTTGCAAATGTAAATTCAGAGAGAAAGAGAGAGAGACTGGTACATGCACATTCTTTCGGGAAAAATCAAAGAGCATCGACATATCGACAAGTAGAGAGGGAGGAGAGAGAGATGTGTGTTCTTTTTTGAATTTCGTCATTTTTTTTTTATCTACGTATTTCAAAGTTTCGTGTATATCTTTGCAAAAAATTCTGAACGACGAGATGGCCTTGGCTTGAGTGACTGTATTACATTATAAACGGCATTTGCGCAGATGGAGAGCAAGCGAAAGCGTTTTGGTTAACGAAAGTGAAACGACGATTCATCGGTAGTCCGAGGTTAAATAAGTAGACTTGTACGACTTGTAAGTAAATTGAGTGACATGACGTGCACGAGCCTGGCTCTCGACTTGGCAATTAGCGCACGCGCTGGACATTTTACTGACTCAGTCCGCAAGAATTTAGCGGCGGTTGAAAAGAAAAATGAGTAGATGGCGCAGAATCATATCGCCGTGTTTTCAACACGTTCCTACCACATTTTTTCAGGCATATATACCGTTTTTGCTCATGCTAAAGACCACATTCTAAAATTACGAACACTAGCACTTTTTCTGAAACGTAATTTCTAAAATTACGAACAGCAGAAAAAATAATTATTTTTTAGTGTTCGTAATTTTAGAACATTTACTGTATACATGTTTTTTTCATACAATAAGAGGGGACAAAAATATTTAAATATTGCACTTGTCCTGCAGGACGAATGACTTAGGAACTTCCTCGAGTAATTCTTTACAAAGCATTTGTCCTGTAGGAAGACTGCTTTCGGAAGAATTACTCGTCCTTTCTAGATTTCACTCGTAATTACAAGCAGGCGAGTGGTTTATTTGTCCCCTGAATAACATTTGCTGGGTGCCGAGGAAGCTGTTCAAACATCTCCCGAGGGACCTGGCAGGTGTTTTTGCCATGAAACAAGCATGTGTGATAGTTATTTTTTGCATATTTTACCTTATTCCAGCTAAAAACCCACTCAAAACACGGCGGAAACATTAAAAACCCATTTTTATTACACTGGTTATCTCCAAAATCTTAAGTTTTTACATCTAAAATGAGAATTCAGTTATTTTAATGCCAAATGATAGTAAGAAATAGGGCAAAGATCAGGAATCGATACAATCCAGAAACAAAACCTGACCCAGGATACCAATGGGAAAGTGACAACTTCACAATTAGACATCACAAACGAGAACCAAGAGGTCAGCCCTTTCCCAGCAGGTGACCACAAGGCATCAATAAACAGACGTGCACGAAAGCATAACAAAAACAAGACACAAATTACATAAATGGTCCACAAAAGCTCCTTGAAACGGTCAGTAAAAATATTTTACTGGAGGGCTAAAGCCCGTTTCACAGCACGCCAACCTCACCCTTAGTTCAGATGTGGATCAAGATACATAGATTTTTGGTTTGCATGAAAGACCCCTAACTTATCAATGCATCATCTCCTAGAACATATAAATCAAGATATAAACAGTAGATAAAGCAAAGATAAGGACTCAACAGTAAATAAAACTGGACCGACCGGAGCAAAAGAAATCCAACAGGTAAAATCTAAAATAGAATCTAAAATTCCTGCTCCTGTATTATTCAATTTATTAAACTTGTCGCGAAAAAGCAATAAAATGCTCAGCAAGCCTTACATATCATCTGTTTTCAAAAACTTTTTAATAATTTCAACAACACATGAGAACTTCTGTAAGATCCTCCTTATCTTAACTTACCTCTAAAACTTTTAGGTACTGATCAAGAGGATGTGGTGTTTGCTTGGAAATATTATAGACCTTCCTGGCAATTCCTATCCCTGCACAGTTTATCACATAATTGAGTTGACCAAACGTTTCTTCTGCTTTTTTCATTGTGTCTTTAACATTCTCTTCTGATGTTACCTGTTAAAAAGAGGAGCGCAGTGGCTCAGTGGTAGAGTGCTTGACTCGAGACCGAAAAGCAGCGGGTTCGAGCCTCACCGGCGTCACTGCGTTGTGGTCCTTGAGCAAGACACATTTATCTTAGGGAGCGCAGTGGCTCAGTGGTAGAGTGCATGACTGGGGACGGATGGGCCGCGGGTTTGAGCCTCACAGGGTCACTGCGTTGTGTCCTTGAGCAAGAACATTAATCCTAGCTTAGTACTGGTTTAACCCAGGAAGGAAGACCCGTCCCTTTATAACTGAAAGATTGTTGATGGGACGTAAAGAATCAAATCAAACAAACAAACAAAAAAACTGTAAAAAAGAGCAAAGCTTACAGAAGAGGTAAAGTCACAGGTTTTGATTTATAAACACAAATTTTCATCGTAGAATTGTTAATATTTTCTTACCCATCAATTTTAACATATGTTTTTGGTGCTCAAAAGAACCGTCTCATTGAGACGGTTCTTTTGAGTACCTACAACATATGTTTTGGTTGAGAAATAAGAAAATAAAATCTTCGTTACGCACTCTTAACTAAGGGCTTGAAAAAACATGTATATAATAATTGAGCAGTGACATGTGATTTCCAACAATGTGGCAATTTGGACAAGAATAGACTCAGACAAGCCTGGGCAGTCTCCTTTTATGCTTAGACACTCCAAATGATGTTCGGTCCGTAGCTTAACAGTCAAAGAATTCTTAAGCGACTAGTACAGGCTCTAATCAGTCTGCCCCTATGGGCAGGCTGGTCTGAGCCTTTGCTGGTTGCACATACCACAATGTTGGAAATCTCATGTCATAGCTCAATTATGATATTCTGACCACTGGTTTCAGAGGAGTAAGATGTTTAAAGTCTGTTGCTTAGGTACATAAGGAAAACTAGCCCACACCCCCTGGCGGCCATGTTTTTTGACCGATCACATTTGTTTTAGCTTTTTTTGTTGAAGGTATCCAGTGATCACTTCTACCAAATTATTTTGAATTTTGACCACCAGTTTCAGAGGAGAAGATCTTCAAGGTTTTGTCATCGCGATCCAGTGATCACTTCAACCCAACTATTTTCAATTCTGACCATCGGTTTCATAGGAGAAGATTTTTAAAGTTTGTCTGTCCACATTATGCCACGCCCCCTGGAGGCCATGTTTTTTGACAGATCAAATTTCTTTTAGCTTTTTTTGTAGAGGGTCAGGAGGGTTAACCCTTGCTCAGAGTTTGTTGTAGCCTACACAACTTTAGCCAAATGGACAGAGTTGGAGCCAAATTAATTTGACTAGCCTAAAAGGTGTATCAAGAAGTTGGTATATATTCAACTCTTAACCTCCTACTGTCGTCTGCTGAAAACCTTCAAAACAGATTGGACCCAGACCAGACCCGACAAAATGTGGGGCCTGATCTGGATCCAAACTGTTTGACACGCTGATGGTATTCCTGGAAGAATTTTTCATAAAGTTGATTTTGAAAAAAATCAGCAATGACAAAAAATCGTGAAAAATTTATGGGGCAGAGAGTTATACACGGCACATTTCTAAAGAGTGAGAGAATAACTAAAGCCATTTTGGAAAATCTTGAAGCTGCTTCAAAATACACTTTTTTGCAAATATGTAAGTTTTTAACAACTTTTGCAAATATGTAAGTTTTTAACAACCTAGGGTGTTTTTTTAGCCAATGACTTATATTTATAGCCACTCTACAATTTTTTTAGCAAATGGCCACAATGGGTAATGGCGGGGTGACCCTGGTCAGCTAGTGACTATTTTTGACAAATTATTTTAATTTTTACCACTGGTTTCAGAAGATTAAAAAAAATTCCCATAGGTACATAATGTAAACTGGCCACCCTGCCTGGCAGCCATGTTTTTTGAAGGATCAAATTTGTTTAGGCTGTTTTTGTAGGTCACCCAGTGACTTTTTCTACCAAATTATTTTAAATTCTGACCACCAGTTTCAGAGGAGATCTTCAAAGTTTTAGTTATCTGGATAAGCCACGCCTCTGGCAGCCCTGTGTTTTTGACAAATCAAATTTCTTTATCTGTTTTTGCAGATGGTAACCTGATGATAATTTCTGCTAAATTATTTTCAATTCTGACCACTGGTTTCAGAGGAGAATTTTTTTAAAGTTTTCCCATAGTCACATAGTGGAAGCTGGTCACACCCCCTTTACGCCGATGTTTTTTTTTGACGGATCAAATTTGATTTAGCTATTTTTGTAGGTCACCCAGTGACTATTTCAACTAAATTATTTTGACCACCGGTTTCATGGATCTCAATAGAAAATTATTACCCTAAAAAGCCATGTTTTTTTGACAAATTCAATTTCTTTTAGCTGTTTTTATAGTGTGTCACTTAAGGAACATTTCTGTAAAGTTTGGTTAAAATTGGCACTGTGAAATAGGAGGAGTTGTTTCAAGGAAAGTGTTGACAACGCATGAGATACGAGGGTCATTTTTTATGTTCGTAGAATATGGCTGTATCTCTACAAATATAGAATTTACGGTACCATAACTATATATATATTGAAAGGTCTATCTTCTGTCTATCACTTGATATAAATTTTACATCATTAGCGCTTAGTTCGGTCAAGATATATAGCTTTGAATAGGGCGTAAAAAGGACACTGGCCGAAATCCGTGACATTTTAACCACGCAGCCATTAGGAAATGAGACGCTGTTAAGTTCCATTCGCTATGGTGATATAAGCATTTTTCAAGCCGATTTTTTCTTTGCACCATCAAAATTAATTATTCAAACGCTAATCGTAGACAAGTGCAGCAAAACTATAAGCATGCTGTTTGCTCTTCTATAACAATTTTAAAACACCCACCAATATACCAAAATAATCACAGCCAAGTGCTGGTTATTATATCTGTTAAAATTATGAATGTGAACAAATTTTAAAATTTCTTCTTTTTTTGCATAGCTCATGATATACTTAATCATTCGTCAGCAGTTATATTGATGTATCGATTTAAGCGTGTAACTGGCAACTTCCGGTACTGGCATACCCCCATGTTATAAAAAGTGGGTGGGGTAAATCAACCCCCGCGTAGAAAACACAATAACAATCGGATCTGCATAATTTTCTTATTGCAGTTATTTCTAAACCTGTTAAGAGGCACCAAAACAGTTTTAATGTATTTCTAAATATAGTAACGCTCCATGACGTCATTTATATACAAAATAAGGGATTTTAGCACCACCTAGGCTATTTATTTTGAAGTTCATTTCTAATAAAACAAAAGTATTAGCCTTGTTTTGGGATGAAAGTTACCATAACACTTCCATCTACCATCTAAACAAGAAAAATTATAATACTACTTTACAGCTAACATATTAAGCCACATTCAAAAGCCCGTATCCAACTTCCACTTGTGTCAACTTTTTACAATAAAAGTTTATATGCCTACTGTTCAATTTGCTGAGGTTCCAAACAAATTTTCCATATCCAATAATTGCTGCGCATTTGCTATAATGTTTATATAATACTGTAGCACGTGGTGTCCTTGATCTGCAGCCATATTTTCAGAAGCTGTGTATGGTTATGGACCCATTTTCATGCAATTGTTTCAAACGTTCTGTCAGAGACTTAGTCCATAAATTTCATATTTCTACCATATTTCCAGTGTGCGATATATAGGTATGTCTTTGCCTCTTAGTAGTCATTAAATTAATGCATTTTGAAATAATTTTAGGCTGCATGTATAGATAAAAGCTCAATCTTTCCATATATATGCATGATGTATGCATTTACTTTCGCTGTTTTCATTAAATCTACCTTTCTACGAACATAAAAAAGTCCCTCGTACATTGACTGATTTTTTTGTTTGATTTGATTCTTTACGTCCCATCAACAATCTTTCAGTTATATAGGGACGAGTCTTCCTGAGTTGAACCAGTACTAAGCTAGGACAAATGTGTCTTACTCAAGGACCACAACGCAGTGAGGCGGGTGAGGCTGGACCCGCGGCCCTTCGGTCTCAAGTCAAGCACTCTATCACTGCGCTCCCATACATTGACTGATCCTAATAGCTCATAAAATGAAAGGAGTTCACATCACCAGCCCCAAGATAAATATTAAGAATATTCTGTTCTTGCCATAATTATAATTTATTATTGCCAACCGTGGCCAATCAGTCCAGGCCCAGAATGGGCTCCCCGATTGGGTGTAGCCTGGTCTGGATCTGTATTTCACTGGCATTAACTAGAGCCATTTTGAGTAGATAAGAGATGTTCACTTAAGATTATTCTTGCCAAAATTATAATTTATTGTGCCAAATTTGACCAGACAGTACAGGCCCAGATCAGGCCCCCCTATTAAAGAGTAGCCTGGTCCGTATCTGTATTTCACAGGCATTAACTAGATCCCTTATGAATGAATCAGAGATGTTCGGCTAAAACCTTTCTGGCCATAATCATAATTTATTGTTGCCAACCATGACCAAACAGTCCAGGCCCAGATCAGGCTCACCAATTAGGAGTAGCCCGTCCGGATTTGTACTCCTATGGTATTAACTAGAGCCCTAATGAGAAAATCAGAGATGTTCACTTAAATTTGTTATTGCCATAATTATAATTTAATGTAGCCAACCATGACCAGACAGTACAGACCCAGATCGGGCTCCCCCGTTTGGAGTAGCCTGGTCCTGACCTGTATTTCACTGGCTTTAACTAGAGCCCTGATGAGTAAATCTGAGATGTTTACTTTAATTTGTTCTGGCTAACCCTGACCAGACAGTCCAGACCCAGATCAGGCTCCCCCATTAGGAGTAGCCGGTCTGGATTTGTACTTCTATGGTATTTACTAGAGCCCAAATGAGAAAATCAGTAAATCAGAGATGTTTACTTTAATTTGTTCTTGCCATAACTATAATTTAATGTAGCCAACCATGACCAGACAGAACAGACCCAGATCAGGCTCCCCCATTAGGAGTAGCCGGACTGGATTAGTACTTCTATGGTATTAACTAGAGCCCCAATGAGAAAATCAGTAAATCAGAGATGTTTACTTTAATTTGTTCTTGCCATAACTACAATTTAATGTAGCCAACCATGACCAGACAGTATGGACCCAGATCAAGCTCCCCCGTTAGGAGAAGCCGGTCTGGATTTGTACTTCTATGGTATGAATTTGAGCCCTAATGAGAAAATCAGTAAATCAGAGATGTTTACTTTAATTTGTTCTTGACATAATCATAATTTAATGTAACCAACCATGACCAGACAGTACAGACCCAGATCAGGCTCCCCCATTTGGAGTAGCTGGTCTGGATTTGTACTTCTATGGTATCAACTAGAGCCCTAATGAGAAAATTAGAGATGTTCACTTTATTTGTTCTTGCCATAACTATAATTAAATGTAGCCAACTATGACCAGACAGTATGGACCCAGATCAAGCTCCCCCCCTTAGGAGTAGCCGGTCTGGATTTGTACTTCTATAGTAATAACTAGAGCCCTAATGAGAAAATCAGTAAATGATATCAGAGATGTTTTAGTTTAATTTGTTCTTGCCATAATCATATTTTAATGTAACCAACCATGACCAGACAGTACAGACCCAGATCAGGCTCCCCCATTTGGAGTAGCTGGTCTTGATTTGTACTTCTATGGTATGAACTAGAGCCCGAATGAGAAAATTAGAGATGTTCACTTTATTTGTTCTTGCCATAACTATAATTTAATGTAGCCAACCATGACCAGACGGTAAAGAACCCAATCAGGCTCCCCCATTTGGAGTAGCCTGGTCCTGACCTGTATTTCACTGGCTTTAGAACCCTTATGAGTAAATCAGAGATGTTTATTTTAATTTGTTCTTGCCATAATTATTATTTAATGTAGCCAACCATGACCAGACAGTACAGATCAGATCAGGCTCCCCCATTAGGAGTAGCCTGGTCCTGACCTGAATTTCACTGGCTTTAACTAGAGCCCTTATGAGTAAATCAGAGATGTTTACTTTAATTTGTTCTTGCCATAACTATAATTTAATGAAGCCAACCATGACCAGACAGAACAGACCCAGATCAGGCTCCCCCATTAGGAGTAGCCGGTCTGGATTTGTACTTCTATGGTATAAACTGGAGCCCAAATGAGAAAATCAGTAAATCAGAGATGTTTACTTTAATTTGTTCTTGCCATAACTATAATTTAATGTAGCCAACCATGACCAGACAGTACAGACCCAGATCAGGCTCCCCCATTAGGAGTAGCCGGTCTGGGTTTGTACTTCTTTGGTATTAACTAGAGCCCTAATGAGAAAATCAGTAAATCAGAGATGTTTACTTTGTTTCTTGCAATAATTATAATTTAATGTCGCCAACCATGACCAGACAGTACAGACCCAGATCAGGCTCCCCCATTAGGAGTAGAAGGTCTGGATTTGTACTTCTATGGTATTAACCAGAGCCCTAATGAGAAAATCAGTAAATCAGAGATGTTCACATAAAATTATTCTTGCCATAATTATATTTTATCGTTGCCAACCATGACCAGACAGTACAGGCCCTGATCAGGCTACCCCATTAGGAGAGGCCTGGTCCTGACCTGTATTTCACTGGCTTTAACTAGAGCCCTTATGAGTAAATCAGATGTTCACTTTAAATGATTCTTGCCATTATTAAAATTTAGTGTTGTTAACCATGAGTCCTTTTGAGTTAATCAGAATAAATATTATTTAGTGTTGCCAACCATGACCAAACAGTCCAGGCCCAGATCAGGCAACGCCATCAGGAGTAGCCTGGTCTGGACTTGTACTTAATGAGTCCTTATGAGTAAATCAGATATGTTCACTTTAAATGGTCCTTGCCTTAATCATAAATTATTGTTGTCAGCCATGACCAAACAGTCCAAGCCCAGATCAGGCTCCCCCATAAGGAGTAGCCTGGTCCAGATCTGTATTTCACTGGCATTAAATAGATACCTTATGAGTATATCAGAGATGTTCACTTTAGATTATTCTTGCGAAAATTATAATTTATTGTTGCCAAATATGACAAGAGAGTACAAGCCCAGATCAGGCCCCCTATTAAAGAGTAGCCTGGTCCGGATTTGTATTTCACTGGCATTATCTTAATCCCTTATAAATGAATCGGAGCTGTTCATCTCAAATTTTTCTGGCCATAATCATAATTTATTGTTGCCAACCATAACTAAACGGTCCAGGCCCAGATCAGGCTCCCCCATTTGGAATAGCCGGTCTGGATTTGTACTTCTACGGTATTAGCTAGAGCCCTAATGAAAAAATCAGAGATGTTCACTTAAATTTGTTCTTGCCACAATTATAACTAAATGTAGCCAACCATGACCAGACAGTACAGACCCAGATCAGGCTCCCCCATTTGGAGTAGCCAGTCTGGATTTGTACTTCTATGGTATGAACTTGAGCCCAAATGAGAAAATCAGAGATGTTCACTTCAATCTGTTCTTGCCATAATTATAATTCATTGTTGCCAACCATGACCAGACAGTACAGGCCCTGATCAGGCTCCCCCATCTGGAGTAGCCTGGTCCTGACCTGTATTTCACTGGCTTTAACTAGAGCCCTTATGAGTAAATCAGAGATGTACACATTAAATTATTCTTGCCATAATTATAACTTATTGTTGCCAACCATGACCAGACAGTACAGGCCCTGATCAGGCTACCCCATTAGGAGTAGCCTGGTCCTGACCTGTATTTCACTGGCTTTAATTAGAGCCCTTATGAGTAAATCAGAGATGTTCACACTAAATTATTCTTGCCATGATCATTATTAGGAGATGTTCACTTGAAACTATTCTTGCCATAATTATAATTTATTGGTGCCAACCATGACCAGACAGTACAGGCCCAGATCAGGCTCCCCTATTATGAGTAACCTGATCAGGATCTGTATTTCACTGGCAGTAACTCAGAGTCTTTTTGAGTCCTTATGAGTAAATCTGAGACGTTTACTTTAAACTGTTATTGCCTAAATTATAATTTATTGTTGCCAACCATGAGTTCTTATGAGTTAATCAGAGATGTTAACCAAAAACTGTTCTTGCCATAATAATAATTTATTGTTGCCAACCATAGCCAAACAGTCCAGGCCCAGATCAGGCTCCCCCATTAGGAGTAGCTTGGTCCGGGTTTGTACTTAACAGGCATTAACTAGACCCTTATGATGTTCACTTTGAAGTGTTCTTGCCATAATTATAATTTGTTAATGCCAACCCGACCAAACAGCATTTACTGGAGCCCTTGTGAAGAAATCTGAGAAGTTTTTGATTTTTAAATTGTTCTTGCCATATATAACTTATTGGCACCAACTAGAGTAAATCAGGGATGTTTACCTTAAATTGTTCATGTCATAATTTTAACTTGTTCTTGCAAACTATGGCCAAACAGTGCAGGCCCAGATCAGGCTCTCTCCATTAGGAGTAGTCTGATCAGGCTCCAATAATGTCATGCTACTACATGTAAAAGATGACTAAAACAAACAACATCTTCTGCAGGGTTTATACAGACTGGACAATACAAAATTCCCTGACATTTCCCTGACTTTTCCCTGACGGTAATCCAAATTTCCCTGACATAACCGTACTTGCCTGTGAACCTTGGTTTTATTCTAACCTTTGCTTGCAGTGAACAGCTCTGTTATCGATTTAGAGTGATTATTTTGAATTTTGAAATTAAATTTTTCATTCAAGCTTTTCAACATGTTTAAAGTAAATAACTATATTTTCAACATAGAAATTCACAGATTGTCAAATTATTGTATGATAAAGCTGCGGTCTAAGCCGGTCATCTTTAAAAAAATTGGATGCTGACCTCTAAACCTCTCCTACAGCCACCCATAAAGAAACCAGTATATAGAGGAAAGTGAAGCATTTTAGCTGGGTGTGGAATAGCTACACCAGAAATGGGTTTCGATAAAAATCCATAAAAAACCCTGAATCCAGCAAATTGTTGACAACAGATGATGCATGATAGGTAATCTACACTGAGTGATCACAACAGCTCACTTTGAGCATAAAGTGCTTAGGTGAGCTAACAAGAGGCTTAATGAGCCTAAACTGCACACCTGATCTGTTGACTTCATGGTTTCAGAGAGAAGTTTTTATGGGAGCAAATGGCCCCTCCCCTCTGGTGGCCAATTAGAATCCAAGAGACATGGTTGGCAGGATATACATAGTGAACCACTATGTATAGCTACATACTTGGAGCTTCATGGTTTCATAAAAGATTTCAAAGTTTACCCCATTATAAGTCTATGGAAGATAATGACACTCAGGATGTGACTCCAGGTGCATCCGCATGGTTCTGACCAGGACCAGGCACAACTGATGTAGAGGACCACCAGACATTCCTTTTAAATTAAATATTTAAGCTGTAGGCCTCATGGTTATAGAAAATATATTTTTAAGTTTTTCCCATTATATGTTATGTCTGAGAGTAAAATATTGATTCCTAGGGGCGTGGCCAGTTTTCATCAGAGGAATTTATGTTAGGGACCACTAGACGTTGCTACAAACTAAATACATGTATATACGCTGTGGGCCTCATGTTTTCAGAAGACTTTTTTTAATGTTTTTCCCATTACAAGTCTATGGGAGTTATTGATCCACATGGCTAGACCAGTTTGGACCCAAGGAGATTGATTTGCTAAATTTATGTTGGGAAGCACTAGATGTCGCTATAATACTAAATATATATAGTTTCAGAGAAGATTTTTATAAAGTTTTTTCCAAAATAAGTCTATGGGAGCTATTGATCCCCAGAGTGTGACCAGTTTTGACCCCAGGGACTTGATTGGCAGGTTTATGTAGGGAACAACAAGACATTGCAACATACTAAATATATAAGCTGTGGGCCTCTGTGCTTCAATGAAGAAGATTTTTTTAAAAAGTTTTTACCCATTGTGAGCTTTGTTGCCATCATCCATGGCAAGCGGAGTTGCAATCCAATCAGCCCAAAAACCTTATACAGCCTTTCCCCCTACCTGATGATGCTTCACATTTGGCAATCTGACATTAGAGATATACTTCTTTGAAAATGTAAACGAAACGACGGACAGATGGATGGACTGGGGACGTCTGACCATTGCCATACCAAAACCTCACTGGCTCAGGTGAGCTAAAAAGGCAGCTTAGGAGGCAAGGGATGCCAAATCCTTTCATCTTCTAATGTCTAAAGCAATTTAAAAGCTATCAAAATGATTTGGTTTCTATCGAAAATGTTTTAAAAACTGCCCTAGCCTTTTTTTTTCTGTTTCTCATCATTTGATACAAATTGGAAATTGTAAAATTCCCTGACATTTCCCTGACATTTTAGCAAACATTCATTTTTCCCTGACACAACATAAAATTCCCTGACAATTCCCTGACCTTGAAAAAATTTAAATTTCCCTGACATTTCCCTGACGCGTATGAACCCTGTTCTGGCAATTTAGGCTAATATTTTGTTCAGAGATTTTTATTCCATAAGTTGTTGTTTCCAACCTTTCAACAAAAGGTGCAGGCTCAGACCAAGCAATTCATACAAGGAATAGCTTGATTAGGATCTGTGCTTTTGGTAATTAGACAAGCAGTAGATATTGGTAATAAGCAAAACAATGCACTCTCCACACATAGTGGCATAAATCCATTTAATATACATTTAACCCATCAGAAGACACTCTGCACCCAGAATGGTCATAATGTCCCTTCTGAGTACAAGAGCTTGCTTCTTGACTATTTGCGAAATATACATAAAATAGAAGTTTAGACTCCTGAGATCCCCCCTTGTGTTTCGTTTCGACAAGATGGGATCTAGGGAGCATTTGGGAAGCAAATATTTCATTGAAAACCGGTGATGGTTGACCTCTTGTTTGCAAAAATAAGAGTTAGCTTGCACCTGTTGATGATACAAAGATATACTGAAGAGCAAAAGAAGCGCTTCATGTAAAATTTTCTATAAATTACTCAGAAGGTAAACTCATGTGGCTTGTGTATGTGAACCATATTGATAACCAGACAAAATTCTATTGCAGCGTTGCTTTTGCCCGTCAGTATATATGTCTAGATTTAGTGAAAGCTCTATTGTATTGTTTGATTGCATTGGTTTGCTTAGTAGTAAACTTATCTTGGATAAAAAGATTTAGATACATCTAACAAGAAGTACCATAACCGCTGGAATTTCAACTTTTAATATTTACAGTATAGATTAATTGTAGCATCATGGACTACTATTTACAGTATAGATTAATTGTAGCATCATGGACTACTGTACATATTATATCAAAGAACCATAGTGTATATAGGGTTCATAACAGTCCTTGTGACCAATAAACCATATCCAACCCTATAAAGCTCTGCACAAGTTATTTTATACAAAAGTACATACCCGGACTTAAAGACAGTGTGGATCCAGATCAGCTGGCTTCAGACGAAAACAGTAGATCAGGATCCTCATTGTCTTTCAACAACACAATAAACTCGATCTTTCTTAATAAAGGACGATACCAACAGCAGATTGGCACTTATAAGAGCATGTGAGATTTGAGAGATGAATATGGTAAATTAAAAATGAATTTACTTTATATAAAAGGAATAATTGTGTAAAATCCAAGAATATGTAGTTGTAGACTTTTAATGTGTCTACGCATTTTTTTTTGTTTCATTTTTTCCATTATTTTTCTCTATTTTGTATCAGTCATGCAGGGTGTGCCATTCAATCTTTTTAGTTAACTTGTGTGAATTTATAACTTCCGCAGATTTTTTAAAATATGACAGAGTTAAAAATACTTTCATATAATACCCAAGGACTGGGTGGAATTAAAAAACAAATTGATGTTTTCCAGTATATTAAAAATAAAAATTTTGATATCTGTTGTCTACAAGATACACATTTTACAGAGAGTCAAGAAATATACATAAGGAATAGATGGGATGGAAATTGCAATTTTAGCCCAGCCGCCCAAGCAAACGCAAGAGGTGTAGCAATATTTTTTGCAAAAAATGTGGATTATAAAATACACACTGTTAAGCAAGATACTGAAGGAAATTACCTAATCTTGGACTTAAGTATATTCAATAAAAGATTAACTTTAGCAACAGTCTATGGGCCAAATAAAGATAACCCTATTTTTTTTAGGGTTCTATTTAGCAATATACAAAGCTTAGAAAACGACTCCTACATAATTTGCGGAGATTTTAATCTTGTATTAGACCCAGACTTAGATTATTTCAACTACAAACATGTAAACAATATTAAAGCCAGGGATAGCATACTCAAAATCATAGATGAAAATAATCTCTTTGATGCTTACAGAGAGTTTCACCCCTCTACCAAGCGGTATACATGGAGAAGAAAAAATCCTCTAAAACAAGCAAGACTAGATTTATTTTTATTAACAGAGAATTTAATTAGTACAGTAAAACAAACACAGATCGAAACAGGCTATAGGTCGGATCATTCTTTTATTACATTAGTGCTTGCAATGGATAATTTCAAACATGGTAAATCCTTATGGAAACACAATAATTCATTACTAAGAGATCCGGAATATCTTCAAACAATACGGTCAAAAATTTTGGATATTAAAACGCAATATTCCTTGCCAATTTATAATCTTGAAAATCTTGAGTACATACCAGATGATGAAATACAATTTTTGATAAATGATCAATTGTTTTTAGAAACTCTTTTGATGAAAATTAGAGGAAAATCAATATCATATTCAAGTTACAAGAAAAAAAAAACAATGAATAGTGAAATTCAAGAAGAAGAAGATAATTTGGAAGAAGAATCAGTCCCAAAACTAGAACAAATGAAACAGCAATTAAGGAAATACGTGAAAATAAGATGCAAGGAATTTTAATAAGGTCAAGAGCAAACATTATTGAAAATGGTGAAAAACCAACAAAGTTTTTTTGTAATTTGGAAACAAACAATTATACAAGTAAGACAATTAATGTTTTAGAACAAGAAAATGGGGTTCTCATAACTAATCAAGAAGAAATTTTAAAGGAAACGGCAAAATATTATGAAAACTTGTATACAAGTAAAGACCATAATCTTTGGGATATTGATTTGGAAACGCATATGCTTAATACTACTATTCCAAAATTAGAACAACAGGAAGCCAATAACTTAGAGGGAATGTTAACAATAGAAGAAGCAGGTCAAACATTAAAACATATGAAAAATAATAAGAGCCCAGGTACAAGTGGATTTTCAGCTGATTTTTTAAAAGTATTTTGGAAAGATTTGGGACATTTTGTTGTACGGGCAATAAATTATGGGTATAGGCAAGAGGAACTGTCTATTACACAAAAGCAGGGTTTAATTATATGCACACCAAAAGAGAACAAAAACAGACATTTTCTTAAAAACTGGCGCCCTATCACCCTTTTAAATACTGTGTATAAAATAGCATCGGGTTCCATCGCAGAGTAAAAAAGGTTATGAATAAATTAATAAGTACTGATCAAACTGGATTTATGGAGGGTCGATATATAGGGGAAAATACAAGACTTCTGTATGATATAATGCAATACACAGAAGAGCAACATATCCCTGGTTTATTGCTACTAATTGATTTTGAAAAAGCTTTTGACTCCTTATCATGGAGGTTTATAGATAAAGTCCTAGGTTATTTTAACTTCGGCCCATCTATCAGAAAATGGGTTTCAACTTTTTATAAAAACTCATGTTCTGCAGTCACACAGTGTGGATTTTTATCAGCATTTTTCATGCTTGGCCGTGGATGTCGCCAGGGTGATCCAATATCAACATATTTATTTGTATTATGTGCAGAAATTTTAGCTGCAAAAATAAGAAGTAATAAAAATATAAAAGGTATCAAAATCGACAATACAGAAATAAAACTTTCACAATATGCTGATGATACATCAGCCTATCTAGATGGTTCACAAACATCACTAGAAGAAACATTAAATGAGCTTGACATTTTTGCCAATATCTCCAGCCTTAAGACAAACTTTGATAAAACACAAGTAGTTTGGATAGGGTCAAAAAATAAAGCACACACTCAATTAAAACCAGATGGAAACTATCATGGGGTACAAGTCAGTTTAAACTATTAGGGATTACTTTTGATGTGGATTTAACAAAAATAATCGGGATAAATTACGGTAATAAGATACAAACCATAAACTAGAGGACCTGAAGGTCCTGAGGCGCTCACCTGATCTTCTTAATAATGTTAAAATAGGTCAAGGTTAACTTCAGCTTATAATGGAAAAAATTTTGTTTTTACCATATACGTTTTGGTCAAGTGACCTAAACAATCTAATGAACAATCTATCAAACAGCCCAGTGATTTCTGAGAAAAAGATGTTTAGATAGGTATGTTGCAGTTCAAATGAGTGGCCTTGGATAAAAGGTCACAGGTCAGCTTGACATTTGGTACTTAATTAACCATTGTCTCAATAGGTCTAACTTTAATGAATTCGGCTCAGTTATAGAAAATGAACATTTTAAGATTTTCTCCATATAAATGCATAAGGAATCAAATTTGACCTTGCCATCAAGTAAGTCAAGGTCAACCTAGATTCATCATTTGTGCTAACCTGGTAGGGCCCACATCCCAAATCCTACATACCAAGTCCCAAAGCCAATGGCCTTTTGGTTCCAGTGAAGAAGAGATTTAAAGAGTTTTACCATATATGGGCATGGTGGCCATGTTAGTCATGTGACCATAACAATTTGCATAAGTTTTGGCTAACTAATCATAAGGGGTTGTCATATGAAATTTGGTTTCAATGGGCCAAGAATTGTCTGAGAAAACTATGTTTTTATATGTTATTGGGACTCCAATATAAGCCACCTTTGCTGAAAGGTCAAAGATCAACCTTGACCTTTGAAACTTATTTATAGCAACTAGATTGAACATATCAAGTGAGAATAATGACTTTGGCTTCCTCAGTATTCAAAAAATCAACTTTTCAATTCAATTTTCCATTCAAATGCATTAAAAGCAAACTTGACCTTGACGTTAAGTAGGTCAAGGTCATCCTAGGATCATCATTTGAAGAAACTTGGTAGGCCCCACATCCCCAATACTACATACCAAGTCTCAAGGTCACTGGCATTCTGGTTCTGGAGAAGAAGATTTTTAAAAGGTTTTTACCATATATGGGCATGGCGGCCATCTTTGTCATGTGACCAAAATATTTTGTACAAATTTTGGCTGACTTATCATAAGGAGTCTTCATATGAAATTTGAGCTCAATTGGGCCAATGGTTTGTGAGGAAACTATGTTTTAATATATTGATGGGACCACAATATGGGCGACCTTGGCTGAAAGGGCAAAGGTCAACCTTGACCTTTGAAACTTATTTATAGCCATTGTCTCATTAGTTTCAACATATCAAGTAAGAATAATCACTTTGGCTTTAACAGTATTAAAAAAATCAACTTTTCAAAAAAATTCCCATTTAAATCTATTAGGAAGCAAATTTGACCTTGATGTTAAGTAGGTCAAGGTCAACCTAGGATCTTTGTTTGAACAAACTTGGTAGGCCCCACATCCCTGATGCTACATACCAAGTCCCAAGGTCATTGGCCTTCTGGTTCTGGAGAAGAAGATTTTTAAAGGGTTTTTACCATATATGGGCATGGCGGCCATCTTGGTCATGTGACCAGGAACATTTGAACAAACTTTTGTTCCCCCATCCTAAGGAGTCTCCATATGAAATTTGAGTTCAATTGGTCCAGTGGTTTCAGAGGAGAAGATGTTTGAAAATGTTGACGGACGGACGGACGGACGGACGGACGACGGACGGACGGACGACGGACGCCGGAGTCACTGGTATACTAATAGCTCACCTCGGAGCCTTCGGCTCAGGTGAGCTAAAAATTCTATTAAACTGTGGCAAAGAAGAGCACTTAGTCCATTAGGGAAAATAACAGTCATAAAATCACTTCTTCTGCCAAAAATTACTCATCTTTTGATAGCTCTACCCAATCCTGGAATCACACTTTTATAAGAAATTAATACGCTATTTTATGATTTCCTGTGGAAAGGCAGAGCAAAAATAAAACAGTCTGTGGTGGTTAAACAATATTTTGAAGGAGGATTAAAGATGGTGAATTTATTTGCATTTGAGCAGGCACTTAAAATAACTTGGATAAGAAGAATGTTACAGGATGATAGCAAATGGCAACTATTTATAAAAAACAAGATTTCTATGAACACACTATTTTCCTGCGGCTCAGATTATATAAAAAATATCATAACTAATCTTAAAAACGAATTTTGGAAGGACGTGTTAAAAGCCCTATTAAAACTACAAACTGTGTTGGAGGTAGATAATGGAAAAGGAAAAGCTGACCATATACCTATCTTTTATAATAAACTCCTTCATATTGCAAATGATGGATTCTTTTACAAATCCTGGTTTAATAATGGTGTGAAATATATCACTGACTTAATGGATAGTAATGGTAACTTTATCAAATATGAGGAATTTGTGGAAGAGACAGGGGTACAATCAAATTTCATACAATTTACAGGCGTTATTGCATGCATAACAAAATTCATGAAAGAAAATAGTGTAAAAATTGAAAAGAAACAAGGACCAATATTCCCTTCACTAATTGAGGTAATACAAAAACAGAAAAAAGGATCACAGAATATCTACTTAATTTTGAATAAAAACGATGATATCCCTACAGGTAAAATTAAATGGAATCAAATATATGAAATACCAGATCATTCATGGGGATATATCTATAAATCACCATATCAGCTAACAAAGTGCACAAAACTTAGATGGTTCCAAACATCAATTAATCATAGGATACTACCGACCAACCACTTATTAAATAAGATGAATATTTCAGATGATCCCAAATGTACTTTTTGCGGAGAGGAAAATGAAACCATTTCACATCTGCTCTGGAACTGTTCACACACAAATGCATTCATTACAGAGTTAACAAAGCAGTTCCAATATAGATCAATTATATTAGACCTAAATGAAAAAAGTTTTATCTTAAGTCTTTATCCAAACATGCCGAAAATAATACAGCTCTTAATGTTAATAGTCAAATACTATATATACATGTGCAGAAATAATAAATGTGCAATGAATTTTAAAGTTTATAAATCATATGTTAAGACATTCTATCAGACTCAAAGAGAGATTGCTTTAAGTAATAATGATATTGAAAACTTTCAAAAAAAATGGTACCGATACCAATGGTTAATAGTGTAATCCTGTTGAGCAAGAATTTTATACATAATTATCGGTATCAAATAATAAAAAATTGAGAATAACAGTCCACCCCACATAATGATTATTTATAGCACAAGTCAATCAAAAACGTAGCTATGAAGGCAACCCTGCAAGACTGATCACAATAAATATATATAATTTTTTTTTTTTTTTTTTTTTTTCGTCTGTTAATTTATTCAGTATTGCCCTGTAACAATTAAACCTTGGTAGCCCAGGGTAGCATACCAAGATTTTTGATCATGCAACTAGCTCATTCTTTCTTCCTTTCATACAATGACACAATGACATGAAATATATTTATATATACTGATGATAATCATACAATGGTAATTATGGTATACTTACAGTAACGAAAAAAAAAAAAAAAAAAAAAAAAAAAAAAAAAAGAATATTTGACTCAAAGGCCATATCTGTATTCTGAGTTCTTGTTGTAATCTATACACAAAAGGTAATCATTGATCTGAATTTGAACACATGATATTCTAAACATCTGTCTTACGTTTGGCAACTTCTATTTTATTTTATACATTATTTACAATAGTTTAGCGTTCAGCCATTTTTGCCCTTTGAAGAGAGGCTTTCAGGTCACGTAGGAAATGCAATCGGAACTGCCTTGGCCACTTCCGTGAAATTCCATGGAATCAGAACACAGATATACATCAAGGATCTAATTTGATAACACAGGTGATAATGTGACGCTGATGTTATATAACGAGACACTGACGTCACAGAAACCAACACAATAACAAGTGAGATTGCAGCAAAACAAACGGCTATAAATGAAGTTTATGTTTTTTCAATAAAATATCACTATAGCGATATTTTATTGAAAAACACATATACTTCATTTATTCTCCTGATTAAACTTTTCGGATAATCAGACAAATGGATTTAAATAGGGCTGAACTCACATGCTAAAAAACAAATTTTCCTTACGCCTTTTCAGGCTAACAAAATGGAGCTTTTTCGTACATAGTACTACGCGTAATGCGCTTAACACACACCCGAGGCTTGATTCAATTCTTGAATCAAGGCCGTCGGCGGCGATACGGCCGGTCCGGACCACTTTTTGCAACCAAACAGGTTATATCCGGACCACTTGTTTGGCCGAAAATGTTTTTTTGGTTGGGTCATATTTTCAGTTTCCTCTAGACTTTTTTATGCGATGATCAAAGCTTGATCATTATTTGATAACTGAAGCGTTTCCCCTGCCTCAGGGTGTGAAAGGTAGTTTTATAAAAACAAGATTAATTAAGTATCACCTGTGTTTACAACAGTAATTTTAATTGAGCCCCGACATGAGATTTCCAACAATGTGGAATGTGCAACCAGCAAAGCCCCAGATCAGCCTGCGCAAACATGCAGTCTGATCAGAGCCTTTGCTAGTCGCTAGAGTATTCTATGATTGTTAAGCTACTGACTGAACACCATTTGGAGTGTCTAAGCTTAAAAGGAGGCTGCAGAGGCTCATCTGAGTCTACACATGTCAAAATGCCGCATTGTTGGAAATCTCATGCACTGGCTCAATTAAAGGATTATTGTCTGGAAAGTATTCTTTTTATAATCAATAACTCGGACCCAGTTCAAAAAAAATTTGGTCTGAGTCAATAAGGCCGACCTCTATGATCTGAAAAGACACAGAGAAAATAAAAATGCTGTATTCCACAATGTAACATTTCAATAAAACATAATTTCATGTGTTGTTGATGCGCAGCCTGATTTGAGTCTTCTCGGTATAGAACCGTCTAGATAAGCAAAACGTTTCAGCGTAATATTGTGAATATTTTCTTATCCATCAGTTTTAACCTTGTTTTTGGGTGCTCAAAAGAACCATTTCTTCGAGATGGTTCTTTTGAGTATCCACAACATATGCTTTGGTAGAGATATAAACATATGTTGGGTGCTCAAACGAACCGTATCAATGAGATAGTTCTTTGAGTACCCATAACCATGACAACATATGTATTGGTTAAGAAATAATAAACTTATTTTTAATTGCGCTCTCTTAAATGTATCTAGAGGCCTGAGAATGTTGTGTCCAGGTCCATACATGTATGTATAGAACTGGAAAAAAAATCCCAAAACAACAATGAAAAACCCAACAACAGATATCTGTATCAGAATTACCAGCTGTTGCTTTGAGTTAAATGCTGCCGCCCTATGAGACCGACCGAGGGGTCGAAATAATTGATAATACATTGATGGTTGGGGCTCAAAAAAACCTGTCGTAAGCATTTGAAATACAGGTAATGCTTGTAAAGTAAGAAAAAAATGGCCTCAAAATACATAAGAATTGCTTCTACAAACATCTTGAATCAAAAAATAAGAATTGCTTCTACAAACATCTTGAATCAAAAAATTTCTTGGGGAGGTCCCCCAACCCCCCCCCCCCCCCTTATCAAGCAACGACACTAGGAAAAGGGCATTCCAGGGCCATACCACTTTTCAAAAGCTGATGACGGCCCTGTGAATTATGACGGACTTTCCCAAATGGTAGGAAATGTCCACCTTAACTCTTTCCTTGCTAAATCTCATGAACTAGTTTTTTTTTAACTTTTTACCTACTGGTGTTGTCTGCTGATAACCCTGATAACCTTTGCAAACAGTTTGGACCCAGGTCAGGCCTGACAAAATTCTCCAAACTGTTTGACACTCTAGTAGTATTCCAGAAAGAATTTGTCAAAAGAGATGATTTTGAAAAAAAACAGCAGACAACAAAAAAGGATTCAAAATAGTTAAATATATTTTCTTCAGTAGGATAAGGACAAATGAGTAGATTTTGTTTAAGAAATAGATCAGCTCTATTGTTGAGTAATAATTCACTGTTTAGAGGTCAGATGTAAAGATCAAATCACAAGCCTGCAGCGATTTATCTTCTTCCAACTATACCTCCAAACAGTGAATTATTACTCAACAATTCATACACTATTTTGATTCTAACACACAAATAAACGACGAAAACACACTTTGAAGTCTTCAGCTTCTTCCAACTTTCAGCCATTGCACCGAAGAAATCCGGCCAATAGAAGGACTGTACATGTCACAAAAAAATTATGTTTACATGTATTTGTAACGTCTTTAAAGCATTAAAACAATGTTACACTGTCTAACAGCATAACTGACGTCATTTTGCAGTAAAATTGACGTCAGCTAGTGTGCAATTCCCTCATGCTTTACAAAACAGTGACATTATTGTTTGAATCAACATGTTTTTTTAGCATTGGCTATGTAGAGGAGGTGTGTTAGAATTGTTTGTTTGGTTTAATTCTTTATGCCCCAGTCAACAATTTCTCAGACATGTCAAGATGGGTCTTCCTAGGTTGAACCAATACTAAGCAGCAGATAAAGTGTCTTGCTCAAGGACACAACACAGTAACATCGCTGATGGTGAGGCTCAAACTAGCAACCCTGCGATCCCCTATCTAACGCTTACCAAGCCACTTTGCTCAGCACATATGAACCGTTCATTCATTTTTGCCCTTTGAAGATAGGCTTTCAGGTCACATAGGAAATGTCCACCATAACTCTTTCACTCCTAGAGGCAACTTTTGTCCCATGCTGATAATATTTGCAAACCGTTTGGGACCAAATTGGCACTCTGATGACACAACAAAAAAAAACCCTGGATGAACAGAGTTTTGTATGTCCAGATCTGGGTCCAAACTGTTTGCCGCTAGCAAGGAAAGAGTAATTATTCAGGGGTAAGGTAATAGCAAAATTTCAGGGACAAGTAAATTGCCATAATGTACTTGTCTGAGGAAAATTTTTCTTGTCCAAAAGGGCAGATAATGGATAAACATCTTACCTTTGCCGTTACTGTGCTAATACCAAATGTAAACTTTTTGGATTTTTTCGATTTGATGCTTTACATCCTAGTCACAAGCTTTGGTCATGTCGGGACAGTCAGTTCACCTAAGGCCTAAATTAAAATTGTATTTGTTTCCCCTTACCCGACCGACCCTGAAAAAGGCCCTACTCAAAAAATTTTATTTCAATTTTCAGTCAAGATTTTTTTTTTTAAAGGGGCTCTTGCATGGTATGGGAAATTAACATTGGAGTCTGCCCACGCTTGGAATTTGATAATATTATGTATATTAATTGTCTGGGGTATGACTTTTATATTTATGGCGCATTTGAGTTTTTATGCAATTCCATTGCTAATTTATGACGTCATGTATGAAATCACTACAATACCCTAGGGTATCCAGTTATAATCATTTCTAAAGTAATTGACATTTCATGTAACGGGCGCAGAAATGTTTTATCAAATAACTATATCATAGATAAGTTCGCTGATACTATAAATGGCTTTGTATGTATTAGGATAACAGGTGGGCAGTCATTTTTATGAGATGGTACCCCAATTTTCAACTGTATATTTTGTATTCAGTCAAATTTGGAATTAAAATTTTTACATGTTGCGGTCTTTGTCAAGATACCATTTCAACATATAAACTTTTCATATATGTTAGTAATATGTAGGATAAATTTCATGAAATTCAAGGACCGGTAACATATTTTTTCAACTTGATGTAAACACATGGCCCTAATTCATTGAAATGTAAAAAATACAATAATTATGTTTCAGTGTAAAACATACTTGAATACTTTCTTAGTTTGAATCACCATGCTAGTACGTTTATTGGTAGAAGTTGATATGTTCAGTGTTTTTTCCCTATTACTGATTGGAAAAGAAAATAAACAATTTTCTTTGATATTAAGTGCCATGATTCTTATTTAATGAAGTGCTTGCACAATAATATTACCCAAAACGATACAATATGGTAACACCGGACTTACCACATCTACTTTCGAACGTTAAAACTACATCTAACCAATGTTACACTTAGTATGTAACATTAATGAGAATTTTTTCATGAAATTTGGCTCATATCAGCAGGATATATATGGCATGTTTTTGTGATAATATGATATCTTGACAAAGACTAGAAAATGCAAAGTTTAAAGAAAATCCATGCGTGGGCACAGATGCAAGTACCCCTTTCATTGCAAACTTAGAGAATTGTCCAATGTAAACAGTGTTATCTTAGCAAATTGTTTGTATATATTTAATTTTATTGCCTGTAGTAGGAGTATACAGTAAAACCTGCTTAAAACGGCCACTCAAAGATATACACAACAAAGGTCGCCAAGACAAATGGGCGCTAAATGCAGGTCGAAAGTATTGCAGAATGCTCCCTGGTATTGCAGAATACTCCCTGGGAGCATTCTGCAATACTTTTGACCTACATTATGCGTTAATCGGTCTTGAAAACCAAACATTTTTTTCTTTTTTTTGAGCGGCATCTTTAGATAGGTTTTACTGTATACAATTAAGCTTAATGGTTATCCAATTTGAGAAGTTAAAAAAAAAAATTCCCACAGACCTACCCATACCGGTAAAACAGGGTTGGGTAAGGGGAAACAAAAGTATTTTTAAGGATGGCCTAACCACACTTTTTTCCTGGACAAGCTTGACCAAGGGGTTAACAAGTACTTAGCGCACATACTTTAGCTTGTAACTGACAACAAACCTTCTTGAACCAGCAGAAAGGAGGAGAATGGTCATAGAAAATATTTCATAATCAATCTCCACGAAAGTATGGGACCGGGCCCGGATCAAACTCCCGACCTCTAGATCTGCAGTCAGACACAATCTGCAGTCAGACACATTACCAATGGCGCTATGCTGCTCGGTAGGTAAACGTTTTTGAAAACAGTATGAAACTAGAATTGTTTTTCAATGAAAAAAGATGTCTCCCCTTTTTAGGAATAAAAAAAATCACAAAATTGCATTTAGTTATGTTACAAGGGGAGTAATTTGAAAAATATACATGCAAGAGTTATGGTTCTTATGCATGACACATTATCTGAATGTGCTTTACAAATGTATGAAGTTTCTTTAAAATATCTTTAACAGTTATCAAGTTATAGAGCAGACACAAAAAAGCATTGCAAATAATCAAAGGATAATAACTCCAAAAGTATCCAAAGCAGAGTTCTGGTTCTTGTACACGACACATCGTCTGAATGTGCTTTACAAATGTATGAAGTTTCGTTGAAATACTTCTTATGCTTATCAAGTTATAGAGGGGACACAAAATAGAATCGCAAATGATCAAAGGGAAAAATCTCCAAAAATATTCGAAGGACAGTTCTGGTTCTTGTGCATAAAACTTCGTCTGAATGTGCTTTACAAGTGTATGAAGTTTCGTTGAAATATCTCTAACGATTATCAAGTTATAGAGCCGACAGAAAATAGCATCGCAAAAGATCAAATGGAAATAACTCCAAAAATATCCAAAGCCGAGTTCTGGTTCTTGTGCATAAAACGTCGTCTGAATGTGCTTTACAAGTGTATGAAGTTTCATTGAAATATCTCTAACTGTTATCAAGTTATAGAGCGGGCACAAAAAAGCATCGCAAATGATCAAAGGGATATAACTCCAAAAATATCCATAGCATGTACATGAAACATAGTCTGAATGTGCTTTACAAGTTGATGAAATTTGGTTGAAATATCTTTATTAAAAAAAAGTTTTCAAGTTATAGAGTGGACAAGATTTTGTGACGACAGACGGACGCAAGGGGAAAAACGATATGTCTCCTGACCCTTCCAGGAGGGAGACATAAACAGATATAAACTTAATTGAAAACAGTGAAGATCCAGATCAGCTGGCTTCTAAAGAAGCCATCAGATCAGAATCCTCACTGTTTTCCAAACAACATGCAAGTTTAAAATAATTAATCAAATTCGAAGTACACAGTACTACACACTGTGCAGATAAACTTCCAAGCCCTGGATGTAAACAAATACAGATATATACAGAATCCCATTGGATCATTGATTTTTTGAGGTTATAGGTCATGTTTACACTGTACAATGTGAGGTACTGTACAGAATTGAATTCAACTTTACTTATACTTGTCCCAGGATCAGTAAAGACAAGTAAATAGAAGTTTCTAACTTGTCCTGAATGAAATGGGACCAGGTCGGACAAATCGAGCATGATATTCCTCAGCCCTGCATTATTGTACTTACATCTGTTGGTGCAAAGAGACAGTTATCAGCACCAAGCTTTTGTGCTATTTCTGCTCCATCGGAGTTCGGCAAATCACACAAAACTACTCTTGACCCTTGCTGCAAGAAACGTTCCACACATGCTCGACCAAGCCCTGAAGCTCCACCTGTTACTAAAGTAACAGCTTTCTGAAATGAATCATACAGAAGAACCTCTATCATAAACACCCATTTATAAAGTCTACAGAACAAGTAACCCAATGGGCAATGATGGCTCACCTGAGAGAGAGCATTATGTTTGGAGACACCATATTTTATGATGCTCAAAGGCAGGCAAATCTGAACTTGAAACAGCTATCAGACCTAAATTCAAACACTCAAGATATTATTAAAGTTCTGCATATTTATGTGCAAGTATTAAAAAGATCTGAATAAAAATGGCAGAGAAAACCTGGGGAAACTATATTTTTCATACGCTCACGGGCAGCTAATTCTGTAGTCAGTGGTAGGATCAGATGAAAATTTAAACAAGCTTTTATAAATGCATTTATTATATACCTATAACAGATACGACTTCAGAACTGCCTGTTTTCTGGCCATCTGATACAGAAAGCCGGATCAACGAACTGAGGTTTTCTGAATCCATATCACTATCCTTTAAAATGCGGCTAACATCGGTTTCCTGCTTTTGCGGCGACGTTACGTAAAGTAAATTGCAAGAATGGAACCAGAGACGGAAAACATGTTGACGTGACGTCAAGAAACATAACGTTATGGCAAGCGTTCCCGCAATTCTTCGGGATTAAAGACCAAAACAGGTTTTAAAATCAGAAAGAATGTCAGAAAAAAGGCATATAATAAACATATTATCACAATAGTAACTTGATCTGGCGTACAGTATCACGTCTCGTGGATGAGGCCACACCATTGGATCACCTCATCCACTCGACGTGATACAGTAAGTCAGATCACGTTACTACTATGATAATGTGTATGTCCTGGGTACCTACAAGAAAGAAGAATATCAGATAAAAAATAAAGGTGCTATAGTCTCCCATTGTAGGTCTATGGTAATTTGTCAAAATGCTAAAGGGCAGCTAACTCTGTAGTCCATAGTCCGATCTGGGCAAATTTGAACATATCTAAACTTTAATGGTTCTCATTACCTGCAAAAATGAAGAATATCCAATCAAAAATGAAGACGCTTGAGTGGTCACAAGATAAACATAAATTTTTCAGGCACTCAAGGGCAGCTAACTCTCCAGTTGGTGGTAAGGTTGGATGGGGCTAGGCGGAAATTCTAACTCATTCAAGCATAATATATGGTTGTCCGTTTTACCTGCAAGAATTAAAGGGGCTAGAGTGGTCACAACATATCTCCCATTGTTTGTTTGTTTGATTTGAATCTTTACATCCCATCAACAATCTCTCAGTTAAACAGGGACAGGTCTTCCTGGGTTCTTCTTCTCCTTCTTCCAATAAAGTACTGACACCATCATTGGCGTATCATCGTACTGGTGCGTAGGTGGTGCAGGAACAATCATTAAGATGATGGCTAAAACATCTATTTACAGTGCGATTAAAATCATTCAGTACGAGTCTAGCGGAGTCTGACGGGTTGCACTTCCTCCCTAAAGCTGTCTAGTGTCGAGCAGCTTACTACTGTCTGGGGAAGGCTGTTCCACATTCTGATGGTGTCTGGGAAGAAGGACCTCTGGTAGTTGAAAGTTCTGGCAGATGGTATCAGGAACTTCATGTTATGGCCTCTCACTGATGGTGTTGGTGTCAGGTGGCTTGATGGGATATCCACAAGGCTGTAGACAATTCGATAACTGGTTGAACCAGTACTAAGCTAGGATAAATGTGTCTTGCTCAAGGACCACAACGCAGTGACGCAGGTGAGGCTCGAACCAGGGTTTTACATCAAGTTGAATGTTTGGGGGTCCTTGGGACTCAACTTTGAATATGATGGGGGTCCCATCATTGAAATTGGGGGTCCCATCTTTTTATATAAGCTTCGAATTTTGGAAGGTAGTACATCCTTCCGTGAAGGCTCAGTGTTGTCCCGGGGTCAGTAATTTTGAGGGCCATGTTTGGCCCCCTTCCAATTTTTTTTTTTTTTTTTGTGGGGGGGGGGGCCATTTGAAACACAACCCTATACGTTTTTTTTTACAAAAGCTGAACTTGTCCATATAATATGCAGGACCAAGCTAGCCCTTAAATTCAGGGAGAAGAAGTGACTTCTCTCTCCAGTACAAATAGGGAGAAGTTTCAGAAAAAGATTGCTGCATCCAGAAGACAGAAAAAAACAGTCTCTGGCCAGACTGTTCTCTAATTGAGACAAAAAACGCACACAAAAACAGTCACTGATCAGACTGCTACTTGCTTTCCATTCTGAGAATTTGGTTGGTAAATTTGAAATACACATGATCTTGCTTGCTGTCATTGTATTCTATCTATCCAGGGCTCTCGATCACCCGATTTTGGGGCCGAAATTCGGCCCCATTCCCAATTCCCAACAGTATGTTTTTTTCCCAATTCCAGACAAAAAATTCCCAATTTTACAAAAAAAAAAAAAAAAAAAAATTTTTTTTTTTTTTTTTTTTTTTTGCTTCTCCACCTTTCATTTCATATAATATAAATACAGAACATATTGTTACATATTAAAATTTCACAGAATAATAGAATATAATAACACTTGCTGCATATTGGAATCAATCTAGCAATAGAAACATCATACATAAGGATGATGTCAAATTTCCCAATTTAAGTCAAAACGCCGCGAATTTTCCCAATTCCATGGGCCCCGGCCCCATTCCCAAAAAGGTGTGTGAGAGCCCTGCTATCTGTCTACAAGTCTTCACTTATCTGAAGTCTCTGTATCTTTGATCTCTTTGCCGACTAAAAATGTTACGTAATTTGGCATATACAAAAGAATGAAAACTGTCAAGATAATTGCCCTTCACGCTTGAGCGGTCGGCTGAGTTTTCAGTGATTATAATCAATACACAAAGTCAGAGATGGACAACGTTTTCCATGCTTTTAAGCAGAGCGGACCTGAGAGAAAGCATGGTATTTTACGACTTTTTTTCACGGCCGAAGTTTGCATCAATGTTTTAACTGCTCGTTTACCTACGAGGTCAGTGCAGCAGTCTAAAACAAGAGCACCTGTCCTATTTATTTATAGATAGCCTGTAAATATGGGAAAACCCGAATCGTTACGAAATAACTTTGGAATTTGGGATTTTAATGAAAGGCACAACAAACACATCTGCGTCCCAGCGGACGCAGGTAAGGTGAATTGACAGGTCCTACCTAATGATCTATGCGTATAAGACGCAGGATATTGCGTCCTGTAAAACCCAGTCGAACCCGCGGCCCCTCAGTCTTGAGTCAAGCACTCTATCACTGAACCACTGTGCTCCCATAAGTCTAAGTCTATGGGATTTTTCCAGAAGCTCAAGGGCAGCTAACTCGGCAATCCCAGATAGAACCTGGCCGAAATTTAAAATAATTAAAGGCTGTATGGTTGTCCTTGCTACCTGCAAGAACGAAGAAGATCCAATCAAAAATGGATGCGCAAGAATGGTCAGGTGCATTCCTGGGACATTTTATAGGGAATATATAAAGATAGAGTACATACTCTTTCTTTCTCTATATACTGCCAGACCCTCTTTCGATTATTATCGGCAGATGTACTTTGTACACTCCGGGTTGCAGGATGAAAGCCTTCAAGTAACCATATCGAAATTACTGTAGGGTTCTTTAACCTGCACAAGGGGTGACTCTCCCTGCACAGGGGACATCCAGTTAACGTCCCGATCCGAAGGACAATGCACTTATCTAGTGTCATCCCTGCAAATGACACTAGGGAAAGCGTGTTCGGACACCGAAATTTTCCTCGCCGCGATCCAACCTGGGACCTCTAGCACCAGAGGCAAGTGCCTAACCACTGAGCTACCAGGCTACTACTTACTCTTGAGGGGGTCTGGGGTATATGGGTTGCACTAAATATGGTTTTAGTGGAAGGCACAGTTTGGAAATATGCTTCTGCAGTCTGTTTGCGTCGATACTCTGTTTGCGTCGATACAAACGCAGTTGATGACAAATTAGAGCGTAAAAAGCAGAGCTAGTGCTATCTTACTCAGGACCATACCCCACCCATTCTATAAGGAGGCCACATCACTTCTTATTTACACCATCAGAAAGGGTAGCGAAGTCAAATATCAGCGGCATATGGACCGGAGTTCATATCTGAACTACCTTAAAGCGTAGATTTTGCATGACATTGACTGCTTTCGGGCTTAACTCGTTTTACATTGATTCGCAAATTTTCCTAACCTTGAGCGTGCCAATCGTAGCCATGTTTATTGTATTGCCGGTACCACAGAAACTCACCAACGTGATGTCTTTGAGGTATAAAACTCCCCAGTGTAAGGTGCCTCCTTACTGCCTGTTGCTCCGGTATTCAGTTGTATGTACAGTACTACACAGACCTACGACTAGAGTAATTTTTTTGATCAGATCCGATCAGCCACTGAAAGCTACTAATATCTCCTCTGTTTATTTCCACTCCTGATCTCGGACAGATATTACTGTCTATCTATCTATCTCTTCATAATCCCGAACCCTCTTTTGAGTATTATTGGGATGTTCACTTGCGCATGGTGTGTTAGTAAGAAAGATTAAAAACAAGAGGTTAAGATAAAAGAATGATAGTGAGATGAAAATAAAGATGATAGTGTTAGGTGTTAATAAGATGGAGTTTAAAAGCAGGTTAAAAACAGTATGCATTTAAGGGTGTGTATGATTGATCTTGCTGACTCCTGTTTTAAAGGAGTCAAGATCATGAACCAGGACGAGATCAGCTGGTAGCTTGTTCCAAAGAACAATGGAAATAGGGAAAAGGAGTATTTATAGTAACAGACAGATGTTTGAATCTGTCTGTAAGAGAGAGAGTGCATGTGGCGAGTGTATACTTCAGGATGCTCAAATATGACGGAAGTGGTATGGCAACTAGGCCATATACGATTTTGTAAAACATAGCGAGGCGCGTGTCGGTACGTCTGTTTTCTAGGGATCGCCATCCAAGGTTGCTAAACATATCCGTTACACTACTATATGAGGAGTAGTCATTTGAGACCCATCTGGCTGCCCTTCTTTGGACTTTTTCTATTTTGTTTATGTTGTCTTTGGTATAAGGGCTCCAGACAGCCGATGCGTACTCAACCTGTGGACGGACAAGGGAGTTGTATGCCATGGTTTTTATATCTTTATTTTTAGTCACAACATTTCTTTTGACAAAACCTAGTGTTTTGTTAGCAGTACTAGTAATATTGTTTATGTGGGTGTTCCAGCTCAGGTCCTTGCTGATGGTCATGCCCAGATACTTCGCTGCATCCACAGACTCTAGTTTCTGGTTATGCATGAAGTATCTGGACTTAACCGGGCTTTTTGAGCGGGTAATATGGATTACCTGGCATTTGCCTGGGTTAAACTCCATATCCCAGGTTCTCTCCCAATGCTGAAGAGACTCCAAGTCAGACTGAAGTACCTGACTATCTTGCATATTAGTGACTGTCAGGTATACGGCAGTATCATCAGCAAATAAACTGACCTGGGACTGAATGTTTTCAGGTAGGTCATTGATGTACAATAGAAAGAGGAGCGGGTCCAGTACTGAGCCCTGAGGTACACCAGAGGTCACTTTGACCTCCTCAGATGACTCCCCATCTAGTACAACAGTTTGAGTGCGACCTATAAGAAATGACTGAATCCAATCTAAAGTGTTTCCTTTTACACCAAAACAAGAAAGTTTATATAAGAGTTTTAGGTGATTTACTTTGTCGAAGGCTTTGCTAAAATCCAAAAGTATTAAATCAGTTTGCTTTCCCAAAGATAGCTGCCTTCCTAAGTCTTCTACTAGTTGAATCAATTGGGTCTCGCATGAGCGTTTTTAGTGAGAGGGCAGAACAAATTGTATGCACATGGGAACTGTGGTTTGAAACATTGAAAAGTGAAGACTAGCCAATATTATTTTAAAGATAAAAGATAAAGAAGCCTTATTTAACGTCGCTTATAATGTAACAGACAACATTAGCTCATGAGCTATTCTGCGACATAACAATTATATCTTTAACAGATACTTACCTGTCTTTATCTCCCTAGCACAACCCCTTTTATGCGAGCGTCAGCAAGGGAGCCGCTAGTACCATTTTTTACACCTTTGGTATGGTGCGGCCGCGGGATTCGAACCCACGACCTCCCGCTCCGAAAGCGGACGCTCTACCAACTGAGCTATCGAGGCGGTGAAATCTTTCATCAACCCTTTCACTGCCATAGTTGAGTAAAGTCTTCGGTAGTGTCGTCTGCTGTTATACTTTGGAAGTCAAACTTCCAACAATGTGGACCCAGGGCAGACTGCATGATCCAAAATATTTGCATGTAATTCGAAATTGCAGCAATATATATGAAGCAGGCAAAATTGTCTGATCCCTTAAAGGGTTAAATTGATATTGCAAACAACATTAATATAAAGATATAACTGTTCATTGATACTGTACATCTTTATTTAGAAAAAAAGTACAGCATAATTAAGACATGCAATGCATTTGTTTGACACAAACATATATTTCTCTATTGGACTCTTACATATTAAAGTTTAGGGATGACTGCTGTAATTCTTTATAAGCAACCCTCTTCAGGGTCTAATTTGTGTCTACATTGTCTAGGATCAAAGAAAATGATGCATATGTCATCATGAAATCATATTTGATTCCCATTAATACCCGAAATACTTCAAATCATATTTTGAGCCACACCAATAGATAACATTTTAATTGTATGCGACACACAATGTATAGGATATCCTGCACAGTCTGATCAGCACTTGCCCGACGAGATTCATAGTCTTTTGCCATTTTAATTTTTCAAAAGCATTGCTTCTGGTCACATTCTATCAATCAATGCTACGTTTCATGTGCTATGCATTTGTAGCTCGCGTCTGCTTATAGCTTTTGCGAACAGCTAGAATGCAGATAAGGCACGATGAACCACCAGTGCTGATATGAGTCCAAACTGTTTGATATTCAAATGGTGTTTTAAAAATTCAAATTAATCAGCAAATTACAAAAAACAGTCATGCAAAATTATCCAGCATGCACGGTTAGATGAGCCAGCCTATGTAATAGCACTTGTTTCGTGCATGCAAAGCTATCCAGTGGGGCCAAAATGTCTAACAGTTGAACGACGAAGGCTCTTTAGCAATGCTGCGTATATGTATATGTTTGTCTAAGCATTTGCATATATATATACTTGATGCCGAAGCGGACCAGAATCGCTCACCTGGATGATATAGCCATTGCATGTTAATTAGCAACATGGTCACGTTCTTGGCTGTTAGATCAGATTGCATATAACAAATGTAACTGCTCTGCCTCATATCGAAATTCAGTGTAGTCTGACTAATATTTCGGGAGGGATGATGGTTAGAGAGTTCCAAGATTGCCATTTTGGCAGCCATGTAAGTTACAAGCATATAATGATTTATGTAATTCTTAATCTACATCTAGCCCTGATGACTCCGTACAATCCTGCATATGGTTCTGGTGGAGATGTTGTTTGAAAAATTGAAATGGCCGTCAGGAGAGCCTATGATATTGGATATCTGACTGAAATGTGTTTAGCAATGCTGAATCTCCATGTTGCCCCCATGTCTCCAGCCAAGGTCCAGCTAAATCCTACATATTGTCCGGGAGGAGATGTGATTTGAAGAATTTTACGGCCATCTTGGCTACAAGAATATAAAAAATTATGCTCTGATGCCTCCAGTCAATCCATTTCGATTTAACATAGTTTGGGTGAGGATGTCATTGAAGAATATCTAGATGACTGCTATGGCTGACTACGGAATGACATTTGCTATTCTAAATCTTCCTATTGCCATGATATCTCCCACCAAACTTCAGTTCAATCGAACATTCCGTTTGGTGAGAGATTTTGTTTGAAAAAATTGAAGATGGCTGACATCTTTGACATCAGAATGGAATGAATTTAGTATTCTTGAGTCTCTGTGTTGCCTTTGCCATGATACCTCACACAAAGTTTCGGTTCAATCCAGCATTAAACTTTGGAGAGGATATTGTTTACGGATTTCAAGATAGGTGTTATGGCGGCCATCTTGGAAAGCAGAATGGAACGATTACTGCAATTCTGAATCTCAATGTGGCCTGGATACATACCACAAAGTGTTCAATGTGACATATGGCTCTGGAGTAGATGTCATCTTTACATCTTCAGGATGACTGTCATGGCAGTCTGAAATCTTGAATATCGGAAAGGAACAATTTTAGCAGTTCTGAATCTTCATGTAGCCCCAACGCATCCCGCCAAGTTTATTTTCACTCCGACATTTATTCTGCAGATTAGAACTACTTGTGCTATTTTGTAAGACGTGTATGTTTAAAATTTCTCAAAAAAAAATTCGCTCTGGTTTTCAAGTTTGTTCTGCTGAGCATAACGGTTTGTGCTATATTGGTAGAGGGTATTATGTGGGACATTTCTATGAAATTATTCTTAATTAATATGGGCCAGTGGCTCATGAGGAGAATCCGTTTAAAGATATTTCTATTTTTAGCTCTGGTGGCTATTTTTCAGCAGAGTTGAACCGCTTGACCAATTTCGGAAGAGGGCAATATGAGAATCATTTGTGTAGAATTATTTAGATTATGGACCAGTGGTTCAAGAGATGTTGTTTTCAGCTATTTGTTTTTAGATCTGTCAGCCATTTTGTTCAATTGAGCTAAACCATATATGCTATATCGGTAGAGGGCAGTATGAGAAACATTTGTTTGAAATTATTTTAAATTTGGACCAGTGGCTCAGGAGGAGATGTCATATAAAGATATTACTATTTTAGCCCTGGATCTCTAGCAGCCAGTTTGTTTGGGGTAGCCGAACGGTTTGTGCTGTTTTGAGAGGGCCTTCTGTGAAATTATTTTGCATTTGGGTCAGTGATTAAGGAGATGTGGTTTAAATATAGTTCTAATTTTAGCTCTGGCGGCTATTTTGTTTTGCGAAGCAAAACGGATTATGCAATTTTTGGTTGAGTGCAGTATGACGAACATTTCACTGAAATTATTCTAAATTTGGGTAAATGGTCAACGAAGTGATGTTGTTTTATAAGATATTTCTATTTTAGCAGTCTGGCGGCCATTGTGTTCAGCGTTGCGTAATGCTTTGTGCAAGTTTGGTTGAAGGCATTGTTATATGAAGAACATTCTGTAAAATATTTTGAATTTGAACCAGTGGTTCAGGGGAGATGCTGTTTTACAGATATTCCTATTTTCATCTCTGATGACCATTTTGTATGGCGAAGTGGAACCATTTGTGCTCTTTTGGTAGTGGTCTAAGAGGAACAGTTCTGCGAAATTATTTTAAGGGGGAGATACCGTTTGATGATTTTTTTTCTTTTTAGCTCTGGTGACCATTTTGCTCGGCGGACCAGACCCAGCACACATATCATATTTTGACATTTCACGGGGATCTCACCTATTAATTTCCATTCTAACAAACTTCTTGATTCGAAATTGCATATTTGAGTGTAGGAAGTCTTTGCATGGCTTAGCAATTATGTTTACAAGCTTTATATCATTTGTTGATTATTTTCAAAATTATTTTTTTCATTCAGGAATCCCATCAGAGTGTCAACTGGTTTGTATCCAGATCAGGCCCCACATAATGTCGGGCTAAAAATAGTAAGCGAGTATGATCAGTAAATACCACAATCACAAACCACAGACAAAGTAAGTAAGGGTGCAAAGATCAGGAATCGGTATAATCAAGTACCAAACCTGACCCAGGATACCAATGGGAAAGTGACAAACTCACAGTTATACACCACAAACGAGAGCCAGGAGGTCATATCTTTCCCAGCAGGTGACCACAAAGTAAAAAAAACAGACGCGCACAAAGGCATAACAAACACAAGACGGAAAAAACATAAAAGATCAACAAAAGAAGTACCGCCCTGGAACGGTCAGTAAAATATTTTAATGGAAGGCTTAAACTGGTTTCACGGCGCCAACCTCACCCTTAATTCAGATGTGGATCAAGACACATAGATAATTGGTTTGCACGAAAGACCCCTAACTTATCAATGCATCATCTCCCAGAACATATAAATCAAGATATAAAAAGGAGATAAAACAAAGATAAGGACTCAACTGCAAATTAAACTGAATACCAGAGCAAAAGAAATCCAACAGGTAAACCCCGGTGGGCCTGACAAACAGCCAAAGCATCAGGCAGCTACCATCTCATCAATAGATAAGTCTTTTAAGTCGGAACCGTCATAGAGTCTAAAGTCCGACCCACCGGCGTGCAATTAAAGAGGAGAGCAAAGTTGCCAACCGTGATTGGGTTGACCACCAAGCATTCAGTCTGTTGCAATACATTAATGTTATAGCCAATCTTTTTATAATGGGAAAGTATTTTAATGAAATGCGCTGAAAAATTATCAGAGCCATCAATCTTCTTCCTTTTTTTCACCAAGTCACCATAAAATTCAGGTTCCGAAAGTCCTTGGCGCAAGAGAGATTTAAGTCCAACTTGTGTGAGTCTGTAATTGCTTTGTGTTTTATTGTACGTTACTTTATGTCCATTCTAGCATTGCAGTCATCTTGATGAGGAAGAGAGAGCTGGTTGCTTTGCTTTATTTGTCTTCCTGGTGTCTCGTAATGGTTGAGTGGATCTTCGTCGCGATGCCATGGGGTTGTCTGCGGTTTGTGATTGTGGTATTTCCTGATCATACTCACTTACTTTTTTGGAATTTAGATATCAAATCATATCATAGTAACGTCTATAAGATTTAGAAAATGTTTTGCGAAGTTTATGATACCGATAGCCTTGTTTAAGAAGTTTCTGAGTTAACAATTTATTTCGAATGTTGAAGTCAGTAACATAGCTAGATACTCTAGGAAAACGAATGAGTTGAGAGATATAGACTCCATTGTCTGTAGAGGGAGGAACATCATCATCTAATAATTGAAAATTGACAATTCAAAAATCAAAGTCGTCACGCTTATCATAAATTTTGGTAGAAACAATATTTCTTAGAAATTGACAAATGCAAGTCTAAAAATGCGGCTTCTTTATCAGAGGTATTGGCTTTGTTAGGTCTCTTTGGCGGTTTTGATTTTGGATTCCCATACGCTGTTTCATCACCGATAAGAACCAATTTATGTTCAAAGAAGTAAAAGTGTCCCAATTTGATGTCCTATAGCCCAAGCAATAACTAAATTGTCCTCTGTTTGTGAGTAGTCTTTTTCTACGCTATTTTAAGTGATTTACTCGCATATTAAATCATTTTGCATTCTTGAAGCATGATTGCAGGTAGGCTACTCTTTCATGGGCTAGCATTTACAGTTACATGTATTTGGGTTTCCTTTTTATTGGCCAAAATATGTCATGACAATTTCACTACTAAAAAGTGAGTATGGCAAGGAAATACCAAAATCACTCACTGCAGACCAACTGCCACAAAGCACTATATATAACAGTCACACGACACCAGACAGACAATTAAAGTAGCACCACAAACTCTCTCTCTCCTCTCCCCCTCTCTCCCTCTCTCTCCCCCTCTCTCAGCAAGATGATTGCAAAGCTAGAAAGGACACCTGGTAAAACAAGAACCAAACACAAAACGCCCATAAAGAACATTGGTAGCACTGCAACTTATATGTGTTACTTGACTTTTCGCTTACTGTAAAAGCGGCAACTTTAATATTCATATCGAGGTGTGGTTCGGCTATTTCATCTGCTAAGGAAGGGAAATCAGGTTTTATTTATAATTTGGTAAAGAGTAAACAAGCTTTTTGAGCCGCGCAAACGTGCATGCATTTCATGAAAATCATAACTGTATACACACGGAACTTACATTTATTAACCCTTCAAGCTCATAATCGCAAAATGTATGTTTTTGTCGTCCACTAAACTATTTGAAGCCTCATAGATAAACAGTGTGAATCCAGATCAGACTGCTCCTGTAGGAGCAGTCTGATCTGGGTCCACAATGTTTGCCTCCCTGCCATTTTCAGATGCAGTTATTTTGCTGGCGTTTTAAGGACTAAATAATGACTGATGTGGTGGCATATGATGATACAGTTACTTTTGAATAAAACCACGCCTCCTTTTTAGCGTTTACCTATGCCTAAGGTTGACTAGTCCTAATTACACATTCATGAGGCGCCGCCTTTACAGTAAGCGAAAAGTCAAGTAATATTTGGAATCAAAACATTGATTGACTGTATCTGTTCTGCTATCTTCTCTTCCTTTATTCTGACGTTTATTATCCCAGTCTAAGTTAATTTTACACAATATAAAAAAGGAATCAAGTAAATATATTTACTTCGTTTATTTATTACGTACATACCCCAATTTGTGCAATCAAATTAATAATAATAATAATAATAATAATAATAATAATAATAATAATAACAATTACTACTACTACTATCACTACTACTACTACTACTACTACTACTACTACTAATAATAATAATAATAATGATAATAATAATGATAATTACCAATTATTATTATTATTATTATTATTATTATTATTATTATTATTATTATTATTATTATTATTATTATAACTTTAAATCTATAGTAAATCTTCAAAATACTAGGGTTTATTGAAATAAACATGTTTTCAAGCACCAATGTCACTTTTAGATTATTAGTTTCTATCTACACTCGAATGCCAATATTAGCTATACATACGACATTGCTATTCTATTCCCCTTAATTTGAATGACCTTATTCGTGACACTTTTATGCGCGGATCCAGGAATTTTAGTCAGGGCGGGGGGGCGGGGGTTCAGGCCCGACGGCCAGAAAACAGCATGAACAACGTTCTTTTAGTCCTCAACTTATTTTACAATTAACAAAGGAAGAAGAGAAAACTATTTTTTTCCTAGGATCCAGAGGGGGTCCAACATTTTCCAGGGGGGGGGGGGTGCAACTTTTTCTGGGGAGGGGGGGGGGTCCAACTGCTAATTTCTATAGGAACCCATATGACTTGCGATTTTCCAGGGGGGTCCGGACCCCCTATCCCACCCTCTCTGGATCCGCACATGACTTTGTTAAAGTGGACAGACAACACCTAACTGTTGGAAACTGAACAGAATATTTAGAACAACATGCAGATAATAATAAAAAAGACCATTATCTCATTATATAATTAAATAAAAAAATATGCCATTAAATAGCAGGCACAATTTTATACATAACACCATTCACACAATCATTGTAAGTTATTTATTTTAATGCAAATAAATATGTATGAATCCGGCCTGAATCTTCTCATTCGAGGGTAGTTCAATAAGATTAAAGAACTCATTATTTTTTCTATTTTTCATTTTCATTTTTGTGCACTGTAAACCTTTGTCAGTTGAATGATAACAGTCGTTCAGTCGGAACGTACATTTTTGCTCTTACATTTTTGTTTGAATACCCCATACCCATGGGCAAAACTGGAAGGTCAGAATATTGAGTTCAGAGTAGTAATAAAGTTCCTTACTAAGAAGGGTGCATACGCCAAAGAAATACATCGGTGCATGGCTGGTGTGTATGGTGATAATAGCCAAAAGTATTCAACAGTGGTAAAGTGAACCTGGGCGAGGCTCCTTAGAAGATGACCCAAGGTCAGGTTGCATTGCTGATGGTACCAATCAACTATGTTGAGAGACTATGCTAAAAGATCGCCGAATCTAAGTTGTCCAACTTGCTTCAGAATCATGGTATTGGACGACCCTTGGATCTGCATTATAACCACTATATGAGGCAAGTGCGGATCCAGAAGGGGACCGGACCCCCTGGAAAATCGCAAGTTATATGGGTTGCTATAGGAAAAAAGCAATAGGACCCCCCCCCCTAGAAAAAGTTGGACCCCCCCCCCCGGAAAATGTTGGACCCCCTCTGGAACCTAAAAAAAGATAGATTTCTTTGAAATTGACCATTTGACTTCTGTAAAATAAGCATACAAATGCATGTCAACATTGTCTAACCACAGGCATGTGTAGCAGCGTTTTTGATGGACAAGGGTTAGCTGAGCATCATTTCAGCTGGTTGCGGTCAGTTAGTGAAAATGCCTGTAACTCTTGAACCACATGGTCTATTTAGGTCAAATCTTGTATACTTATTTATTTTAACATTTTCCAGTCACTGGTATGCAAAATGGTGACAAAGCTTTGCCAAGCACCATTTTGGCTTGTTGAGTTCTTTTCAAAATTTAAAACCAAATGTTTACTCGATACTATTCTCCTGCCAGCCATGAGTGACAGTGACATGTCTTG
Source organism: Loripinus fragilis (assembly GCA_964019695.1). NCBI lineage: Eukaryota > Metazoa > Mollusca > Bivalvia > Lucinida > Lucinidae > Loripinus > Loripinus fragilis. The sequence continues at coordinate 95,136,707 of OZ026520.1, forward strand.
TTAACAAAGTTATCAGGGACTTGTAATCGATAAATCATTTGTGTATAGTTCCTATCAGCAGGATAGGATTAATACACAAGTGATCTATCGATTCGCGCTAGCTCAAGTGGTGTGTACAAATTAATGTTTGATTTAGCAATTGTAAACATAATATTACGTCACTGTCACTCCTGGTTGGCACGACAGTACTGACTTCCATCATGTTCATACAGAACGGATTCATTGAATCAAAACAATCAACCTCAAATGATAAGAAGAATGCCTTTTTTTAGTCTATTTTCCTATATTTTCATTAATTTTCAGTGATCGCTGTTACACAGAAAAAAGTTTATATTGACAGTCTGGTTAGTAACCAATGTATGTTAGAAGGCACTTTAAAATGCAAATTTTTGACTGAACTTGATTGGTTGAAATGTAGAATGATAGGGTAAAGTCGGGTAAATTCGGACGGTCGGCTAAATTCGGACAGCGACATTGTCCGTTTCATATTTTGATTATTGGAATAAAAAATAAATTAACTAAGCAAACAGTGAAAATCCTGATGAGACGGCTCATAAGGAGCCGTCTCATCTGGATTTACACTGTTTGCACATGTGTGTCCGAATTTACCTGATGTCCGAGTTTACCCGACTTTACCCTAGTGATAGCAGTAACAGCTGCAAGTACCCCCAAAATACTGAAAGTGCCCATGGATAGCTTTGTCATCACAGATCAATTGGCTAAAAATGGCTCAACTAAGCAGTAGTTGTATGCTTATGAATTTTCACAGACAACTAGATGGAAGTGAAATTTTAGATTTGTTCTTTGAGTACGCTTTAATAAATTGATGATTTGTTTAGTTTTAGCTTAATGTAATAATAAAAAAGAAAATCTGAGTAGAATAAATACACAAATACAGATAGAGAGGCAAAACGAAGGAGATCAAATGTAATAAACAATAAAGGCATCAAAACCAATAAACAGCATCAATAACAACCCAATCTGATCCCAAAGGAATCGTACAGAATTTGATATATACAGTTTCTCACATAGTCCAGCCAACATCACAAATGGTCTATAAAAATTAATATATACTGATGGGCTTTAAAACGCAACACTTGGATAGCAGCTTTAATGTATGTCACAAAAAAGAAGGCAAAACAATATTTTTGGTTGTATTTTAACCCTTAAAGCGCCAAGAAAAAAATGCATCTGAAAATGTTGTCTGCTGAAGTCGTCTGCTGCAAATAATTGCCTAACAGTACTGACAAATTAAGTATATAAGCAAATAGAGTGGACCTAGAACAGACTGCTCCTACAGGAGCAGTCTGATCTGGGTCCACACTGTTTGCCATAGAGGCTTATTTAACATTTCAGCAGACGAGAAAAGCAGACGACATTTGTTGTGATTGGCGCATTAAGGGTTAAAGAATGTTCATTTTTATGTAACACATAAAAACATAGCCCAATTAAAATGAATCTAACGAATTGAAAATGTAAACTTTTTGAGATAGGGATCAATTGTTTTCTGTGACAAAATGTTAGCAGTGAAAGATTCTCTATTTCTTAAAATTAAGAAACATCAGAAGTGTCAAGCTGGTGTCATGGATCTCATTAGTCATCGAGGAATCGCTCTCGAATTGTTTGACAGGTCTGTGATACGGCCCGTTTGCTTACATGTATTTGGCGTTTATCAGTTTGAATCCTTACATTCGATGGCTTAAAAATAGTAAGTGAGTATGACCAGGAAATACCACAATCACAAACTGCAGACAACCCCCTGGCACCGTGAGGAAGAGCCGCTCAACCATCACGAGACGCCAGGAAGACAAATTAAGCAAAGCAATCAGCTCTCTCTTCCCCATCAAGATGATTGCAATACTAGAATGGACATAAAGTAACGTACAACAAAACATAGAACAATTACAGACTCCCACAATGGGAGTAACAATAAACAAAAAGTCAACAACAACAGAACCACCGCCTTAGAACGGACAGCAGCCTAAGCCACCGGGGGGCTTAAATGTATTTTACTGGTACCAAATCTTCGCCCTAGATTCTGCTGTTGTTGAAGTACAAGAAATGTTCAGCTCGCATGGAAGCCTTCTAACTAATGCAATGTATCATCATGGAGAAAAACTCTAATTAAATTAACACACCATGATGAAACAAAGAAAAGGGCTCATGACTCACAGATAGTCAGAGCTAAAGAAAACCTCAAGTTCAGCCACTGTGGGTCCAGCTACAGATAAGCATCAGGCACCAACCCACCGATTAAAGCTTTACGTCAGAGTCGTCATAGAGTCTGAGGTCTGATCCACCGTCGTCCAATTAAAGAGGAAACTATAGCTATAAACCGTGATTGGGTTTTAAACCAGGCATGCAGACTGTCGCATGACATCGAAGTTATATCCAGCCTTTATATAACGTTTTACAATCGTTTTGAATTGATCACTAAAATCTCCTCTACCTAAGAAATGTTTCAGTGACCTAAATGTATACTAAGCAGTAATGTCTTCAGGTTTAGTTGTACAATTAAAACTAAAGTGTTTGCTGATGAAACCAGCTCATGGTGACATAATCGAAGCAAAGGAAGTTTACAGTCAACTGTCTGTTGAAAGATATTTAGGAAAGTTGCATATTTAAAGTCCTTCAGTATATACATTATATATAAACTATTATTTACACACTACCAAAGAACAAACACATATTGTTCTTTGTAGAACATAAAGAGAATCCTACATGAGATCTTAAATGTTTTATTGAACGAGTTGTGAAACTTAAGTTGCAAGAAAATGCGAGGTTTGCTGAGCATTTTATTGCTTTTTCCCAACGCATTTGATAAATTTAATAATACAGGAGCACGAAAATCAGATTCTATTTGTCATATGACATTAAGTTTACTTTGAAATAGCATTTTTGCAGTAACATATAATATAATATTGTGCGCAACATTATAATGGACAACAATAAGTTAGTAAATAAATCTATAAACCACTAGTGGGATATCAATTTTATTGCATTGCATTATATCACCCCCAGACGCGGCGGCATATGATGAAATCAGCCTACATCTTTGATCGCTTAAATTCTTTCTGATATGTAATGCACATGACATTGATTTTGTAAATATGTTTTTATCATATGAAGTCGCGTCTGGGAGTGAAATAACGCCATGCAATAAAATCAATAAACCACTAGTGGTTTACAGATTTCGGGAAACGTTAAGACGTCCATAACAACGTTGCGTACATAATGACAAAAATTATCACTTTTTTTTACGGCAGAAATGAAATTTTAGTGTAATCTTAATGTCATATGATAAATAGAATATAACATTCGTGCTCTTGTATTATTGAATTTATAAATTATTATTTATCGGCAAGCCTCGCATTTTATCTTTTCCCCCCAACTCGTTAAAAACTCAATAAAACATACGCACTCATGTAAGATCCTCTATATCTAGCTTTTCTGTAACAGTGGCAATTTCCAAATTGCCACAAAATTATCTGGTATGCTGTGCTCTTTATAGCTGCAAACTGGGGGGCCTAAGTTAATAGGCGGTATTTCTAAATTCAATCGTCTAAATCTAACTGACAACTCTAACCCCTTATCTTTGTTAACTGTTTGTTTTGAAAATGTTGTTGCAGCCAAATACGTGCTGTTACTCGATGAAAAATGATACAAAGTCTTTAGCACGTCTTCGTCAGATAAATGTTGAAACATCGACCGACAAACGATAAGATCATACGATTCGCTCAAGTCATCTTTTACTATGTCTATGTTTTTAAAATGTATGTTGTTTTTTCCTTTATAACGTTTGGTATGTTTCGCTATCAGTTCAGGAATGATGTCAGCTCCGGTGTAGTCAATGTCAGATCTCGTTAGCAGGAAGTAGGACATGTACTGTAGATCGCCACATGGAAGATCAAGAATTTTTATGCTCGTCTTATTGAACTCCCTCTTCAGTCTATCAATCATGATGTGAAACATTGCCATCACCCCCTGAAAAATGCCAACAAACAGTTCAAAGAATCAGATCAGCCTAGGCATGCGCCTGTTCTGATCAGATCATTGCTGTACGGTCTGTGAGTAGCTCATTGTCTCCGCCGGGAAGCATCTGTCAAATACTAACCTGTCTGATTTGAGCATTGTGGGTACACGGACATATTTGTTTATCGATAGCTTCATCAAATCATGTGATTCGCCCGATTCGTTCATACTAGTTATCAATCTGCGCCATCACGTGTCACTAAGGCCAAATTTTTGACCCAAAAATGTTTTAGTGTAGAAAATCTTATCATTGTTTCGCTAAATACTGTAATACCAATCATTGTTATTGTTTAGCTACCAAAGGTTACTGGATGTATCCATAAACGGATTATTTATAGCCATATTCAGTGCTTGTTACTTTTTAACGTAGTGTTTCGGGTAATGCACACCGCGTATTGACACAAATCCGACTTTTCAGTCGTGATGTGCCTTGGCAGACATGTCGATTCTTTAGTATCGCGCCTGCGCAAGACAATGGTGAGTAACTAAGGACCCTACTTTTCTTCATGCGGCGGCGAAGACACTGATAAAACAGAGCTTATGCCTAGACTTATGTCTTCCCGTTGTTTTGTTGGCACTAAATTATATTAAACATTTACAACCATACAACTACCAGGTTTGCAAAAGCATAGTTCATGAAATCAAGTTTGGTGATATAGCTGTCATGTTAATACAAAGTGACATGTATTTATATACTGCTTGTCAGTTTCAGATGTTTAAAAGAGGAAAGCCAATGGACACGATTCTTGTTTAGTGTATTTTCAAAATGCGTTTCCTTAAATTCAGTAACATATGCTGTTGGTACACATTGGAATTGCGGTACACATTGGAATTGCCTCATAGAGGCAATTCCAATGTGCACCTTCAACATATGTCCATTCAATAAATGAACGTTTTCACCATATAACAGGTTTTTTCACAAACTTCTCAACTACTTTTTATGTTTCAATGTTATGATCATGTAGAAATGAACAAGCTTTTGTGTAGTTTGGCATGCACCTGGATGACTATAAAATATAGCCAATTTTATTTTACTGACAGCTTATCTTTCGATGTTTCATTGGAATGAAATGCTAAATTGGTGGTTGCCTGGTTGTAAGATAAAGTTTAGAGCCGAAATTTTATGATGGAACATATACCTTTTCTATTTTTTGCTAAGTATGCATTTATGATAGTGTTCATTGGAAGGATCGCGAGATTTAAGAAATTAATTCATTTTTTTTAATTTTCATGGAATCATGATGCAAAGTAGTAAGTGAAGCCCTAAGGCTTCACGTTTACTTTGCAAGAGACCCGAAGTATTCATGATTCCATGAACAGAACAAAATGTATTTTTGCTTATATTTACATTTCATTATAAATATCTAAAATATAAAAATTATTTATAATTTAGGAAACAAAACAGTTTTGTATTAAATTTGTAATCGTATTAACGGTTTTGTCGGAGTGTAAAACAGAAAAGCGGAACAGCCAGTGTGCCAATGGAGCAAACAAGAGGCTTGTTTTGCACATGCGACTCGTTAGTGACAACACCAGTGTCACTTCTGGCTAATAAGTTCGATGTTCGAAGCGTATTGCATGGACAAGCGAGCTTGGCAGCTATTAATCAAATGTGTGTCATTCATGAGGCTATGAACGGTTGCAAAAAATCTAAAGATTCATTTAAGGCTACCTTTGAAAATGAAAATATATTTCCAATGAACACCTAAATTATTCCTGAAAGGAGTAAGAACTATCTATTGAAAGATAAGCTTTTCTTGTTTGTGGAGTCTGTACATGTATACAGTCAGCTGGAAATGCCACAATCCATGCGCGGATCCTGGGCGTTTTTTCATAAGGGTCCAACTTTGACTAGGGTTTTTTTTGGTGATGAAGGGAGAGAGAATCCTAATACCACTATAAGTGGGCCATCATTGGCCCGACGCGTTTCGCTGGCAGGCTGATGGTGGACCAACATTGCATGATGGCTTGATAGCTTTTTGGCTAAGAAACCCTATATTTTTGTGATTTTCAGGGGCGGTCAGGACTCCCTCCCCCCCCCCCCCCTCTCTGGATACGCGCGTGCAGGCACATTGAGAAAAACACAGAACACTAGCCACTACATTACATAAAGAAGTCAATAAAGATAAAGAAACACTGTATTCATAGGAAACAACTGTGGTCGTAAAACTTCTTGAATGACCCTTGCAAAATACAACATGACATGTTATACCACCCTTGCCGACTTTAGCACGAAATATCTCGTGATGTGCAAGGTCTACACTGATGTATGTGGTATAAAATAGTTATACCATGTTTGTCCACCTGTACGTAAGATAATCCACTCGCTAAAGCTCGTGGATTATCTCCACGTACAGGCGGACAACCCATGGTATAACCATTACTTACAAACCTGTGACACTCCCAATGCTGATCCTGGTCCGGAAGCCTTGTAGTTTATATCATCTTTAGACACTTTCGTATTGCGGCCACCCCAGATCTGTTTATTATAAATTTCAACAAAGGCATTCTGAAACGGAATAAAATCTGTTATATAAATAGCATGTCCAATTTCCATTGTTCCATGAGTTCCTTTATGTTGTTGTTGTGATTGTTGTTGTTGTTGCTTGTCTCAAATTAATAATCAATAATCGATTCAGAGTCGAAACAAAATGTCTTTATTCAGGGTTTCGTCAACTTGAGTGTTAGTAACATTTTAACAAAAAACGAACAGATCCATTTTTTTGGCGCTAAAGATGCCTGACCCCGATGTCATAGTTTAGTACTAAACAACTCCCCTATTTCTTTTTATCCAGTTAAGGCATCAGGGGACAGTTCTTTTGAGCACTTTTTGGCCCGCTGCTGCATACTTTTTTAAATTTTAATAACTCCTCAAGAAAAGGGCACATTAACTTAATTCCTACCTTGTGTTGCTTCTCACAGGATTCATAACCTGGCATTAAATAAAGCACTAGATGCCAGTAGAGTGTTTATTATTTCCCCACCCACTATTTTTCAATAGTGAAAATACACTGACCCCATCACAAGTTAGCTGGAAACCATGAAGTACCTGCACGTAGTGGGCCCTGTCACTCAGTTTCAGTCTCTAGATCAACACTGCACAATATCCAAAATTTATTGGAGATATATAAATAACAAATTAGAACCAATTACGCGAAATCTCTGTGAAAACAGGACCTTTTTAAGCACGTTCAAACCAGCAGAGAGCTTTAGCTGACGTAAGGGACACAACCTGAACCAGAAGCAATGTATTTGTATTTAATTCCAACTTGTAGAAGCACACACCCTACAAGTGATTTTTTATGTCAATTTTATTCAAATATCACACTTTTAATCGCCAAACAGGGCCTTTTTGACCCCTCTACCAGAATATCTTAAAAATCGCCACTGCCAAATCCGAAACTATCCCCTGACGCCTAACCTGTTATATTAGATATAAAAATCTTGGTCGAGTAGTATACTGGTCTCTTTAATCGCGCGTTGTTCAAGCGTTCAAGTTGTTCAAGCGACCATACGAGTTTTTATAAAGGATACTTAAGACTCACTTTACGATGTTCGTCGGCTTCCCCAGCTCCGCGAATGCCTCGTAATGTCCGGTAATTTCTATCAACCTCCGCGTTGTCATATCGGTATAAAACGTCCCACGTGACACAGTCATATACAACACCAGAATTCTGAAACAAAGTAGATTAAGCTTTGTAGTCCCCCTTTATGTCGCAGATGTTTTGGTACAGTAAAACCTGTGTAAAACGGCCACTCAAAAATAGACAAAATGAAAATCTTAATGACAAATGGTAGCTAAATGAAGGTCGAAAGTACTGCAGAATGCTTCCCTTGTAGCATTCTGCAATACTTTTGACTTGCATTAAGCATTGGTCTTGAAAAATAATTTACTGTCTTTATGAGAGTGACCGTTTTACACAGGTTTTTACTGTATTTAACATGGGCTTTAACACCCTTATCCTTTCGACAAGGTAGTCCTAATTCTGGGATTGTATTCATTTGTTTTCAAAATTTAATATAACAGACTGCAAGTAAAGTCTGATAAAACAACATTTTGTAGAGTCTGAAATGGTTTTGTACAATTTCCCATAAATCGTACATTCGGCGAATATGAGTTATTGGTGCACGGTGGATAACAATAATATGTCTGCGATTTTAGCCAGGGATAGAAATTCTGATCTTACCCATGTTATCTTGCACGGGCTGCTCCATTTGGGCTGTCCATTGGTTATAATTGAGCCGTGACATGAGATTTCCAACAATGTGGTATGTGCGACCAGCAAAGGCTCAGACCAGCCTGCGCATATGCGCAGTCTGATCAGAGCCATTGCTAGTCGCTTGAATATTTTATGAGTCTTAAGCTACTGACTGAACATGATTTGAAGTCTCTGAGCTTAAAAGGAGGCTGCACAGGCTCATCTGAGTATACACTTATCAAAATGCCACATTGTTGGAAATCACATGTCACGGCTCATATAGGAACTCACGCACATGGTTGGTTGTAAAATGACGTCCATATTATGTCAAAATGGCGTTGTCAAAAATATCGTATTTCAGCATATTCATGAACCACATAGTACATTTTTATCAAGTTTTGCATACGTATGTATGCCAACATTGTCTAACTACTGGCATGCATAACAACCTTTTCTTGATGGGTGAGGCTTTGGTGAGCACCAGTCCATCTGGTCGTGGTCAGTTAACATTGTCCAGCCACTGGTATGCGAAACGGTGACAACACATTGAATTTCTCTTGAGATTTCATTGATAAAGTTTGGAGCTTGCTTATTTGATTTAACGCCTGCTTTTCAAAATTGATTGTCAAAACGATCAATTTGTGATAGGTCCTCGAAATTTTCTAATTAATACATGTCCATAGAGGATATTTACTTTTTTGAGGTGAATACCAAATATATTTCATCGAGTGTGTTGAAAACATCAGAGTTTTCACGAGTGCGCAGCACGAGTGAAAATTCTGATTTTTTTTTCAACTCACGAGATGAAATATATTCGGTATTTCCTGAAAAAGAGTAAATGTTCTTTTTATTTTATACTTTTTATAGGCTACATGCAATATCTCAACCACTGAAAAAGGAGGTGCTGAAAATGGAAAAACGAAAAACTTTAGCAAACCCAAATAATTTTGGTACCAAAATATTCGTCTCGTTCCCACTAAGAAAATGCATACCTACACTTGATGTTTTCGTTCACAAATAAGAAAGTTATTGACGTTTGAAGTTCTGAAGTGATATGCATTACGTGAATGTAAAAGTCAGAGGTAATCCCAAAAATGCTACAGTGAAAATATAGGCTGGTATCAATCACTAGTGATTGATATCATATCATTTCAATAGTGATTGATTTTACTTTTATTTGTTTTTGATATGCATTGATTTCACTGCTAAATATAAAATAAATACTACTATTTCGTTCAGCCAGGCTTAGTTGAAATTCTACGGCTTGGATTTCTGATGACCTAAACTGTGAGAGATTTTGTTCAAAATTTACACCTGAAATAATGGATACACTTGAAAGGTGCTCTTGCCCTCCCTTGTGACTACGCTCGTAAAATAATGCACAATCCAGTTTGTGAACCTGTCTAGTTTCGTCTTGTAGATAAATGGCATACAATTTAGGTGTAGCGTTTTCATTTTGTTCATTATATGTTCTTAATATTTACTCCACTCTTTCCGGAGAGAGCATACCTGCCTGAACTATCACACAACACGCACATGGAGAGAGAGAGAGAGAGAGAGAGAGAGAGAGAGAGAGAGAGAGAGAGAGAGAGAGAGAGAGAGAGAACCTGTTTTAATTTCATGATACTGACAAAATGAGTTTGACTATTATATACATATACAAATGTGTGGCACTTCATTCATACAAAATTGAGGAATTGAAATATGGGGTGTACACAAAAGTATATGTAAATGAAAACTTAACGGGATGACCAGCCAGGCTCCGAGGTTATAAAACTTTTCTCGTGCTCAACTGAGCACGAAATTTCAACTGCTCATAAAAACTAAACAAATAAAGAAATTTCTTGCTTTAAGTCTCTCAGATATTGTGTTTACCATGCTAATGAATGTTAAAATGCCAACAAGTGTTGGCATTTTAACATTTATGAGCAGGATAAATTTCGTGCTCAGCTGAGTTGAGCATAAAAAAAGTTTTATAACCTCGGAGCCAGAACTTGCATACTACTAAGTTTCTACCTGTTCTATCGACGGAAGTGTAACTATAGTATTCCGCTGTTTGCCAGACTGATGTGGTAACACGTCTCTGGATCTTTCCATGTACATACCAAAGGGATTGACTCCTTGGAAAACAAAATCATGTACTCTTAGATAAATAACTAAAAAAAATATCCATATCCCAATAAATTCCGATAATACACATATGCAGATCCTGAGGGGGCAGGGACCCTCCCACCCCCCTCCTGAAAAATCACAAAAATATGGGGTGTCTGAGCAAAACTTGTCCGGGTCCCCTGAAAAATCATAAGGCTATCAAGCCAGCATTCAATGTTGGGTCATTATCGGCCCACCAGTGAAACGCCATCCAAATGGCCTTTCGCTTGCGGACCGATCTTGGCCCGCCTATGGTCGTATTAGGATCCGCTCTCCCCTCATGAACTAAAAAAAAGAGAGAAAAAAAAGTTTTCAAAGTTGGACCGCCTCTGACAAATCTTTCTGGATCAGCGTATGCTACATGATACGCAATGTTTGGCTACATTTCACGTTCTAAATGCAAACCCAGTACATTTAGATTTTTGTATTATTTAAATAAAAGCTGCAGTTATAAATTTAATCAGGTTAATGCAAGACTACAAAGTAGCCACAGACAGTTGTTTTACTCCTAAAATAAGTTTAAAAAAAGCCCAAGATTCTTGATATCATGAAACTCAGTACCATTTAAGCAAACTTAATCTTTGTTGCTCACAATATTTGATATACAGGGAAAGTACTGACCTCTTGGCTCTCTTGTGTGTGATGTTTTCTTGTGTATTTGTCACTTTCCTATATGATGTTCGGATCCTGGATTGATTGTATCGATTTTAAATAGTTGCCATCTTTACTACTACTAAAAAACTGTATTGACTTCAGAGCGAACATATAGACCAAAATTTGTCGTCAATTTTCCGTAAAAAATGATTGTTTTCCGAATCTGTGACGTTTTCAAAGTTACTTTACCACTGAATGAATGTTTTCGAACGTTTTGTAAGAATTAAACAATATTTTAAATGTTTGGGAGTAATAAAACTTCCGGGAGGAGCACTCTTTCATTCATCAGATTTTCCACCTCCCTCAGATTATAAATTCCATATTTAAAATGGAACGATTGCCAGCTTGGTGCCGGTCTTGTGCCACTACATAGTATCAATTCGTAATAAACAGTCATGAAAAGTAATATTCTTTATTTTCTCTTGGTTTTACGTAGTATACCGTATGATACATCGTGAAATCTTACTAATCCCTACCTATCCGTAATGCAACTTAATGAGATCGTATGGTTCTGACAAATTTCGTAACAACTGGTGTAACCATATTTGTACTAGTAAACCATAGAAATCTTGCTGACTTTCGGCCTATGAATAAGTAAGGATAAGTATGTTTTTACATGTAATACAGACTAAAAGTAATCAGTACATTCGAATTCGGTTGAGTAAGGATATAGTATGGATGTACGATCCGTCATGACCAAAAGCTGCCAATGATGTACAAATACTATTTCGTTTGATGAATGCAGTACGAAAAGGTACGAACCAATACAGATTGCCATGAATGATGAACAATGCTGGAACATTTCCGTGACTAATCAGGTGTCAAATCCGTGAAATTGTAACAAAGGCGTTTCAATAGCTTTAGTTTTTTTTATGCTTGAAACCCCTAAACGGATACTTTGGCAAACAGGAAACAACCAGGTGAAATGCAGCATAATACTACATTTCAGCAGGGTCTGTACTGTTTGCTAATATTAAATCAACCTTGTGGGGCATGTATACATTATAATTTAGAAATATCTAACTGTGTACCCCTTAAAGTGCGCAATGGGCAGTCCGACACTTATTGTATTAATATAAATGGGAAAATTCAGAATACAAAGGGTTAATGAGCAAATATGCAAAACAAAGCGTACCTGGATTTAATATGCAAAACAAAACGAACCTGGATTTAATATGCAAAACATAACGTACCTGGATTTATTATGCAAAACAAAACCTACTTGGATTTAATATGCAGAATGAAACGTACCTGGATTTATTATGCAAAACAAAACGTACCTGGATTTGATATGCAGACCAAAACGCACTTGGATTTAATATGCAAAACAAAACGTATCTGGATTTATTTTGCAAAACAAAACGTACTTGGATTTATTATGCAAAACAAAACGTACCTGGATTTAATATGCAAAACAAAACGTACTTGGATTTAATATGCAAAACAAAACGTACTTGGATTTAATATGCAAAACAAAACGTACTTGGACTTAATATGCAAAACAAAACGTATCTGGATTGATTTTGCAAAACAAAACGTACTTGGATTTATTATGCAAAACAAAACGTACCTGGATTTAATATGCAAAACAAAACGTACTTGGATTTAATATGCAAAACAAAACGTACCTGGATTTGATGTGCAGAACAAAAGCGTACCTGGATTGTGACGGGAGATATACCCTACATTGAGACCGAAGATGAAAATCCCACCCAGCAGGAGCACAGAACGTAGCCTGGTTAGACCATACACCATTTTCGTCTATCTACAAAAACAATGACAACAATAAAAACGTTGAAAAACATATTACATAATTGACTGATAGCTGAGAATGGCTTTGCTCCCCCGAGGAAATATTGCAGACATATCCTATCTTGAAAAGAATTACAAGCTGCGTTAAACAAGAGATGGTTGCACTCTGTACGCCTCTGACAGCATGTTACTTATGTTACCATATCAAATTTAGAAAAATAAAAATAAAAGTTTGAGCTGCAGACAGAAGGCATTAAACTGTCTAATTCTTTAAATTACTCAGATACTCCGCATGCTGGATATTTAGGCTACACATAAAAAACTTTTGGAGCAAAATTACGGCTTCCTAAGGTGTTATGTGTGTTACTTAACATTACCCTTTAAAATGGTATTTGCGACAAATATCATTTACTTTTAAAGCTGATCTGTGCATTTTTCAAAATGTTTTGGACCTTGTTCTACTAACATACTCATTTGGCTTGTGGAAAACCAAAGTTTGCTTTTTTACCTAAATATATTGTTTATATGAGCAATTAAACAACCTTACCCCCCCCCCCCGCTTTAAGGAGCCCCATTCGGTAGGTATTTGCTGCTGCTGGTTATCTTAAATATTTGAGATTATCTTGCTCAAATAATAAAAAAAACCTTAGATTTTGCAGGCTTCACAACATCACAACAAGATTGGAACACTTGTTAAAGGCTGTAACACATGTATCATAAACTTCGCAAAACCTTTTCTAAATTTATTAGACGATACTATAATTGATATCTAAATTTCAAGTTGGACTTTATTCTCTTTTGCGCCATGGACTTTCGGAACCTGAATTTTATGGTGACTTGGTGCATAAATTAAAGAAGATTGTTGGCTCTGATAATTTTTCAGCGCAGTTCATTAAAATAATTTCCCATTATAAAAAGATTGGCTATAACATTAATGTATTGCAACAGACTGCATGCTTGGTGGTCAACCCAATCACGGTTGGCAACTTTACTTTCCTCTTTAATTGCACGCCGGTGGGTCGGACGTCAGACTCTATGGTGGTTCCGACATGGTAGACATGATATGGCCCTTCGGGGTTACCTGTTGGATTTCATTTGCTCTGGTATTCAGTTTACGTTCTGTTGAGTCCTTATCTTCACTTTATCTTTTTTTATTATCTTGATTTATATGTTTTTGGAGATTATGCATTGATAAGCTAGGGTCTTTCATGCAAACCAAACATCTATGTGTCTTGATCAACATCTGAACTTAGGGTGAGGTTGGTGCACAGTTAAACCAGTTTAAGCCCTCCAGTAAAATATTTTACTGACCATTCCATGGCGGAACTTCTTTTGTGGATAACTTATGCTTTTTTCTATCTTGTGTTTGCTATACCTTTGTACGCGTCTGTTTATGTTTGCCTTGTGGTCACCTGCTGGGAAAGGACTGACCTCTTGGCTCTCGTTTGTAGTGTCTAATTGTGAGTTTGTTACTTTCCCATTGGTATCTTGGGTCAGGTGTGGTACTTGATTGTATCGATTCCTGATCTTTGCACCCTTACTTACTTTTACCATGGTATTATAAATGAGCAAAGACATTGGCTTGACGTTAGGGATGATATTTCAGGAAAAATGAATATTTAGCATGTTTTCCTTTGCTGCCTTAATCTAAGGAATTGTGATACTGGTGGTTATCAAGCCAACGGGCCTCTGTTACAGATGTTATAAATATTTGCTGTTCTCAATATTTCCAAATAGGTATAATACTTAAAACCCAATATCACTTCCCCAAAAACACATAATTGCTCTATAATTGTTACAGTGGTCACTAATAAATGATGATAATTAAGTGCAGATAGTCATACTTCCAGCTGTTTCTAGCGAAACCTGATTTAATATTTTCTGATGGGCGATACGTGTACTTGTTATACACAATGTGGGGAGTTAAGTCTCTGATCAGGTTGATGATTTGTATGGGTCTGATCAGTATTCACTGTCTATAAGAGGTAACATATTATAAGTAACTACCTACTGAGCATACACAACAACCATATTGATGAATGTGCTGAATGTTATGAAATGACAGTGACATTCAATTGAGTTCTATGAGTACAATTATTGTTTTAATTGTATCAGTTTACTAGAAAAAAAAGTATTGGTTTTGAAACAGTAGATGATGATTATTTAAAATAACATTCTTCTTTGGTATTGGAAGTAATAAATTATATTATTGTAAAAGAACATTGTGCCAATAGGTCGGTAACGTAATTCACATATTTTACATTCTGGTCTTATTTCCTGCGTAGAAACATATTTTTTTCAGCGAAATATCAGGTTCTAGTGTGTTGCTTAACAATTTTTATATCATCCTTTGAACACTGGAAGTAAGCTGCTGCATTTGCTTTCATCAATCTTGTTTGAATAACACTTTAAAAATGATTAAAGAATATTGATTTTAGATATTCCATATATTTGAAAACTTGTTGTAGCTCACTACAAACTAAGATAATGCAGAATAAATAATCTTTCTTCAATTATGCCTTTTCATGTACATATATTACAAAAAAGCAAAGTTTGCATCATTCACAAAGATACGCCCTTCTCAGAAAAATGGCAAAATGTTCGTGATAACTTTTTTCACGTAGCCAATTTGCTCACTTCAATTGAAGATAAGAAGGTATAAATTCAAGTTAACTACTTTATCTATCATATAAACCATAGACGTTATCAAAGTTGTAAGTCATGAGAACGTTTGAGGTCACTGTGTTCAGCTGGAATGGACCAGGATGCAAAAGCGAGAGTGCCAATTTCAGAGTATACACATAAACTCATCAATAAACCTCCAGTGGTAGCAGCAACGAGATAAACATGGCTTGAAAAAGAAAAATAACAATTGAACAGCAAAGTAAGTAAGGTTGCAAAGATCAGGAATCGATACAATCAAGTACCACACCTGACCCAGAAACTTAGTCAGAAACTTATTAACACCGTCGATTTGTTGCCGTTGGCCCTTTGATTTGACTAATCTTGGTTTTATGTGCTTTGTGGTCACCTGCTGGGAAAGGGCTGACCTCTTGGCTCTCGTTTGTGGTGTCTACTGTGAGTTTGTCACTTTCCCATTAGTATCCTGGGCTAGGTGTGGTACTTAATTGTATCGATTCCTGATCTTTGCACTCTTACTTACTTTTTGTAGAATGTGAATTACGTTACCTACTTGTGAGTTACAGTACCTATGTTTAATCCAGCTCATTTCAAAAACCATACGAACAATCTCGTAGAGATTTACACTATTCAATTTTGTTTTTCAAACAGATTACTTTGCATGTGTTGTGTTGATATAATGAGTATCTTTGTAAGTTACATGAATAGGGGAATTGATGTACCCAGAGCATATAGGTAAATCCTTTTTAAAATGAAATGACAACTGTAATATGGTTTGAATTAATATTTATTAACTGGGACAGGTTTGCTTTGATTAAAAACAAACCTTTTTCAGCTAGTGTATGAATTTCGAGAGGTATTTGGATTTTAGTAAAATTGTAGTAACTTAATTCACAGTAATGTAATTCACAAATTTATGTTTCTACTTATTTTTTCTATGCAAACAACTTGTTGTAAGGTTCGTGTATGGTTTGTTATATAGTTAGGTTATAGTTCTTATATTGGCTTCAATTGCAATATTTGTACCTCTTCTCATACAAATTATACACAAAGGGTAACGTAATTCACGAAGCTGTAGATTTTTAGAAAACCTCAAATATCTTTTATTCTGCGAAAAATAAACAAATATTTCGCCAAATTCCATTCTTTTGTCCATGCACGTATTAATCCTCTTGACAAAGAGATGTTTGATGTGAGCTTAACATGGCTAAATTGGTATGTTATTCTAATTAGATTGTGTGACATCAATTATCAAAACATCGAAAAATTGTTATTCACTTTTCAATCAAACGAGGGACATTAAATGAGAGGTATATATATTATGTGAACGTCAATAAAAAAAAAGTTGAAAACTGCTTATAAAAACAATCATTTGAGCATAATACATTCTTAAAATTACATACTATGACCATGGGACAGCAATGTTTGGCAATTTTGAGGCAATTGCTGTTGATAAAAGTCGTAAGGAATGACTATTGACCATTTCCATTGCTTTTCTTTTAGTTGATTGTTAAGACATTAACCTAAACTAAACTTATAAATCTTAGAGCGTTAGAAAATACACTGTTTACATGCTAAAATGGGGATGGGACACGGACATGACCGAACTTAACTCTTTTGACTGAGATATCACATATGTTATTAAGTTACTATTCACTGGTACATAATGTGCGCGAGCAGTGAAAACTTTAGCTCTAGCTATGTTGCTGACTTCAACACTCGCAATAAATTGTTAACTCAGAAACTTCTTAAACAAGGCTATCGGTATCATAAACTTTGCAAAACATTTTCAAAATTTTATGGACGATACTATGATTTGATTTCTAAATTCCAAGTTGGACTTAAATCTCTCTTGCGCCAAGGACTTTCGGAACCTGATTTCTATGGTGACTTGGTGTATAAGTTGAAGAAGATTGTTGGCTCTAATAATTTTTCAGCGCAGTTCATTAAAATAATTTCCCATTATAAAAAGATTGGCTATAACATTAATGTATTGCAACAGACTGCATGCTTGGTAGTCAACCCAATCACGGTTGGCAACTTTGCTTTCCTCTTTAATTGCACGCCGGTGGGTCGGACTTCAGACTCTATGATGGTTCCGACTTAAAGACTTATCTATTGATGAGATGGTAGGGGCCTGATGCTTTGGCTGTTTGTCTGGCCCACCGGGGTTTACCTGTTGGATTTCTTTTGCTCCGGTATTCAGTTTAATTTACTGTTGAGTCCTTATCCTTGCTTTATCTCCTTGTTATATCTTGATTTATATGTTTTAGGAGATGATGCATTGATAAGTTAGGGGTCTTTCATGCAAACCAAATATCTATGTGTCTTGATCCACATCTGAATTAAGGGTGAGGTTGGCGCCGTTAAACCGGTTTAAGCCCTCCAGTAAAATATTTTACTGACCGTTCCAAGGCGGTACTTCTTTTGTGGATCTTTTATGTTTTTGTTCTGTCTTGTGTTTGCTATGTTTTGTGCGCGTCTGTCTATATGTGCTTTGTGGTCACCTGCTGGGAAAGGGCTGACCTCTTGGCTCTCGTTTGTGGTGTCTTCAGTGAGTTTGTCACTTTCCCATTGGTATCCTGGGTCAGGTGTGGTACTTGATTGTATCGATTCCTGATCTTTGCACCATTACTTACTTTTAGAGAAACTGTGTGGACACAAAAATAAGTCGGTTGTTTGTGTATTCCACTATGAGTGTCCGGATGAGAGGGGAAGTCTGGTAGTCCTTAATAATTAAAAAATACATAGCCCATTGATTATTCACTCTCATTATTTTTTTCGCTTGTTCATTAAAGTGAATTCCATAGTACATATAGAAAGACCCTGTCTCAAACTTTGCAAGTTTTTAGTCATATTTGGTTCGTTCTTTATTTACCATATGTCGTTACTATCATTCAGTAGATAACGTCATGTCATAAATAATGCTATGACCACACGTTACATAACACTTTATGCGGGAACAAGTAACGTCATGGCAATGTCCGTTACAACCATGCAAATTTTCATTGAAATAAACAAACTTAGAAGGGCGATAAAATCACATTTAAAATGCCATATGACAATGTGATAAGAATAATCTTACACTCGTTATCATTTCATATTAAATTTATTAAACTCGCAAAAGGCTCGTTGGAAGTGATCATTTGGGTTAGATCCTCTATATGTTCAGTATTCTTTATTCCTCTGCCATTTATTTAAAAAGGATCAAAAAGAGAAATATTCTTTATTTTTTGAGGCCTCATTATTCTTTATTGTTATTTATTAATTTTCTTTTCTTTACTTTAACCTCTAATCATTATTGTGTCGCCTGCGAAGCATGGTCGATACATACATGACTCCGCCAGCGTCGTCGTCGTCGTCCGTGTCGGCGTCGTCTAGGCGTCACACTTTTGGTTTCCTATCAATATTATTTTGAAGGGATTGATCAATTTCATTTAAAGTTTACAAAAGGTAAACGCATCATTAAATACAGGTCAAGTTCGAAAATGGAGGTCATCCGCAAAATTTGACTGAGTTATGGCTCTTTTCTGACTTAGATTTTGGCTAAATTGTGGTTTCCGATCAATAACTTTTGAAGAGATGCAACACTTTCATTCATAATTTACAGAATTGTAAAGCATCGAAAAATACAGGCCTAGTTCGAATTTGGAGGTCATCCGTAAAACTTAAAGTGAGTTATGGCCCTTTTTGACCTAGGTTTAGGCTAATGCAAAAGCTGTATTGGCTTTTATTGTGTGATAAATTTGCCATTTCAGCAAAGCTTTTATATCTGACAACTTATCACTATAGGCCACGATTACCCATTTCGCAATAACTCCGTCAGTTGTCAATATTTTTTACTGAAATTTTGCATGCAGACACAGGTACACTAGATATGAAACATATCAAACGGGATTTTAGTTTAAAGGCCTGAATACAGTCCCCTGTGTGGACTTAGGGGAGTGGCCTCTGTGTGGAATCAGAGTCAAAAATTCAACTTTATTAAAATAGAATATGGTCATGTTGCATATCAAATTAAAGGGAATGACGCATACATCAACATCGCAGCAAATAGTTTGCCCATATCCCCCTCCCGGATCCTGCTGGTGGTGGGATAAAAGGTCATAAATTCAACTTTTTCAGAACATGGTCAAGTTGCATATCAAATTAAAGGGAATGACGAATGCAGCAACATGCAATCACATATTAGTTTCCTTACACGCACCCTCGACCCCTGAGATGATATCAATGGCCAAAACATTTTTTCTGAAAGTACTCATGTTGCATACCAAACTAACTAGAACGGAGCAAAGAGCACCATGCAAGCACATATTCTCTCTTTACACACAATCCTTGGCCCCTAGGGGTCAAAAGATAAAAAAAAATCTGAAAGTACCGTGCCATGTTGCATATCAAATAAAAGTGAATGAAGTGTAGAGCACCATGCAAGAACATATCCTGTCCTTACACACACCCTCGACCAGTGGGGTAGGATCAAAAGGTCAACACATTTTTTTCTGAATGTGGTTATGTTGCATATCAAATTAAAGGGCAAGAAGTGTAGACCAACATACAAAAACAACTTTGACCTTACACACTGAAATGTCAGATGTTGAAAGTGTACAGATAAGTATTTTTTAATTGAACTAAGCACTAAAATAGTTGATAGGCTGATGATACCCAAGTTGAACTTAGGGGTTTGAGAAATTAATTTTATGTTTTGGGATTTACATAACCACTCATCTTGGGATATGAATTCAATGAATTCACCTTGTATGACTTTGGTTTTGTCAGGCGACACATCCAATTCTCGGAATTCTAGTATCGTAAAATAAGGTCATCTTAAAAATGTCATTAAATACTCATATTCTCTATCATTCAATACCATAGAGGCCCGCCACTATGGGATAGTATCACAATATTATATGCCCATGCCATTTTTGCCGGTTCGTTGCGCGGTATCTAGATTGAACCATGCAACACACTGGTAAATGTATACGTCGATTTGGTGGTATTTACGCGTATTGCCGGTATTTTATAGACCGGAAGTGGTAGATATTGGTGTTATTACTATATAGAAAAACATGCCATATGCCTAAAGGACTATAGAATTAGATCAGTTTTAAGTATTTGGCATGCACATGATGATTTATATAAGCATTTAGGAATAGATTCGAGTACCGATCTAGATGATCGGTACTCGAATCTATTTCTAAATGCTTACATAAATCGCCATGCACATACTGAATGCTTAAAAATGATTGAAGTCTATAGACATGTAGGCATATGTTATGTTTTTCTATATAGTAATAACACCGATATCTACCACTTCCAGTCTGTGAAGTACCGGCAAAACGCGTAAATACCACCAAATCGACGTATACATTTACCAGTGTGATGCAACATCTCTTTGAAATCAAGATCAACATGGACACGACTGGGTCACTGCAATTTGCTGGTCCAAACTGCATACTCCACAATGCTCAAGATTCCATTTTCTTAACCCTTTGAAGACGAGAAATCCCTAAACAGATTCTT
This sequence comes from Loripinus fragilis, assembly GCA_964019695.1. Lineage (NCBI taxonomy): Eukaryota > Metazoa > Mollusca > Bivalvia > Lucinida > Lucinidae > Loripinus > Loripinus fragilis. The sequence continues at coordinate 95,157,655 of OZ026520.1, forward strand.
TGGCTAACAATGAAGACCCAGATGAAATGCGACACAATACCAGACTGGTAAATGTATATGTCGATTTGCTGGTATATACGCGTATTGCCGGTACGTTATATACCGGAAGTGGTATATATTGGTGTTAATACTATATAGAAAAAACATGCCATATGCCCAAAGGACTATAGAATTAGATCATTTTTAAGTATTCAGTATGTGCATGACGATTTATGTAAGCATTTAGGAATAGATCCGAGTACGTTGCAGATAGTGTGTGAAGATTATTTCGATGTAATGTTGATTTACTGTTCGTTATAACATAAGCTGCATTTAACTAATTTAATGTCCATACAAGCTTGGAAAGATGATCCTAGGAAATTAAATGGGGGATATTTACACCTTCTTAATAGAGTCACATTACGTTAATAAATACCCGATATGATGATCAAACCTTTTCTTTCCAAATAAACTTGAAAGCTGTGCCATAAGTTGTGTGTTTACCAATGAAACATGAAACCACTTAATCCATACAAAACAAAAGTTCGTACGCCAATAGTTTTTAAAACGTCAATGCTAGTTGAAACGTTTCGAAAGTCAGGCCAGTCAAAACAAGTCTACAAACATGCCATGTCAGCCTTCGCATAATAGCTTACCGACTGTACAGTCGCTAAACATTTAATACCACGCTGCGAGGCATCAAACCTTAACTAGTTTGCTTGTTACATATATACTAGCCAAAAGTTCTAACCGGCCACCTGCATTTTATTAATTTTCTTCAAATTATAAAATGACATTACCTCTCTTTTTGCACCCCGAAATAGCCAGACGTGTCATATACCATAGACAGTAATGATATTGACAAAAAGTTCAACAGTACATGCTGGATGCCAATTTGAATAGTGGTACCCCCATTTTCAAAATTCGCATTTTAGCACAATTTGTGAGTCACGACTTTTTGAAATAACCCCCTTTCACGCGCAAAACTTTTCATTCAAAAGCCAAACTCGTATTGAACACTAAAGTGCTGAAATGAACACTTTACCTGCATAAGACTCGTCGCTATTGGTCAAAGTTTCAAAAACTACCCCACAATCCAATGCAAATTCTTGTGAATTTTGAAATTGAGGGTATGTGTATTCAGCAAAGCCTCCCGGATACAATATAATGAATTTTGCTTAGCCGTTTTCTGGTATTGCTTACTGATAAGCTATTCTATTCGGTAATGCATATGAAATTGATATAGTTCATACAGCTTTTCAGAAAATCGGTAAAAACACACGTGGCCGGTTAGAACTTTTGACTAGTACATATTACTTAAAAAATTGAACATTGAGTTTCAGAAAGAAGACATTAAAATTATCTAATCAGTTTACATTCTCATAGAGTCTGCATACTGAATGGCTTTCCTACATATAAAAGCGCTGTTTAACATGGCTTCCTGCGATGTTATATGTGCTACATGAATTTAATTATAATTTAAAAGCGGTAATTGTGGCTATCGTCATTTAGTTTCACAACTGCTCTCCGTTTCAGACTATGTTTTACATCCATACTTAATTGACTAACACACACACACACACACACACACACACACACACACACACACACACACACACACACACACACACACACACACACACACACACAATTTGCTTTTCTATCTTAAAAATATTGTCTAAAATGAGCAAACATAAGCCTTACCCCTGGCTTTACTGAGGAGCAAATTTTGGTATTAACGTTTAAGTAAAGCGCATGTGAAAACAAATGTAGCTTGTGTATAGTTTACATTTTCTCAGACTTTCTTGCTCATTACCCTCATATATCTACAAGTTGTCACCGAGTTTCTAAGATCAGGAAACTTATTTAAGATGTAACATGATGCAATCAATGATCAAGGCCAGTGTCTGATGTAACATATGTTATTTCAGATAGAATCAATACATTTCACATGCTTATCTATACATCTCTGGGCCTGGAATTACAATGCCTCCTTAGAGTTAAGGAAGACGTAAGTGAAGTATTGATATTTTAACATGCTATATTAGATGCTAATTAAATGGCCTGGATCGACGCAGTTCTTGTGGTCAATGATATCATCGTGATCTACAGAAAAAAGGAAACTATTTTGATTTTAATCAGTTTGAAACGTTATTTTTCGCATCCTGAAAAAACAATACTTAACTTAAGTATTCCTTAACTTTAAGGGGGCTATTCCAGGTCCTGGTCTTTGGTGCCAAAACATTAGAATTTATATTTATTTCTGAAAATCGAGTCCATGAACTGTTGTTACAGAAAAAAATACGTTGAAATGCGATATGGTGACATCATTTTAACATTACAATGACGTCAGGGATCGATGTACGCCAAGCGTGCGGCCAGTGTGCGGCTGTTCATTTTTGTTAAATTTTTCCCAAGGGCGGGTACGGGTGAATGAGATAAATAGAATCCATCATTGGTGTCCAGTGGGGACAGAAAAATCCCAACTCGAGGGCCCACTGTTTGAGCGGGAAACGAGGCTTGCCGAGTTTCCCACTGAACGGTGGACCTGAGGGTTGGGATTTTTCTGTAACCACTGAATATTTTTCTCATATACCTATTCTAAATTTATCGACAGTACGGTACGGTACAGTATAATATCTGTTGATGACGTCACTGAGGTCGATGTTTAAAGTCAATGACGCGCACTTGAAACAGCGAATAAACAGCGCATTAAACAATGAACAAATGGTGATTTCATCAAAATGGATTAACAAGAACTAGCTTATCAGCAACAGTAACTCGAGTAAGCAATTTTGCTGAGGAAAATGAGTTTCTTTTTTTTACATCATCAAGGCTCTCCATCCCAGTGCATTCAGTCACTCATTGCCTAACACGTCAAATATGTCAATCGCAATTTGCACTCAGCATGTTCAAAGCATTGAATAAATGTTTTACGTTTTACTTTATACCACGTTGAAGGCTGGCTTTTAAAAATTGCTGAAATTTCAATATTAACATTTTTCCTGACTGTCGTTAATTCAACTTTCGTTTTCGAAGGAATGCTGTGATGCGCCAAAAATGTCGTGTGTGGGTTATCTCGCATTAGTAGCCGGCCGTGTGTGGCTTATCTCGTATTAGTTACGCTTATCTCACATGGGTAGCGATGTGGGACAGATTTTTGCGACAGCGAGCTAACATAGGGATCACTGGATCTTGTAGGCCTATGCGTCGGTAAGTGAGAAAAATAGAATCCATCATTAATGTCCAGTGGGGACAGAAAAATCCCAACCTGAGGGCCCACCATACCGGTGGAAAACGAGCTTGAGGCTTGCCGGGTTTTCCACTAAAGGTGGACCTGAGGGTTGGGATTTTTCTGGACCCAATGGACATCAATGATCGATTCTTTTTCTCATATACCAATTCTAAATTTAGCAACCCTCTGTTGGTGACGTCACTGAGGACCATGTTTACAGTCAATGACGCGTGCTGTACAAATCAATTTGAAACAGCGAATAAACAGTGCATTAAACAATGAACAGATGAACAAATGGTTATTTCATCAAAGTGAACTCACAAGAACTAGCTTTTTAAAGCATTTTTCTGCTTCTTAATGACGTGCTTACATTAATTAAAATATGTTCAATCTGTCTAGTCCTCAAGACCAGGTGAGTGATTTTATTGTAAATAATGCCTATTTCGGTAAAACTTAAAGTTAACTGTCAAATTTAGATTAAAAACGCAATGATATGGCAGCAAAATCAGGTATAATGTCTATAACCCCTTCACTGAAGGCAGTTTTGACTTAATAAATATGCTTTTCAGCGTTTAAAAATTACCCACTATCCTTCAATGAGATGTAGCAACAACTCAGTATGAGCGATCAACATATTGTCTTTGAGTTTAATTGAGTTTAAATGTTGCTTCGTGCATTTTGTTAGAGATAAGTTTTACTGAAAACTGAAAGGTGGTGTTTTGTTAACCATTTATTTGCAAACATAAGGCGACTTTAGCGGAAACGGGTCGATGTAAAAACATGTTGGATTTTCGCAATTTTCACAGAATCATTATATACATGTAAGTGTATGTGGATATTTCCTTAAAAATTTCAAGAAATTTCACCGATTTATCGAAGAATTATACGCTCGGTTATATCACTGGTATGTTTGAAGCGTGAGTTTGTTATTATAATAAAGTGACCCTCATTCAAAGGGCTATAACTCGATAAGTATACTGTATTTTTTCTTTACGTCTGGTGCCAGTTTAAAGGTGACATATAATCCTTTATAGAAACGTATACCATTTTGTCGTAGCATATATGTGACGAAAGTTATGAAGCTACTTGCATTCATATTTGAACAGCCCTCGTAAGTAATTTTGTTGAGGAAAATGTGTTTATTTTTTGCATCGTCAAGGCTCCCCATCCCGGTGCATTCAGTCTCATTGCCCAACATTACAAATATGTCAATCGCAATTTGCACTCAGCATGTTCAAAGCATTGACTAAATGTAATACCACGTTGAAGGCCGACTTAAATAGCTGAAATTTCAACATTGACAATTTTCCTAACTGCAAACAATTCCACTTTCATTTTCGAAGGAATACAGTGATGCGCCAAAAATGCCACGTGTGGTTATCTCGCATTAGTAACCAGCCGCGTGTGGCTTATCTCGTATTAGTTACGCTTATCTCACATGGGTAGCGATGTGGGACAGATTTTTGCGGCAGCGAGCTTACATAGGGATCACTGGTTCTAGTAGGCCTATGCCTTGGTAAGTGAGAAAAATAGAATCCATCATTAATGTCCAGTGGGGACAGAAAAAATCCCAACCTGAGGGCCCATGGTACCAGTGGGAAACGAGCTTGAGGCTTGCCAGGTTTTCCACTAAACGGTGGACCTGAGGGTTGGGATTTTTCTGGACCCACTGGACATCAATGATCGATTCTTTTTCTCATACACCAATTCTAAATTTAGCAACCCTCTGTTGGTACGGTACAGTATTTAAATATCTGTTGGTGACGTCACTGAGGTCCATGTTTACAGTCAATGATGCGCGCTGTACAAATCAACTTGAAACAGCGAATAAACATTGCATTAAACAACGAACAGATAGACAAATGGTTATTTCATCAAAATGGACTTACAAGAACTAGCTAATCAGCCACAGTAAGTCGAGTAAATAATTTTGTTGAGGAAAATGTGTTTCTTTTTCACATCGTCAAGGCTCCCCATCCCGGTGCATTCAGTCACTCATTGTATGTCAATCGCAATTTGCACTCAGCATGTTCAAAGCATTGAATAAATGTAATACCACGTTGAAGGCCGACTTAAATTGCTGAAATTTCAACATTGACATTTTTCCTGACTGCAAACAATTCCACTTACGTTTTCGAAGGAATACAGTGATGCGCCAAAAATGCAGCGTGTGGTTATCTCGCATTAGTAACCGGCTGCGTGTGGCTTATCTCGTATTAGTTACGATTATCTCACATGGGTAGCGATGTGGGACAGATTTTTTCCGACAGCAAGCTAACATAGGGATCACTCGATCGTGTATGCGTTGATATGTGAGAAAGAAATATCTCACAGGGGTGAAAACAACGGAAATCCCGATCTGGTGTGTGAGAATCGTAGTGCTTAATCACCTTACTAGTTTGACATTCATCTCTGCCGGCGGGGTAGGGGGGTATATCTGGTCTCTTTACTTTAATTATATTTTTGCCGCTATGTGGGTGTTTGACCTGTGTGTCTCCTCCATACCATACGACACCGTGCGTTTGTCTGTGGTTTGTGTTTGTGACATTTTACGATCATATCCACATGCTTTTGGAACAGTTTGGTAGAAAAACTGCCGCTTGTGATATGATCAAAACGGCTTTGATAGACAACGTTTGAATTCCACAATTAACAGATACTTTACACAGTGAAAATGAATGCTCTAGTACAAGCACACGATCTAGCTTCTTTTGGGAAAGTCCGGCACAATTTGAGAATCAAATCAAGCATCAGGTTTACGTACATGTAATATGTACGAAAAAGCTCCATTTTTTAGCCGGAACTGGCTTAAGGAAAATTAGTTCTGAAGCATGTGGGTTCAGCTCTGTTAAAATCTATTATTCTGTCAGCAGAATAAATAAGTTTATGTTTTTGTTCCAATAAGATATCGCTATATATAGCGATATTTTATTGAAAAAAAACAAACAAACCATAAACTACATTTATAGCATCTTGTGGAACGTTGCAACGGTTTGTTTCGCTGCAATCGAACTTGCTATTGTATTGGCATGGTTTCTGTTACGTCAGCGTCACGTTACTGTAACATCACCGTCACATTATCAAAGTAGATCATCGATGTAAATCCGAGGTCTGATTCCACAGAATTCCACGGAATTGGACTAGGCAGTTCCGATTGGATCTAGCTAAAGCACACGAACTAACTCAAGCACATTAACTGGCTCAAGATACAAAGCAATGCAAACGCAGGAATAGTAAAATATTAGTTTAATTGGTCCAAGAATGGCCATGTTTTAAATTTTTAAACATGAACTACACCCTTGGCGAACTGAATTTCGAGATATCGTAGAAAATATTAAGACTCACCACCTATAACTCCCAAACAAACAAATACTAGGAATACGGATAAACTTGTCCAAGCACACGCACTAGCTTAGGCACACCAATTAGCTCAAACATACACACTAGCTTAAGGTAAATTTTTTTTAAAAAAAAATGCAGGAATCATTAAATATGGGATCAGGTAGTCTATCACAATAGCCAAAGACTGGAATGGTCATGTTTTAAGTTCAAAACATGAACACCCATGGAACACTGTGATGGGCGAACTGATTCTAAAGAAAAGGTTGAAAATGTTAACCCATTTAAGCCGAATGGTATCACCACCGTTATCAATTGGGACAGTCCATTTTTGTTTTAAGGGATGTGGAGTGGTATTTTTCATTTTCATTCAATTTTTATAGAACATTCTGCAAGCAAACAGTGGGCACCCTGATCAGACGCCAAAAAATGATGTTAGACTTAAATGGTCTAAGACTTACAAACTATAAAATCCAAAATAATCAAATACTAAACCGTTGATACTAGCTACACAACCTCTACCCAGACACAGAGAAGTGATGTTAAAATGATCATTTAGACATGAATGTTTTAAAGTGCAATACTAATAATGAGCCGTGGCATGAGATTTTCAACAAAGTGGTATGTGCGACAAGCAAAGCCTCAGATCAGACTGCGCATACATCAGACTTTTGCGTGTCGCTTGAGTATTCTAGGAGTGTTAAGATACTGACTGAACACCATCTGGAGTTTCTAAGCTTAACAGGAGGCTGCACAGGCTCGTTTGAATCTACACTTGTCAAAATGCCACATTGTTGGAAATCACATGTCACGGCTCAATTTATTCAAGCTGTCACATGTTTACAACAGAAGTGCGTTGTAGAAAGGATTCCAAATAAGCGATTACTTTTTACATAGAATAAAGTGCAGTTAAAGAAAAGTGCACTATTGAACCAGATCTAAATTCGAAAGATGCATGGTATTATACAACCTTTTGCTTCAATGAGGTAGAGAATCTATAGAGGTATAGAATTTATCACCCCAAAAAAGGGATATCGAAATTGAAGTCAATAACTGTAATGTTATTTGACTTTCAGCTGTGAATGACAATATTCTACTTTCATTTTTGTAACTAGATTTGTATTGTTCAAGAAATGTTTAATTTAAAGCTTTCTCACAAGTTTTAGCAAATGAGTTTAAAATAGTTTAACGTAGTGTTTTGCATTTTGAAATGCATATAAATACTCTGAATGCAGAATGTAAATAATATTTTTTGCATTTTGTTTGTTCAAACAAAGAAAAAAACAATGGACGAACAAATTAGATTTGCAGTCAAAATTCATTAAAAATCTTTAACTTACCTGTTGGGAGGTGAAACAGCAAATCATCTCAAATTCATGCATGCTTATTTCATGCTTATGCTATTTTAGCTCTCTAGAGGATGATGACAAGTGTTTACTCATTGGTGCCTGTGTGAGAAGCGGAAACAATCTGGAAACTATATAGTTTGAGCTAGGTTTTTAATGGGGTCTAAATAGAAAATGTTAGGTGAGTGTCTTTTGATATCATGTTTACCAGGCAAGGCTTCGAGAACGCATGTTGAATCGCGAGGCTTGCCGCGCGAGTCAACATGCGTTCTCGAAGCCCAGCCTGGTAAACTTGATATCAAAAGACGCGAACCTTGTATGAACAATATTATACCACTCCTGGAGGGTCCTTAGGGGGTACATTGCTGCCCCCTCGGGCCCATGGACTTTGATAGGTCTGCACAAATGCAAGAACTGGAACCTTCGACACTCCCGTAAATTAAATATGGAAGCAAATGCAGACTCAGTTTAAGAAATAGGCCTTGGGAAATGAAATTCAAATCGAAAAATGTCAATAGAACGGCTTGAAATCAAAAGCAAACTGTAAGGATTCCATTTCTTTTTATTAAACTTGATCATGTTTAGCAGATGGTTCCTGTTTATTGAATGTTTAATCCTTACCACCCGTATGATAAATACAAGAGTGACTGGTTGGACAACATGTCTTAATAAATTATAGAGAAGATTATATTTTTATATATGGTCCGTGTCAAACGAACACCAGTCATCGTAAACAAGTTAGTGAGTATGATCACACACACTGCAGGCTAACACCCGGCACCGTGAGGAAGAGCCACAGACTGTCTGTTTGAAGATAATTATTTGGCAAACAGAGTTAAAGAGACTTAGTCTGCAACTGTGTACATTATTCGATGAAATCATTTTCTTTTTAAATCATTTGTAAAGGCAGAATTAAGTTAAGTTTTCACGATAAATCTGTTCACTATAGCTGAAAACTGCATGGAAAAGTGAATTATCTTATAAAAACAGGTGTTTTTGTCTCTTGTTGGTAATTATTTGCGTCCCTGTCAAGTTTTAACATAAATGCTGTTGTTTCGATGCTGATAATTTGTAAAGATTTACAAAATCGGTACAATGTATACCATAATTTTAGTTTTTTTACTGTGTTCTTGAAAAATAGAAACATTATTTCAAAAATTAAAAGATCAAAAGTTACAGACCATGCAGCTTTAAAACTGGTTGGTCTGCGGTCTGCGGTTGTGACTATTCCTGGTCATACTAATTTACTTTTTAAAACAATTTGTCACATGTACAATAGCTTTGTTCGAATTAGAACTTTGCTTGCTTTAATCCTGATTAATCTACCGTTGTTTTGGTGACACCTGTGCAGCCCCCTGTGCAGTCTTTACGTTATGATATCATACACTTGGTGCTTTTATTCAAACAAATGTCCTGTTGAGTGAATTGATTTTTAACCCTTAAAGCTGCATAGTCTGTAACTTTTGATCTTCTAATTTTAAAAATAATGTTTTTATTTTTCAAGAACGCAGTAAAAATACTCAAATTCAGGTGAACATTTTACCATTTTCGTAAATCTAAACAAGTTATCACAATCAAAACAACTGCATTTATGTTAAAATTCAACGGTCTATAATTATTGGAGGGACGCAAATAATTACCAACAAGAGAAAAATACACCTATTTGATAAGATAATTCACTTTTCCATGCAGTTTTCAGCTGTACTGAACATTTTTATTGAGAAAACATAGCTTAATTCTACTATTACAAATGATTTGAAAAGAAAATAAAATTTTTCGAAAAATGTTCATAGTTACAGAGTATGCAGCTTTAATGCGCCAATCTCAACAAAAGTTGTCTGCTTTTCTCGTCTGCTGAAATTTTTAAGAAGCCTCTATGGCAAACTGTGTGGACCCAGATCAGACTGCTCCTATATAGGAGCAGTCCGTTCTGGATCCACACTGTTTGCTTCCATACTTAATTTATCGGTAATGTTTGCAGCAGACGACTTCAGCAGACGACATTTTCAGATACATTTTTTTCTTGGAGAGCCTTTCACTTGGGAGTATATTAGATGGAAACCAAATTTTTTAGTTTATGCCTTCTTAGAAGATGGTCTGTGTGCTAGTGACACAACGGTGTTACTCCCACCGCTTATCGCATGCAGCTTGAGGGAGCTTGTCAAGTTTGAATACTGACATGGTACTTTATCAAGTGCTTACTCGAAGAAAACATTGTTTTTTTATACTTGCTAATTTTTGAATATTAATGCTTTTCGAAAGTTAAACAGGAAAGTTAACGTAACAAAAATGTGAAAAGGGTGGCAGAAATAGAAGCCTTTGATTTATTTTCAGATTACGTAGGTTGTGCTTATCTTTATGAATATTGGGAAATGCTTTCAATATTTTATTTATATTGTGGGCGTGGCGTCGGTAAACCTACAATAAAAACACGCTTTACCAACCGTTCCAATCTGTCGAAATATAATTAAATATTTTTATTACTGAGATCATTTGCCAACTATATTTAACTTGTTTAACAATCATAAACGTGAATGCAACCGATTTAGTGACATAAGTTTGCATCTAAATATATTTCACCTCCCACGCAAATGCATCGTTGGTCCGATGTAATGTGAAAATAATAAGTGAGTATGATCAGGAAATACCACACTCCCAAACTGCAGACAAACCCATGGCACCACGAGGAAGAGCCACACAACAATCACGAGACACCAGAAAGACAAACTAAGCAAAGCGACCAGCTCTCTCTTAACCATCAAGATGATTGCAATACTAGAATGGAAATAAAGTAATGTGCAATAACACATAGAACAATTACAGACTCCTACAATGGGAGTGACAATAAACAATAAACAACAAATCAACAACATAACCACCACCTTAGAACGGATTACAACCTTAGCCAACGGGGGGGGGGGGGGGGGGGGCACAAATGCATTTTACTGGTACTAAATCTTCGCCCTAGATACTACTGTTGTTGAAGTACAGGAAATTTTCGGCTCGCAAGGATGCCTTCTAACTATTGCAATGTACTATCATGTAGAAACACTATAACCAAATTAATACACTATGATGAAACAAAGAAAAGGGCTCACGACTCACAGATAGTCAGAACTAAAGAAATCCTCAAGTTAAGCCACGGTAAGCCCAGCTACAGATGAGCATCAGGCACCAACCAACCAATTAAAGCTTTACTTCATAGCCGTCATAGAGTCTGAGGCCTGACCCACCGTCGTGCATTAAATAGGAAACCATAGCTATAAACCGTGATTGGGTTTTAAACCAGGCATGCAGACTGTCGTATGACATCCAAGTTATATCCAACCTTTACATAACGTTTGATAATCCTTTTGAATTGATCACTAAAATTAGGGTTTCCAACAATTCGTTTGAATTTATAAACTAACTCACCATTAATATAGATTCTGATATGCCTTCTTGCAGAAGAGTTTTTAACCCAATGTTGTATTTAACAATTAACTCTGAGTGTCTGTGGTAAAATTTGGAAAATGCTTTTCGAATTGTATGTTATCTATAAAATTAAGAAAGGAGGCAAAGATCAGGAAACGATACAATTAAGTACCACACTTGACCCAGGATACCACATGTGAAAGTAATACCCCTATTCCACACAGCCCACGAATCGCCCGAATCGCCACGAATTGATTTTTTTCTTATTCGGGGTGGGGGGGGGATTCGTGAGGTTTCATTAAATTTTTTTTCTCCAATCGTGATGAGCTACGAGTCATTCCCGATTTAGATACGATGTTGTTACGAATATTCGGGGGTTTCGGCTCAATTCGGCTGGAATCGCGCAAGAATTCATTACGATTAGAAAATAACATTAGAATATGCTGCACGAAAGTTAAGGAATCAATTACGAATCAGTTAAGAATATGCGGAATGCAGCACGAATTGGGCACGAATTAACAGACATCCGCGACGTTTCGACACGATTCGCGAGATTTTCTCTCACGATAGCTATAAAAAAGGCCCGTACATGCTTCGGGGCATCAGTTCCAAAATGAATGTTCCTCGTAAAGCAGCAGTAGAATTGATCCTGCAACTTGAGTGTTGAAAACGGCTTCTTATATAGCTAGAAGAAAACAACTACGTTAAAGTCGAGAGGCCCTGACCCAGACTCTTTGACTTGGAGAAATATGGCAGTTCGTCATTGGCAAAATCGCCAGCCAGGAGCTACTGGCTGATCCTGATTGTGCTCCAGAATCTGCCAAATCTGTTTCAACTTCTAGGACTGCTCACATGCGCGAGAGGGGGTAATTAACTTTAGGGAAAATCCTTATGCTATCTCTTCCTTGGTTTTATTGCTTTGCTTAATCTCCCGATTCCCCACGAATGAGCTAAGAGTAGCTACGAATGCCCAAAACATTTGCAAAAACGCCCCCGAATCGATTACGATTCAGTTACGATATCCAAGAATGCCTTAGGAATTTGGTACGAATCACGCACGATTTTTCGAATCGGGGAATTCGTGGCAAAAGTTTTGAACAGTTCAAAACTTTTGAGCCGAATTCCCGATAGACCTACGAATTGCAAGAACTCACTACGGACTATGCGAATCAGTTAAGACCTTCACGAACTGAGTACGATTCAGCCACGAATCCAAATATTTGTCAATTCGTGCCAATTCGTGGGATTCGGGGCCTGTGTGGAAAAGGGGTATTAGACAAATAAAATAAACATCACCCACAAAAGCCAAGAGGTCAGCCATTTCCCAGCAGGTGACCACAAAGCAGCAGGGAACAGACGCAAAAGCATGAGAAACACAAGACACAAAAACACAAATGATCCACAATAGAAGTTATTATTCTACTATTTTATAATTTATTTTACTGGAGGCCCTAAACCGCTTTACGGCGTCAAAATCACCCTTAGTTCAGATGTGGATCAAGACACATAGACGTTTGGTTTGCATGAAAGACCATAGCTTATTAATGCATCATCTCAAAAACATAATTATAAATCAAGATATTAAAAGGAGATAAGAGAAGATAAGGACTCAACAGTACATAAAAGTAAGTAAGGGTGCAAAGATCAGGAGTCGATACAATCAAGTACCACGCCTGACCCAGGATACCAATGGGAAAGTGACAAACTCACAGTTAGACACCACAAACGAGAGTCAAGAGGTCAGTCCTTTCCCAGCAGGTGACCACAAAGCATATATAAACAGATGGGTACAAAGACATAGCAAACACAAGACAGAAAAAAACCATAAAAGATCCATAAAAGAAGTACCGCCTTGGAATGGTCAGTAAAATATTTTACTGGAGGGCTTAAACCGGTTTAACGGCGCCAACCTCACCCTTAATTCAGATGTGGATTAAGACACACAGATATTTGGTTTGCATGAAAGATCCCTAACTTATCAATGCATCAATACGACTTAAAGCTAGAGATTTCAAACCTGCACAGCTAAAAATGTAACAGTATTCAATGCATCATCACAGAGAAACAATCAAACCAACTTTACTAAAGAAAAGGGTTCATAACTCACAGAGTGTCAGAGCTAAAGAAAACTCAAATGTCCTACAATGAACCCAGCCAAAGATTCCTTAATTAATGAATGCAATGTTCAAAGGATCATTACTCCATATAATTTCAAAAAGCCAGAGAGTGCACTCCAGATATTATGTCATTTTTATATAAATAGGTTTCACTAAACTATTGGTAGGTTAAATGGTGATGAAATAAAAGGGTCGAAAATTCAAAGGCAAGTACGAGCGAAGTAAAAGTTATAATTAAATTCATGCTCAACTGAACTGAGCATGAAATTGCAAAAACTCATAAATCTACAATGCTGAAAGAAAATCATTTCTCTGGTTTTCGAACCCTCCTATGTTGTTTTACCCTGTTCATAAATGTGGAAATGCCAACAATTGTTGGTATTTTAACATTTGTGAGCAGGACAAATTTCATGTTCATTTGAATTGAGCATGAAAAAAGTTTAATAACCTCGAAACCAGATTTCTTGAATTCATATCTTGTCTAATATGGCATGTTTTTGTTGATTCTTTATGATAAAGAGTAAGACTGTTTGCTCGACATGGTCCAAAATAAGAGTTTTATTTGCACTCAATATCAAGTAAGTGAATCATGAGAATTATAACATGGGCAGATCCAGAGGCGGACAGGGGTCCGGACCCCCTGAAAAATCACAAAAATATAGGGTTTTCTTAGGAATACTGATCCGTATCCCTTGAAAAACCAAGCCAGCATTCAATGTTGGGCCATCATCCACCCGCCAGTGAAACGCCTGATAATGGCCTGCTTTTAGTGGTAGTTCTCCCCTGATCAACTAAAAAAACCCGTCAGAGTTGGACCCCCTCTGGCAAAACTTTCTGGGTCCGCAGATGTATAATAAGGCTAAACTCGACCTCGATCAAGATTCTGTTCCTAACTATCTTTGAGGTTTATTAACGTCTTTTTTATGGGACATCAGCAAACAGTGCAGAACCAGGCTGTCCAATATTTGCTTACAGAAGCTTTGATTGAAAACTGAATGAAAATGGAAAAATACCACCCAGCACCCCTTAAAACGGAAATGGACTGGTCCAATTGATAAGGGTGGAAATCTCTTATGTCATAAATTGGTTAAGATATGATAAATATTGAGATACTACTTCCACAAAGAGTGTCATCAAGAGTGTCAAGACCCTACTTCCGCGACAAGGTCAACAAGTTAAATCGCTTTTAATAATATCAATTAAATCTATAAAATTTAGCTGATTGTTAATTGATGCTGGTTTGAAAACAGTTCTAAGACCGAGAATAGCATAGCCATTATTTTATGGTGATTTAATTTTTAAGTTCAAATGAGTCGTTTGAAAGTCTGTTTATACGATAATCAAAAGTTAATAAAATAGCATGGATATTCCGCGACATTTGGCATTTCTGGTCATAAACATAACAAGGGTTTATATAGCTATGGTTTTCTCTTTAATTGCACGGCCATGGGCAAGACCACAGGCTGACATAAAGTTTTTATTCAATTATAAGCGCAACAACATACCACACTCTAAAAAGATACAGAAAATAGTCACAGACATTTTTGAACCTGTTGCACTAAAACCCATCTAAACCATACTATTTGCGATACATTAAGGTGTTGTAACATTTTTCTTTCAATCAGTGTGTGTGTATGTGTGCGTGCGTACGCGCACCGATGTGTGTGTTTCATCAGTACCTACATTGTTTGTTATTACAAAAATGATTTTCAGAGAAAGAAATACAATTTTGTTTGGAAACATATCCTTTGACCCCTCGATTTATATAATGGACCATCTCAAGTTTATTGTATCAAACCAGAAGGAAGAATCGATTTGTGCATAATTGATAAGAGAATATGTGTATTTGTCAAGTTGACTTCAACAAAAGTATGCCAAAAACATCCAAGGACAAATTGATGAGCATGAGTCCCCTGCCACGTACCATATGTCAAATGCTATGTTTTATGAAATCTATTCAACATTGGTCAAAGTAAGAAAAAAGGCAAAGATCAGGAATCGAAACAATCAAGCACCACACCTGAGCCAGGATACCAATGGGAAAGTGACAACTTCACAATTCGAGATCACAAACGAGAGCCAAGAGGTCAGCTCTTTCCCAGCAGGTGACCACAAGACATCAATAAATAGAAGCGCACGAAAGCATAACAAGAACAAGACAGAAATAACATATATGATCCACAAAAAAAGCACCGCATTGGAACGGCCAGAAAACTATTATACTGGAGGGCTTAAACTGGTTTCACTGCGCGCCAACCTCACCGTTAGTTCAGATGTGGATCAAGACACATAGGTGCTTGGTTTGCATAAAAGACCATTAACTTATAAATGCACCATCTCCTAGAACATAAATCAGGATATAAAAAGGAGAAAAAGCAAAGATAATGCCTAAATAAAACTGAATACCAGAGCAAAAGAAATCCAACAGGTAAACCCCGGTGGGCCTGACAATAGCCAAAGGATCAGGCCCCTACCATCTCATCAAGATAAGTCTTTAAGATAAGTCTTTAAGTTGGAACCGTCATAGAGTCTGAAGTCCGACCCAACGGTGTGCAATTAAAGAGGAAAGCAAAGTTTCCAACCATGATTGGGTTGACCACCAAGCACGCAGTCTGTTGCAATGCCAATCTTTTTTATAATGGAAATTATTTTAATGTAAAGCGCTGGAAAATTATTAAACCAACAATATTATTTCAATTTATACACGAAGTCACCTTAGAATTCAGGTTCCGAAAGTCCTTGGCGCAAGAGAGATTTAAGTTTAATTTGGAATTTAGATATCAAATCATAGTATCGTCTATAAAAATTAGAAAAGGTTTTGCGTCATTTATGATACCAATAGCCTTGTTTAAGAAGTTTCTGAGTTAACGATTTATTGCGAGTGTTGAAGTCAGCAACATGGCTAGATGCTCTAGCAAAACGAATGAGTTGAGAGATATAGATGTAGAGCGAGGAACATCACCATCTAAAATGGGAAAATGACAATTTCAAAATCGTCACGTTTATCATAAATTAAAAGACATGGAACTGAACTAAAAAGGATTAAATTTTTGGAATCACATTTTCCTTTAGGTTTTAAAGATAATATACTTAAGGAATAAAGAAACGCAACAGACAAAAATATAGTTTTTGTGTGTTTAAATGACGGTTTGGTGAAATCTCTTTTGAAATTTTCGTATTGAGTATTTATAGCATGTGATGAAATACCAAAACGTCATTTTAACGCTACATTTTACGCTACAAGATGAAAACATATGAAAACGTAAAATGTGACGTTAACTTTCGAATAAAGATCAAGAAACCCCGTCTTTTCCATGTTTGGTTATTTGGCGTCGACTTGACAATATGCAAATTAAACAAACGTTTAATCATATTCGTAATGCAGTCAAATATTGCGTCAAAACACGCTTCTTGAATGGTAAGATACACAATGGTAGTGAATAAACGATAAAACGACACTTAGAGCCGTCGGGTTTGTGTCGCTGGTGAATATACGGGATAAGATAAACCTAGAGACATCAGAACATGCTTTCTTGGGAAAAACTGACTTTTCAAATACCGTAGAAATACGCTGGTAAGGTGTTTATATTGACGTTAGCCAAACAAAACACGGCATAATGCAAGAGAAAACATTTGATTACATGCCGAGAGTGAACACCAAACTTGTTATCTGTAACCTAAACTTTGTCACTAGACCATTTTATCATTAGAAAAGCTCATAAACATCATGGAAACCATTTAAACGTAGGATATCGATTTTTGGCGTCAGAATCGAGTTTTTTTGACGTCTGAAGTTCTCAAGTCATAATTCTTGAACAAAACGTCCTTGTAATGAATAAATCTTAAGCAGAAAAGAAAGTTTACGCGTTTCACGCAGTATTCAGAGTTGACGTTAATGACGTTAAGCCGTTTTAGAATCCTACAGAAACGTCGCTATTTGATCATTTCCTTGATCCGCAATCTATGCCAAGACTTTTTAAAACAATAAACCGATGGTTGATTCAAACTTTGCTTTTATTGACCCTGTTTCAGCAGTTTACTAAGGGGTTCAGGCTGGTTACGCGCATACCAAAATGATTACGTAATCGATGATTACGTTGAACCTGCTGTAATTTGACGGACACATACTGCTTCTATGGATAAATAACATTTGCACTAAAAACTTGCTTCATATTGTATGTTTATAATGACTTGAAGTGTTTGTTGCGTTTCTTTATTCCTTAAGTATATATACCATGAAGGTAATATTTCTAAAATGTCAGATTTTGGTGTTTTTTCTCTTTTGGGATGTAAAAAACATAAAAGTAGATCTCATGGTAAACTTGAAAATGGCAACATTAAGTGCAAAATTTGTACTGAAGAACGCATAAATACTTCTCTAAAGGATCTTTCTATAGCTTTAAATAATCATGATTGGCATTGCTTACTTTCATTTTTAAATTCCTTGCCTATCTCAGTTAAGAGGCTAATAAACTTTACGATAGAGCTAACACATAATATAAAGCAGCACTTCTTTCAAGGTGTTATGTTCAACATTTCCTTAGTCCTTATATCGATTCTGAGGTCAACCATAAACCATATTTTATCAAAATTCCATTCATTAACAAAGGCATGGAGTTTATTGATTTACATAGTATCTTTAAAGATAATTTAGTGATTTCATCTATTCCAAATTACTTTAATAATTCTGAAACTCCTATCATTTGTTATAAATATAACAGACCAATTAGGCCTACTATATTTGACTTTAATAAAATTGTAACTGATATAAATAAAGATTCCAATACATCTGACTCCTGAGATTGTCAAAATTCTAATTATTTATATCCCCCTGCAGGAGATGTTATTAAAGGTAATCTAATTGTCATTCCTGGCGCTAGAGTTCGCAATATTATTTCTAAAGGTCCTAAATATAGATTTCTCTCTAATATTGATTTCCTTATATGTCTTTAGAGAGATCGCTGCTTCTTTAAATGACTTTAGTAACTGTTGGGGCAAATGGGAATATGTTGAACCTGATGCTTGAAGGAATGGAAGAATAACATTTTTTAAAATAATTGATACTCGTATTTCATTTTACTCTCGTAATACACATCTTTTACCCACTAAATCTAAATTTTCATCTCGTCATCTTAAATGAGGTATCCAGGATTTTCATATGAACTATGTTTTGGCTCCAGCAGATAAAGCTGCTAACAATGTTGTAGTTGTTTGACGATTGTATTATATTAATTCTCTTAAGCGTGAGCTTGTTGACACTAATGCCTATAACCTGCACTCTTCTTTGAGTGAGATGGGCATGGTTGGCATACAGCCCTACATTACAGTGTCAAAGCTAAAGAAAATCAAGACAAAGTTCCTACGTTTTACTTGTTACCTAAACTTGATAAATAAAACCCTATAAAGCAAGATTTATTGCTGATTCTAGTTCGTATACCACAACAGAACTTTCTTAAATGTTAACCTCGTGTCTTACAGCTGTTAAAAACGAGTTATCAAGTACTGTGAAAAGGTATATGAGAGATCCCGTAAAAACTATTTTGGTCTATTAAAGATTCAGGTGAAATTTTAGATAAAGTTAAAGCTAGTGATTTCAATGCGACCAGTTTGTCTACAAATGATTTTTCTACTCTTTACACTACTTTACCTCATAATTTAATTGAAGATAAACTTATTGATCTTATTGAAATAGCCTTCAATAGAAAAGGCTCTTCTTACCTTGCATGTAACGACAGAAATGCATTTTTTACTTCGGAAAAACCTTAAAAAATATCATACATGGTCATGTCAAAATGTATGTGATGCGCTGACCGTTTTGTCGGACAACATTTCTATTCCATTTGGAACCAAGCTGTATAGACAAGTAGTAGGGATTCCTATGGGCACTAATTGTGCTCCCCTGGTTGTTAATGTATTCCTTTTTTGTTATGAGAGGGACTTCATGATGTCTCTTTCTGATGATAAGCAGGCTGATGATATTGATGCGTTTAACATTACATCCAGATATTTGGACGATATTTTAAAACATGAATAATGCTTATTTTGACAATATGGTAAAAGTAAGTAAGGGTGCAAAGATCAGGAATCGATACAATCAAGTACCACACCTGACCAAGGATATACCAAGAATATAAGTCAAATATACCCATCAGAGCTCCAACTTAATAAAGTTAATACCTCTGATACCGAAGCTGCATTTATAGATTTGCATTTGTCTATTTCTACTGATATAGTGTCTACCACAATTTATGACAAACGTGACGACTTCGCTTTTGAAATTGTCAATTTCCAATTTTTAGATGATGATGTTCCTCGCTCTACATTCTATGGAGTCTATATCTCTCAACTCATTCGTTTTGCTTGAGCATCTAGCTTTATAACTGACTTTAACACTCGCAATAAATTGTTAACTCAGAATCTTCTTAAACAGGGCTATCGGTATCCTAAACCTCTCTTGCGCCATGGACTTTCTGAACCTGATTTCTATGGTGACTTGGTGTATAAATTGAAGATAATTGTTGGCTCTGATAATTTTTCAGCGCAATTCATTAAAATTTCTCATTATAAAAAGATTGGCTACAACAGTAATGTATTGCAATAGACTGCATGCTTGATGGTCAACCCAATCACGATTGGCAACTTCTGTTTCCTCTTTATTTGCACGCCGGTGGGTTGGACTTCAGTTTCTATGACAGTTCCCACTTAAAGACGTATCTATTGATGAGATGGTAGGGACCTGATGCTTTGGCTGTTTGTCGGGCCCACCGGGGCTTACCTGTTGAATTTCTTTTGCTCCGGTATTTAGTTTTATTTACTGTTAAGTTCTTATCTTTGCTTTATCTCCACTTTATATATTGATTTATATGTTCTAGGAGATGATGCATTGATGGGTTAGGGGTCTTTCATGCTAACCAAACATCTATGTGTCTTCATCCACATCTGAACAAAGGTTGAGGTTGGTGCACCTTTAAACAAGTTTAAGCCCTCCAGTAAAATATTTTACTGACTGATCCTAGGCGGTACTTCTTTTGTGGTTCTTTTCTGGGTTTTTTTCTGTTTTGTGTTTGCTATGCCTTTGTAAGCGTCTGTTTGTCTGTGCCTTGTGGTCACCTGCTGGGAAAGGGCTGACATTTTGGATCTCGTTTGTGGTGTCTAACTGTGAATTTGTTACTTTCCCATTGGTATCCTGGGTCAGTTGTGGTACTTGATTGTATCGATTCCTGATCTTTGCATCCTTACTTACTTCTCTTCAAGAAGAAGAGAAAGCTGCTGGTTGCTTTGCTTTTATTGTCTTATAGATGTCTTGTTACTATGGATGTTCTGTGGCTCTTCCTCACCGTGCGTTTGTTGGACTGCAGTGTGTGCTTGTGATATTTTCTGATCATACTTACTTGCTTTTTCTCTCTCTGCTGTTCGCTATAACATCCAACATCTTGCAAATAAAGTAAGCTAACTCCAAATTTTAACATTATTGCATTGTCAGAAACATGTTTAAACCCTAATGTTAGTGATGACGATATTAGATTCCACTACTGTCAGAAGCCCTTTCGTAGAGATAGAGTTTACACTAACTACGGAGGAGTTATTATATATTAAAGACATTATTATATGTATAAGACGGCTGGATCTTGAAATTGATCGGACTGAATATATTTGGCTAAAGCTAACCTTAAAACAAAACATGTCCTTTTTGGTCTCTTCTATAGACCACCAAATTCCCCAGCTTCTTCATTGGATGATATTGGAACATCGATAGACCTAGCATTTGATACAATTATCTCAGACATAGTTGTAACTGGTTTACAAACGTGTTTATAATTTTCCCTCTTAAAAATCAAATAATAACACCACCCCAAGTTGGGTTTACACACGGTGATTCTACAGTAAATCAACTTGTCTTCATAATTTTGCCGCGACATGAGATTTCCAACAATGTGGTATGTGCGACAAGCAAAGCCTCAGATCAGCCTGGGCATACGTGCAGTCTGGTCAGAGCCTTTGCTGGTCGCTTGAATATTCTTTGAGTGTTAAGCTACTGACCGAACATCATATGGAGTGTCTAAGCTTAAAAGGAGGCTGCACAGGCTCGTCTGAGTCTACACTTGTCAAAATACCACATTGTTGGAAATCACATGTCACGGCTAATTAATTATAACACCACCCCAGTTTGGGTTTACACACGGTGATTCTACTGTAAATCAACGTGTCTACATATACATTAGCGTTTGTCAGACCCTGGACGAAGACATTGAAGTTTGTGCTGTGTTTTGGGATAAAAAACACCTTCGACAGGGCCTGGCATTGTGGTCTAATAGCAAAACTACACCACTATGTATAAATGGCTGTCCCAAGTGGTTCGAAAGTTACCTGTCTAATAGGTTTCAGAGTTAGGGTTTGTCAGGTGGAGACATAGACTGGATGGAAATAACAGGGCTCTACATTAGGGCCGCCAATATTTATTATATACATTAGTTTAAACTTTTATTTCTTATTTTTATAACACCATATGTACATATAATACAATAATGAAGTACTTAAACAGATCATTTCAGAGTACAAAAAAGGATTTCAGAAGAAAGTATGTTGACTTTTGTAAATCTGTATACATTAACGATATTGTTTATGAGAAATTCAATCATCTATCAGTATGTTTGCAGACGATACCAGTGGATCAACCTAATTCAGTGGCACATATTCTTAATAGCGACCTCAAGCTAATAGCTGTTCGGTCAAAAGCTTGGCTTGTTAATGCCAATCCAAATTAAACAGATAACTATTCTGATCCCGAAAAACCAATTAAATGAAACATTTAGTTCTACATTTCGCCTGTGTTCTAATAAAAGAAGTTAATTCACACAAACACTTAGGTCTATATCTGACGACCGCCTGTGACTGGCTAATTTATTTGGAATATATCCAAGAAATAATTTTATTAAGGTCCCTGAGATTTACAATAAAACTGATATGTCCGGAAAAAATATGTGTCACTTTTATAAGGTCAATTCTTGAATACGTTAACATAGTATGGGATTACTGTACCAAGCAACTAAGGAATGAATTTGAGAAAATTCTATTAGAGGCAGAGCATTACTGGCACAACATGCGTGGATCCAGAAAGGTTTTTCAGGGTCCAATTCTGACAACGTTTTTTTTTACTTTTTTAGTTGAGGAGGAGAGGACAGAGAATCCATATAACACTAAAAGCTGGCCATCATCGCCCACCAGCGAAACGCCATATATATGGCGTTTCGCTAGTGGGCCAATGATAGTCCGACAATGAATGCTGGCTTGGTAGCCTTGGTGATTTTCCAGGGGATCCAGACCTCTAATGCTAAATAAAAACACCTATATATTTGTGGTTTTCCAGGGAGGGGTCCAGAACCCCTGCCCCGCCTCTGGATACGCGCATGCACAACAAAACAAATAAGTGTAAAGAAGTAATATGATAAACTTGGCTGGGCAAAAGTGTCTGATCGGCGTAGAGCACATAAGCTTCTGTTTTATAAAATGGATCATCAGTTTGTACCTCCATACTTATCTTATTTATTACCACCACATATAGGTGAAGTGATGACTTACTACTCTCTTTGCAATGCAGATACATACACACAGCTACATTCAAGAAATGCTCTATACGAAAATTATTTTCTTCCGTCTTGCATACGTGAATATAACATTTTTTCACCCAATTACAGAGTCAACAGCTGTATTCAAAATACTTATATCAGATGGTCCAAAAATTACTAAATGGCTCGATAATGGCAAATGAATATACCAATCAATAAATATCAGAGATCGCACTGCATGCAGTTCATTAAACTATTACTTACACAGACGTAACTTAGTACCAAGTCCCTACTGTGTCTGTGGAGCAATTGAGAATGATAGCCACTATCTTTTCTATAGTATGATGCTAACAGGGATCAAATGCTTATTGATGTCATGAAGCATTCAAATGCAGCAGTTGACACACTACTGTATGTCAACAGAAAAATTTCAATGAACATAAACGAAGAATTTTCCAAGCCATTGAATTGTATTTTCACAGATTAAAATTGTTACTGCCAGAGCTATCACTTAGTTATGTACTTCAACTAAATTTGCACAAATGATCCACAAAAGAATAGTACCGCCTAGGAACGGTCAGTAAAAATATTTTACTGGAGGGCTTAAACCGGTTTCACCCTTAGTTCAGATGTGGATCAAGACACATAGATGTTTGGTTTGCGTAAAAGACCCCTAATTTATCCATGCATCATCGCCTAGAACATATATATCAAGATATGAAATTGAGATAAAGAAAAGATAAGTACCCAACAGTACATAAAACTGAATAACGGAGGAAAAGAAATCCTACAGGTAAACCCTGGTGGGCCTGACAACAGCCAAAAGCATCAGGCCCCTACGATCTCATCAATAGACAAGTCTTTAAGTCGGAACCGTCATGGAGTCTGAAGTCCGACCCATCGGTGTGTAATTCAAGAGGAAAGCGAACATGCAGACCATGAGTTCGTTTACGACCAAACATGCAGTCTGTTACAATACATTAATGATATAGCCAATCTTTTTATAATGGGAAATTATTTTAATAAACTGCGCTGAAAAATCATTAGGGCCAACAATCTTCTTCAATGAATACAACAAGTCACAATAGAATTCAGGTCCTGAAAGTCCTTGGCGCAAGGGAGAATTAAATCCAACTTGGAATTTAAATATGAAGTTATACTATCATCGATAAAATTTAGAAAATGTTTTGCGAAGTTTATGATACCGATAGCCTTGCTTAAGAAGTTTCTGAATTAACAATTTATTGCGAGTGCTGAAGTCAGCAACATGGCTAGATGCTCTAGATAGCAAAACGAATTAGTTGAGCGACATAGACTCAATAAGATGTAGAGGGAGGAAAATCACAGTCTAAGTCATTTATCATATGAGGTCGTGTCTGGGAGTGATATGACGACATGTTTTAAAATCGATAGACCACAGGTTTTGATAACATTATGAAATGCAGCTCATAACATTGTTGCAATTAAATTCGGCCTTCAACATGGTACATAAAACTGCACAATATTTATTACTTAAATCATTTATTAAGTGTTTTGAACATGCTGAGTGCATTGCAATTGACATATTTCACGTGTAGGGCAATAAGTGATTGAAAGCAGTCTTGACGATGTAAAAAAGAAACACAATTTCCTCAACAAACTTAATTACTCAAGTTACTGTTGCTGAAAAGCTAGTTCTTGTAAATCCATTTTGATAAATAACCATTTGTTCATTGTTTCAGTGTGCGGTTTCTTTGCTGTTTCAAGCTGATTTGTACAGCGGGCGTCATTGACTGTAAACATCAAACATCAATCTAAGTGACATCACCAACAAACATTATACAGTACGTCGCTAAATGTAGAATTGGTATATGAGAAAAACAATCGA
Source organism: Loripinus fragilis (assembly GCA_964019695.1). Taxonomy (NCBI): domain Eukaryota; kingdom Metazoa; phylum Mollusca; class Bivalvia; order Lucinida; family Lucinidae; genus Loripinus; species Loripinus fragilis. Next base: position 95,182,518 of record OZ026520.1, read on the forward strand.
ACATTATTGTTCAGTGGTTCCTGTTAAAAATCCCAACCCTCGGGTCTACCGTTCAGTGGGAAACTTGACAAGCCTCGTTTCCAACTGGAATGGTGAGCCATCAGATTGTGATATTCCTGTCCCCACTGAACAACAATGATTAATCTATTTATCTCACATACCACTATTGGTGGTCAGCCAGTGTGAAAGATAAAAAATAAACAGCCGCATGTCGGCCACAAGCTGGCCGCACGTCGACTCGTAACGTCATTGTTATGTAATGTGTCATTATGTCGAATCTCATCATATTCAGGATTTTCCGGAAGTCTTTTTCATATTTTCTGATATAAAATGGGGTATTTAGTGGTGAGCAAGAAAAATGAACCCATTATTCGTGTGAGGATTGGATAAAAAAATCCGTCCCTCACGATCACTGTTTGTCATCACTCAGCAAGCCTCGTGATGCCAAACGGTTATCCCCCGTATATATTTTTCTATCCTACCCTTACACTCATGATATATTCTTATAATCTTACCCATGTTATAATACTCAATCTGTCACGTAAAGGCTATACATTGGTTGTATTAGAAATCACGCTCATGGTCGTTAAGTGACCTCATTGTTATGTTTATGTGACATCATCATAACATGTCGGATCTCAGCGTATTCAGGAACTTCTGGGATTTTTCGATCCCATCCTCAGCACATTTATGATATGTTCTTATAATCTTACTCTGCACATCTAATTTTTGCTGACATCAGATCATTATGTAAGCGGTTGTGGTGAAATGGGACTTTATGTAATTGACAGCTCTCGCCTCTTCTCTTGCCTTTCCATCCTGCTCCAACTCAGTGGAAATGATACAGCATAATCCTGGAACCCACAGCGGTGATAATACTATAACCAACAGACCACAGAGGTCTGCTTTCGGTTGTTTGGTGAGGTTTGTAAAAAAATTTAAAAATCAAAAAGTCACTACAAACCCTACCAACAGGATATTGGCTAAAACAGCAGGGAGACGGCTGGCAGGGCCCAGTATGATCCGTCAATCCGGCACATCATTTTTGCGGAATCCCCACTCCAACCTACACCCCACCACTGATGCAAGTAAGACAGCCGATGGACACTTAGTACTGCTTATCCGCTTAGTATGTCAAAAACATTCAGAGAAAAGCATCAACGAGGATAAATCGTAGACATTTTTGCTCAATTACATCACAGATTTGTCACCAACCACAAGCTTTAAAGAAAATAAAGGGTTACATCGTTTATTCATCCCCCCCTCCCCATTCGTTTTGGTTTGGGATGAGCTATCTTTTTTAGGCATTGGCCAGTTTTCCGTTTTCCCAATCATACGAGGCTGTGTTAAGATGACGCCAAAATGTTATCTTCTGTCATTGTCAGTTCGCTAAAGGGTTATATCGTGTTTATTCAGCAGTAAAGCCCGCCAATCACAGAGTCTACAATGTGGCCGGTCACCAAGTCTGACCCATTCTTATGTAGAATTGCCAAATCAACGTTTGAAATGACGATTTTTCAACTTCAACCATGCTAAAACAGTCGACACCATCAATTAAAAGTGAACCTGCCTGATTCTATTCCAAAAGAGATAATGTTGAACTTAACTGGAAATTTGGTATTTTTGTATCCGAATGGTTGGTGGTACATGCGAAAAAAGGAAGAATCTTAAAGATGGGTGTCATTCCCTAAGACACAAAGAATGCTTCAAAACAATAGTCTGTATAAATAAAAACTTGGTGACCTGTATTTGCCCTGATATTAAACATGATGAATCAATAAGCTTTGCAAATATACCTGCAAATTTACTCTGAAAATAGTATTAATAAAAAGAACGATCATTTTAAGAAAAATAGTTATTTTCAGAACAATTTCTAATATTCGTCTTACCAAACATATATACAAGAACAAAGCACAAAAATCCAATAAACAAATGCCTTGCGTTTATAGAAAACATAACTAAAGCAAATTTTATCTTAAAAAATCAAGGAATGTTTCTACTTTGCAAACGATAAAAAGACTCGTATATTAGAATAGAAAGTCCTGTAAATTACACTCTCATTTCAGATTGATTTAAATCTGCACTAAACGTGGTAATAATGTAGAAGGGTTTGCACATGCAATCAAACATAGACTGTTTCTATTTTGCATACAAAACACGTGCCAACGTCAATTGTAATGTCTTTTTAGATGATGCATTAATAGTGCGCTCAAGTTGCTGCCATTTCATCAAAGGTCAACCATAAACCAACAACTGTTCGCCATAGGCGTTGTATGTACATAGCAAAACACATACATTTGAAATTTCTACATTCTGAGTGTACAACGAAGTAATTGTTCTCAATCCTAAATTAAAACATTTAAATAAAAACAATAAAATCGTTGTACATCGTAAATTAGGAAATAACACATGTTTGACCACTGATCATAAACTCATTTCTTTTTTCTATAAAATAAAATCGTTATATTGTAAAGATCCTCCAACCTTTCCACTCTGATAGGTCAGTCCTGGTCCCGAGGTTTTAAACTTTTTCATGCTCAGCTCAAATAACCATGATATTTCAACTGATATCAGAAACTAAAAAGCTGGAATATTAAGATTTTCCCAGCTTTTGAACACTCAGGTGTTGCGTTTATACCGCTTATATATTTATATAAGGCGAACATTTGCTGGCAGTTAACATATATGAGCAGGATTAATTTCATGCTCATTTGAATTGAGCTTGAAAAAAAGTTTTATAGTCAAAAGACCAGATCATTGGCTGGAAGATACCTTTTGAAGTTCAACACTAAAACGAGTCAAACGATCCTTCTTCTGTACTTCGAAGGCGTCGTAAATACGTAGAAAACGAACACATTTTTCATCACAAATTAATCAGATATCAAATATTTAATACCAATCCATAGGTCCAATTAAGAACGAGCTTTGATGGTAAAATCTAATTATTTTATTAACATTCAATCAGTTTACAAAAATGCTTCTGGTGCTCAAAAGAATCGTCCCTGAGATTAAAGATGAAAATAATTTTGAAACCTTTTTCTTCTGTTTGGTGAAAATTCTTCAAACATCTGACCAGTTTAATATAACTATGTTCGAGAATATGTATGTTAAGCATAAGCCTTCTAATTTAGGGCTTAAATAAACTAATTAACGGGACCCTTAGGGAAATAGATATTACCCTAAAGATTAGATATTTCGTTAACATATACCTAACTGAAGGCGATACATGAATTGAACATACGCTGTCAAATAACTAAAATGTCAATATAGTTTCATGTACGAATTTCTAGCCATAAGGTGCTTCAAAATATAAAAGTGCTCAATTTGTTTGTTTGTTTGTTTTGTTGCTTTACGCCCCAAGTCAACAGCTATGGTCATGGCGGGACGGTCAGTTCACCTAAGCACACTTTTTCCTGGGTAAGCTTGAACAAGCAGTTAACCAGTACTACGTGCACATACTTCCGCTTGTAACTGACAACAACCCTTCTTGAATGATTCAGCGGAAGGGTGGAGAATGACCGCAGAAATTATTTCATGATCAATCTCCACGAAAGTATTGGACCAGGCTGGGATCAAACTCGCAACCCCTGGATCTGTAGTCAGACTCGCATCTGTTGCCAGACACATTACCTACGGCCCGGAAAAAAGTGCTCAATTTAAAATGCAATAAACTTACGTATAAGCTTTTGTACATGACTGTTTTGTTACACATTTTTAGTTTACAAAATGTTGCCAAATTTGGCGAGACAACCTTTTTTCGAATTTTCTGGACAGTGTGTCTAATGTACGAGACAAATTGTTTAAAGAGAGAATACAGTCAGCGTGGGCTTCATTCACTCGACACACCTCTATATTTATAAGTTTGTCATCTCCTAATAGAGTTGCAAGCAACAGCAAGACGAACTGTTCTCCAAAATACGTGAATTTTCTGTCAATGAGGTTTAGAATAATTGCATAAGATTGTATTAAATGACGAAATAGGGCATACTTAGCAAAATGGCATATACATGGTATCGTGTAAACGAAATATTGTTGAACTTGTCCTGTAAATTAGGTCTCGTAAATTAGAAATTTATCTATATGTTGACAAAGAATTGCTTCTAAGGATTGTACAACAAAACTTTGCGCTTAAAGTTACCCTTTAACGCAAAGATCAATACAGCACTTGCAATTACTGAAGATTATATTTACTCTATGTTGTTCTATGGAAACATTATCAGCTCAAAAGCAAATGTCTCGTAAACGATAAAGCTTATTTTCCGTTTTGAAAGTATGAAAAGCGTCTTCTGGCGTATTTCTACTATTAAGAGCATGGGATCAAATAGTCGAGTATTAGTGTATATAATATAAAACACATCTTCTAAACACATATTGAATTATTTGGTATGTGATAGTTGGGTTTATTGTTTGGACTCGTAAATTTGTTGGATTTGGCGACAAAACAGACGATGAAAGAACAAAACAAAAAAACATGAAAAACAAGCTATTATTTTGTATTATTAATAGGACAGCGCCAACCTCTTTAAAATTATGAGTTTCATATTTTTTCCATACTTAAGTCAAATGTGTATTAAAATGAGCATTTAAGATGGAATCAACGTCTGGCGACATGCGAATTTCTGACCCCCTTGGCTATTATTCGTGCCATATATTTTGTAGAAACATTGCTGAACGTTCAGGAAACATCTATTTCTTATCAGAATTACCATTCTGTCGAATAGTCTCATTAATTATTTATGAATGTGTGTAGTCTATAGGTCGTGAAATGCTGGCGACATCAATCGGCAATTCTGCTTAAGAATGAGTCCACTATAAGTTGCAGTTCAATCTTTTCTAAAAATGTGGATACTTAATAACACTGACTAAAGCTTGCTGATTTCTCTAAATTAAGCTATAGGGTAAACTGCTTTCATGCACTTTGTGCTCTCTTCATAAGCACTCGATATCAAAAGAACTAATCAGGATTACAGTTTAAGCATAATTGATATAAATCAAAGTTGTACGCACAAGTAAACTGAAGTCTGTAATCTGACATCTAGGCAGTATTTAAGACGGAAACACGTCGCCGTCCAAGGACACCTTGAAGGTAGAAGAGGCTGTGCTATTTTATCAAATGTTATTATATTCTGCACTGTAGTTCAGAATGAATGGTTTCGACCTTTTTTGTGGAATCTTAATATTTCTGATCATAGGATGTGGAATTTTTGGTAATGTGCTGAGTTTCTTGGTTTGGACGAAAGGTCCCCGCTGTAAGATGCTACCGGGTGGTGTACATCTAAGAGCTCTGGCAGTTTCGGATACAATAGCCTTGTTGATACCGGCTTTTAACGAGGCTATAACCCTCGTGTCACCGCTAAGTACAAAAGATGAAAACGATTTTTTATGTAAAATAGAAATGGTAGGACGGCATTACGGCCTTATGGTGAGCACTTGGATAGTTGTGAGCTTTACCCTTGAACGAACTGTAGCAATTTTCAAAACCACTGTGACAAGTAACCTTGACAGCAAGAAAGGAGTGATTGCTTTGATGGTATTTATATTCGTGGTAGGCTTCATCATGAATTTACCATACGGGATTGTATACGAAATAACACAAGTAGCGGAGACAAACCGTTCTGTTCTTGACACTTCACACCCACTTTACTTGAATCGTTCTGAAGAACTTGGAAATGATTCAACAATACAATTGGAATTTGTTACAATTAATACCAGTTACAAAAGGAAGTGCTCAGCAGACAAAGCGTCGATGTTTCACTTCGAAAACTGGTATCATATCTGGCTCATGGACGTCTTTCTGATCTTCATCATTCCCTTTACCCTTATGACTGGGAGCAATCTGGTTGTCGTTTACTTTCTTGTCAATAGGAAAACATCATTGGTAAGCAAACTAGATTCCAAGATTAGGGCTGTTACTATAAGAGCGGTTGCCATTAGCGTCATGCATTGCCTTGCTTCTGGTTCGTTCACCATGTCAACACTGTTCCCAGAATTTCTAGACAAGGCATTCAACGTGAAACACAGTGACGAGTACTATGGCTACCATATCACTCTACTTCTTGCCTACACCAATCATGCCGTCAATTTTCTTCTTTATTCCTTCCTTGGAACCGACTTTAGACGCGACTGCTCTGATTTCTTCCGTAAAAAGGCATCGACTGTCCTACCAGAATGTTTATCACATCATCAATCGAAAACCAGGATTGATGACCATGGTCAATCACTAGACGACACCAGAATCAGGCCTAAGACCGAACAAACTAGTGTTTTTGCTGACAGTTCTGTGTAGAAAAAAAAACGCTAATTCTACATTCAAGTGCACACTGGAAAATGTATACGTCGATTTGGTGGCATTTACGCGTATTGCCGGTACTTCATAGACCGGAAGAGGTAGATATTGGTGTTAATACTATATAGAAAAACATGCCATATGCCTAAAGGACTATAGAATAAGATCATTTTTAAGTATTCGGCATGCACATGGCGGTTCATGTAAGCATTTAGGAATAGATTCGAGTACCGATCATCCAGATCGGTACTCGAATCTATTCCTAAATGGCTTCGCGAGGAAGAGCCGCTCAAGCATTACGAGACACCAGGAAGACAAATTAAGTAAAGCAACCAGCTCTCTCTTCCCCAACAAGATGATTGCAATACAAGAATGGACATAAAGTAACGTACAACAAAACATAGTACAGTTACAGACACCCACAATGGGAGTAACAATAAACAAAAAGTCAACAACAACAGAACCACCGCCTTAGAACGGACAGCAGCCTAAGCCACCGGGGGGGGGGGGGGGCTTAAATGCATTTAACTGGTAACAAATCTCCTCCCTAGATTCTGCTGTTGTTGAAGTACAAGAAATGCTCAGCTCGCATGGAGGCCATCTAACTAATGCAATGTATCATCATGGAGAAACACTCTAATCAAATTTACACACCATGATGAAACAAACAAAAAGGGCTCATGACTCACAGATAGTCAGAGCTAGAGAAAACCTCAAGTTTAGCCACGGTGGGTCCAGCTACAGATAAGCATCAGGCCCCAACCCACCGATTAAAGCTTTACGTCAGAGTTTTCTTTTATAAATCAGTTTACTTTAGATAAATAAATTTTAAAAACCAAAATGAAGCTACTGCAGTCATTTTTTCAATGTTACAGGTGTGTAACGACTTCAAATATTTAGTTACATGTTTTAGTCGACAGGATTACAGGTTGAGACGAGAGTCTAATGGATTAACTGGACATTTCGAATAAAAATTGATGCCTTTACATAATCGTGTGAAGAAATATATACTGTATGCCAGAAAACGGCGTTTCTTACAGGGTTTAGTCAGTGTTATTTTTGGAAGGAAAACAATTCAGGCCTCGAGGCTATAAAACTTGAGTACAGCCTCAAACTCAAAATAAAGCGCAATGATTGGTTGCTTGCGGACACGTGTCCGCAAGCAGCCAATCATTTCGCTTTATTTTGAGTTTGAGAATGAACTCTCCCGTAGAGCGCCTCTTGTCATTTTATAATCATATGCGATCTTCAAAATAGACTAAGTTGAATTGGCTGCGCTCTGAAAACGCATTGTAAGAATAATCATGTAACAGTTAGATCGTATAATTTGATATGGAAAGGCTGTGGAATGCAAATGAAACCAAAATTTAAATTAAAACCAATTGAGCCACGACATGAGATTTCCAATAATTTGACATTTTGACAAGTGTAGACTCAGACGAGCCTGTGTAGCCTCCTGTTAAAGTTAGAAACTCCAAATGCTGTTCGGTCAGTAGCTTAACAATCATAGAATATTCAGGCTGATCTGAGGCTTTGGTGGTCGCACATACCACATTGTTGGAAATCTCATGCGCTGGCTCAATTGGATCAGGCAGAGGCTGAAATTCAAAATTATTTTCTTAGAAAAAGAAGTTTACAACTACATCCGTGAATGCAACCAAAATTTGATCGATAATTTTACAGAAAATGTCGATAGAAATCAGGATATGGCTGATAACTTATCAAATATCAGACCGTTTTTTCGCATCAGAATTAGGTGACTTCATTGAAAGTAGCTGTCACTATATGAAATAAGGCTTATGTGTCTTGATCCACATCTGAACTAAGGGTGAGGTTGGCGCGCCGTGAAACCGGTTTAAGTCCTACAGTTAAATATTTTTAATGACCGTTCCAAGGTGGATCATTTATGTTATTTCTATCTTGTTTTTGTTATGCTTTCGTGCGCGTCTGTTTATTGATGCCTTGTGGTCACCTGCTGGGTCAGGGCTGACCTCTTGGCTCTCGTTTGTGATGTCTAATTGTGAAGTTATCACTTTCCCATTGGTAACCTGGGTCAGGTGTGGTGCTTGATTGTATCAACTGCTGATCTTTGCCCTCTTTCTTACTTAGTTACCTAACATAGATCGTACTTTAGTGCTTTTCATGCAATTTTAGGAGGCACAAGTTACAGACTTTAGAATTTGCATTGTACCAGTCAGTGTCCATAGCTTTTGTATTTATTTTAAGTAATACACTGTAGTTGTTTTCGGGAATGAGTTTGTATAGACAGTCTGGTTATAAACCAATGTGATGTTTCATATTTAAGCAGGTACTCTAAAATGCAAATTTCTGACTACTCCTGATGGGTTGAAATTGAAAAAAGGGAAATTAATGTCATACAGCTGCAATCAGTCAGATAACATGAAATTACTCTCATAACTATTGCGAAGCGACCGCACTGTACTGTAATAGTTTAAATGAAAGTATTTGTTTTGCTGTACGTTACTTTATGCCCATTCTAGTATTGCAATCATCTTGATGGGGAAGAGAGAGCTAGTTGCTTTGCTTAGTTTGTCTTCATGGTGTCTCGTGATTGTTGTGTGTCTCTTCCTCGCGGTGCCATGGATTTGTCTGCAATTTGTGATTGTGGTATTTCCTAATCATACTCACTATTTCAGCGTACCAGAAGACCAGCCCTATTGTAGGTAACAGAAATCGTTGCAGCGTTTCTATGGAAGAATTGAGAGAATTAAAACATGCGGAAATCGTCTAAGCGCTGCACTTCTTCTTGAAAGAGTTGGGAGAATTGAAAACATATAAAAATGCCAGAAATGTGAAAAAAATAAAACATCTGTTAAATTGAAGAATATGTAAATAAAAAGTATCAGTAATTAACAATATTTAAGACTTTGCTATCCAAACTTTGCAGCAAATCTTCACCGTTTTCCCAGTTAACGCGGTAATTGGAATGCGATGGGGGCAAACTGTTGCATTATGTTGGCCTGGATGAGAGTTGCAGAGTGCTTAACTACTTCTTCTGACGCTGAAAAGGTTTCACAGCAGCACATCTGCTCAAATGTTCCTTCAAGAAAGGAAAATGTCGACTCTAACCTGTTACAGAAAACATGACGTCGTCTATTTAGTATGTGGATAACTGTATTCAAATTTTCATTTGGGGAGGTATATCGTCGGATATACGGTCGGAAATTTGGTTTTACAGAGACGCGTAAGCGGAGCCGTAAAACGTGATTTCCGAACGTATATCCGACTATATACATGTACCTCCCCAAATGAAAATTTGGAATATTGTTATCCCCATTCTAATGCACTATTAACATTTTCCCTTCAAAAGGACAGTGACAATGTACTTTGTTGCGCCTATACGTCCACTGCCTGCCAGCTGCATAAAAACGCTTGCCAGCTGCATAAAACCGCTTGCCAGCTGCATATATTCACTTGTCAACCAATGAAAAGTGACGTTACGTAATGATGTTGGGTTTCCTACTGTCGCAAATTTATGACGTTATCCAATTAGACGTCGCGTTGCATTTACAAGTGCATTAGAATACCTGTTACACAGTCGTCCCTCACCAGTAGCAAAAATTGGGGAAAAATGAAATTTGAGATTTTCCGTTTTCTTAAAGAAGGGCATATTTAAAATTGACTAAAAAATCATGTGTGATATATTGCCTGCCGATTTATACTAATTTTATGACTGAAATTCAAGTTATGAACCACAAATTACATTTTCTGTAGTTTCTATTCCAGACCATAGTTTTACAATTTAACTACAAATATCTACGACACGCGCGTGTACTTCTAATGTTCACCTTATGATAGTGACGATTCAAACAAGCATAAAACACTTTATATTATCATTTTCTGCGACTTCTGTGTATGCTACCATCCTCCACTGTCGTCCAAACCCTAAAATGTATCGTCTAAACCCTGTAACTAGTCGTCCAGCACACGTACACAGTCGTCAAGGGCCTGTAACGTATTGTCATCCAGAACCACCTTGTGTAGTAGCAGACATTCCTAAGCGATAATAGGATTATACTATTTTTCATAGAAACTTAAAAATCCATAATTTTCATTATTATTATTATTATCTTGCTTTGATAAGACAATCTTCTTAACTGAGCCATGGCATGGGATTTCCAACAATGTGGTATGTGCGACCAGCAAAGCCTCAGATCAGCCTGCGCATACGCGCAGTCTGATCAGAGTCATTACTTGTCCTTTGAGCATTCTATGACTGTTAAGCTACTGACCGAAGATTATTTGGAGTTTCCATGCTTAAAAAGAAAATATTATGTAAATACTAAAGACAAAACAGAAACGCATACTTTTAATTTTCATTAATATCCCACATATCACTTTTACCACAATAGGTGACCTCCCTTGAATGTTATTATTTTTATTACGCATATGCGTAACTGCGTATTGTACTTTCAAAGAAAGATGAGAATCGGTGTAAATAAACACTGGCGAGTTTACCTTGATTTTGGGCGTGCAGGTAGTCTCAGTTTACAGTTATATTGAACCTACCACAGATTACTGCATCTGTGCGTGGCAGTGAATAGTCATGTTTTACCTATTTATAATGGGAGCGCAGTGGCTCAGTGGTAGAGTGCTTGACTCAAGACCGAAGGGTAGCGGGTTCGAGCCTCACCGGCGTCACTGCGTTGTGGTCCTTGAGCAAGACACATTTATCCTAGCTTAGTACTGGTTAAACCCAGGAAGAACCGTCCCGCATAACTGAAAGATTGTTGAGTGGACGTAAAGAATCAAATAAAACAAAACAAAAACCTATTTATAAGAAAAATAGAATTGCCTCATTACTATGCATCTTTGAAACAACAGTAATGGGAGCTACGCCAATGTCATAAGTCCAAATTCTAGCTTTTCGGCTGCTAATTGCAACTACCATCTGCTGCATCGTCTGATAGTCCACTGAAAAGTCTTTGTAGCAAACAGCGTGGACCCAGATTAAAATGCTCCTCTAGGAGCAGTCTGATCCGGATCAACGGCGTTTGTCTGTATGGGTTTCTTACAAAAGCTTCCAAATTGTGTTGATTTTAGAAAATGACTTCTCATTAGACATTAGCGGCTGCATCGCTCCAGTTGACAGGCCTCCAGATAAGAGTGCATATTGGAAATCTATTTTCTTTATTTCTCATCCAAAACATATGTTGTGGGTACTCAAAAAAACCGTCTCTGTGAGACGGTTCTTTTGAGCACCCAAAACACATGTTTAAATTGAGTGGTAAGAAAATACCTGCATTTTTACGCTCAAAAAAATTCCTTATCTGGACCTATGAAGTCTGATGAGATGCTGTATTCTGTAGCACCCAGTCTGGATCTATAATATACCCTTCACAAATCCCCAAACGCTTCCGTTACTATTTTATATATATCTAAAGACTGACCGTTTGACACTTTTGCAGTTGTCTAGAACAGTCATATTTTAAAATGTATTCTGATTTTCAGAAGAATCGGTCAATACTATTTTATATTTTCATGTATAGCATTTTGATCATTAGAGGTGAAATTTCTAGAAGTGGCAAAACTTGAATGAAAGTCATTCAAAATGAGCCATGACATGAGATTTCCAACAATGTGGTTTGTGCGACTAGCAAAGTCTCAGATCAGCCTGCGCATACGCGCAGTCTGATCAGAGCCTTTGCCTGACGCTTGAATATTCTATGAGTGTTGAGCTTTTGACTGAATATAATTTGTAGTTTCTAGCTTAAAAGGAAGCTGCACAGGCTCGTCTGAGTCTTCACTTGCCCAAATGCCACATTGTTGGAAATCACATGTCACGGCTCAAATATTATTTAAATACTAGAGAAAAAAAACAGAAACACATACTTTTAATTTTCATTAATATCCAACACAATTCACAATTAGTAACAAACACTTTATTTCATAGACTAAAATAAAATTACTTTTCATATCTTTACCCCATTTAAACCAAATGGAATTTCCCACTCTTTTCAATTGGACCTGTCCATTTCCGTTTGAAAGGGTTGTCGAGTGGTATTTTTCAATTTTATCCAAATTCTTATAGAACATTTTGTAAGCAAACAGTGGAGAGCCCGATCAGACACCGCGTTAAGTCTTAAGCGGCCACTAAAAAGACCAAAATTTGGCTTTCAAGACCGATTATCGCTTAATGCAGGTCAACCTGCATTAAACTACCATATGTCATTAAGAATTTTGTTTTGTCTATCTTTGGGTAGCCGCTTAAGACAGGCTTTTTCTGTATGTACAGCCTGACGCAAAATAAAGGAGATTAAATGAAAACCAATATAGTACCATCAGCAACCCAAGATCAGCCATTCCACCAAGTGACCCATATTTGAAATACTATGTCTCCACTATTTCCATGCTTATTCCTGCTTAAATATGCTTGGAATCTCTAAAAATCATACAACTCCACAGTCCCCAAGCATTCGTTGGTAATTTGAAACAAATTTGAAAAGCATCAATATATTTGTTTTAAAAATATGTTTTGATCAATGTTTGCAAATGTCCAAAATTGCAAAGTCGCCAAGCTATTTTTTGTAGATATTTGGTATATTTATTTAGTGAATCTAAAGGGCGTCGCATAAATCCAAAATCCTTTTTGTTCCTTTCAAAATGATTCCATAAACAGTCTTATAATTACATTAGTTATAATCATCAACAATGTATATATGTATCTCTAAATATACCTATTCAGCTGTAACTATTTTTAAATGGGATACTGAAAACATATATATTTCATTTACAGGTACGTGATGCTGACAAATAAACTTGAAAATGATTAAAGATAAGCAATTAACTAAACGATATTGCTTGCTTTTCTCTGTTGCTCGAAAACATTGCAAACCAAAATAACCAAAATGTCACATTTCAAAATATATGCTTCCGTAACGCTTATATTTCGAAAACAAGCATCTCTGAATGTAGATAACGGCCTATTTCTCTGGATGGTGGTTTCTTTGAAATAAATAAAAACGAACAATAATAAAGGTTAATTGGTTTTAGCTTATGGTAAGTAAAGTGTTCTCATGTCACTATGCCTCCGTAACGTCTATTTCCATGACAACGTTTCAAATGCTCCTTGAAAGGACACAGACGAGTACATTTCATGATAATGATACTTTGATGCACCATGTTAATTGTGTTTTTATAGAAAAACGTCTGCTAGCAGAATAAAAGGCATGATTAATTGGGAAATTTTGTTTTGAGATATGTAATTAAATACACCTGTCTCGTCAATTTACTCCAAAAACGATATTGACATCAGATAAAGTTCTTTTTCATGGATGTTCCATCGCATTACATACAAGTCATTAAAATGCAAATGTATTTGTAGTGAATATACATTGTTAGATGTTGACACTTGGTCCATTACGGATTATAGAGCTTTTCTAATGCCATGTTACTTGTCAATTTTATTTGATGAAACATGAAGAACAGTTCCCTCAAACCATTTGTTGATGGTATAAATAGTATGAATTTGACACAAGGTGCCTCCTGGACACTGGTTAATCAAAATACATTTAAAATTGTCGGAAAATTGTTATGGAAGCATAGCTCTTGATGTTTATAGTGATCATACATATTCATGTAATACGCATATGTTTATGGCTAAAATCAAACGTAGTACCATGAAGTAACTATCTATACAATTATGATATATCATTATCAGAAACATATTTGCAATGATGGATCTATAAAGAGTGCCCAAAGATGTTATGGAACATAAATATTGTGTTATGGAACATATATCTATGAAAATCTGTAGGTTATTTCCACTTTTTGTTAAAATATGATATAAAAATGTTCAGTCACCAATGACTAGTATATGCAGTAGTATATAATTGCTATTTGAATTCATTTTGCAGCGCTTTATGGCTGATATTCATATAGTTTTGAAGAGCTCATAGCAGTAGGCTGCCCAATGAGAAGTAAGAGGCTCGAAGTTAAAATGTTGATTAACCATCATTTTGATATATAGCTTTATAAAAGCCCAGGATATATAGTAATTTAATGTTGTTTTGAAGCTTAAGTATTTACTTTGCATGTACAGATTTTTACAAATGTGTCTATGTTCCATAACATAGACGAATTCCAATAACTTGATTTTGTTAAACTTAAATTGGTGATAAAACATACCTGAAGATCATAATTGATGTTGGTAAAGCAGGATTCATGTAGATTAAATAACACTCAGCCATTCTATATACTGTTTCTTGCAATGTTGACCTTGTTGAGAGTATTAAATTTTATTGGGAAATGGATTCCGCCCAATAAGCATGCTAATTTATGTCTTTTATCATTTTTGCTTAAAATATTCATAGCGTTCATACACAAGTTTCTGATGATGTTTTATTAGACCCATGATTCAAAAAGGCACTTTTCAAATGATGGTTAAAGACAAAAAACAACCTTGCATCTATTTTTCGTAACATATGAGAGATACAAAAAGCCATCAAAGTTTTCCATTTCGAAACACCAGATGCAGTATTTTAAAGTACCATGTCTTACTACTAGCCAATTTGATTATCAAAATTTTCTTTTGATAAAAACTCTATGAAAAAATAAATTAGATATGCCATGGTCTATGCAGTTTCATTTAATCACAAACTGATGATGATTTCAATGTTTAATCATTTGCAACACCGCTGATCCTAATAAAATGATATCCAGCTTGTTAGTACCTTGATTCCTTGGTTTATACAATCAAACATTAGTTTGACTGCATAGTATCAAGAGTATCATAGCATTGCATATGCAAATCTAACTAACCATGACATATGCTCCATAACTCTCACGAACAGGTCCATTTTTTTTTAATTTCTGTTACTCATCAACGATGCAAATGGTGTGTATCATATTATTCATGTTATTATAGAGGTTAAGATATTTCACATCAAAAGCATGCTTATCAAGACAAGTTCATTTTTCACCATTTTTCATTTTGTAATTGTATCAATTTTTGTGGAATGACTGAGATAAGATGGTCCCAGGCGACCTGTACAGAATCTGACATAATACCAATTCACACACGTCCCAACAAAGGTTCTGTTTGATTTTGCGTTAGAAGTGTGGTACGTATATATTATCGACTAGAACCATTTTGAATTTGCAAAAAAAAATTGACACGTTTCAAGTGAACAGAATTTGCTCTGTTTCTACCTTGCTACATATATAATACATGGAAACAAATGAGACTCAAACCAGTCTCCTCAGCTACAGAGACTAGCCAGAAAATTGAAAATTGGCTTGTGTCAGGTGTCAGGTGTGGTACTTAATTGTATCGATTCCTGATCTTTGCACCCTTACTTACTTTGTAGCAAGTTTATATATATACTCAAACAAAAAAGTTATGTCCGCTTGACGTTTATGTCTGTCAGTTCAAAATGTATGAACGCATTTCATTCACATTTTCACCTTACAAACTTTGATTATTTAGAAATAATTTGCATTTAAGAGTAACCCATTTGATAATCAGTGTAGCCGCTGACAAAGCTGTGAACACGAGTACCCTTAAAATCAAAAGTCACAACATCAATAGCTTGTGTGTCCGTCATAATTCCGAACCGCTTAGGCACATTTAAACATCACTGAACAAACTCTCCAGTAAGATAAGCTGGCTAGTTGTATGCATTGCTTTTACAGCCACATCCAGTAGTCTGTAACATACTCTGACGTCACAAAACATCGATCACGAGCGTGCGTGAAATCACTCAGAAAATTCATTATTGGTCCAGTATTTTGATAATAAAAAACTCGAACAAATTTGATGTTTTTCCGTCATCACAAGCATTTTAACATTAATTAAGACTAATTAGCATCAAAACAATTGATAATGGAAATTCTCTAATGATTTTGCAGTAAGGGGTGGGGTATAAAATATAGATTTAGTGAACCTTTGATGTCCGGCATCAGCCATAGTTTTTTTTTTTTTTCTATTGTGTAATTGTTGCCATAAACAGACACAACAAATTAAAACAAAAACGGCCTCAAAATGATGTCAGGTTAAGGAGATTTGAAAGTTCTTAAATTGTTTTTTGTTTAATTCAAAGGGAGGTAATTTTAGTTAATTTCGTTAATGAAAGATTCGGAACTGCAATTTCGCTCGTTCAATTAGAGACTTGGAATTTTTAGATGTTTTTTCATCGTCGGAAGCTTCTGGTTGCCATTTAACGTAAAATGTGTGATGTTAAGATGATTAACTTCCTGATGATAATGGAAAAAGCTGTGTGCACATTAGGTTTAATAACTCTTCAAGATCAGAAGATAAAATCAAATCATTACCATTTTTTGTGTGTCGGACGTTTGATAAACATTTTAATTTTATTTTTGTTGCAACATCCTAACTGGATAAAAAGATACAGTACCATGAAAATTGGACGTTTCTTTTTTGTTTGAGTATATATGATACTTTCCAATAAGCGAATACCAAATGCTCTTACCAGATTAAACAAACGTGCAGGGTAGTCTGTGTCTTTGTTGTTCTCAAACCCCTCTCGCGTCGAGCCTCAACTTAATTATCATCGAGAATAGAAAACCATTATCGATTATGTACCCATGCCACACACGTGTAATGATCGGGTTAATCGACTAATCGGCAAACCACTACATAGGCCCAGATAAGCAACTTTTTTGAGCGTAAATTGTATTTTTTCTTATTCATTGGTTTAAACATGTCTCATGGAGACAGTGATTTTGAGTGCCCACATTATATACTTTGGCTAAGAAATGAGAAAATAATTTTCAATAATGCAAATTCATCTGAAGACTGCACTAATCACTGGGTGGAAACGTACACAGGATATTGCTCCAAAATGAGCCGATGTTTACACTGAATTAGGAAAAAAAAACACAACGAAGGTAAGGAAATCAGGAATTTCTCCTATTTAATTATTTTTTCGGTACTTGGCGTGTACCAATTTAGAATCGCTATATGTGTATTAAGCAAATTGTATGCATGATTTGGCATCAAACACTGAACTTGATAGTGAAAATTACAAAATGAAAGTCGTGCTCACACCAAAATTTAGACATCTATCCCCAAAAAGGAACAATATTGAACCAAGAAAGCAAACTATTAAATTTCTGAATCGGCCAATTTTTTGCAATGGCATTTAAATATCAATACTGAAAATTTCAGCCTCCTAGGTTGAAACTTGACGGAGATATGGCTCAAAACTGATGGTCAGTTAGTCTCAAAAAGGGTACTGGGGATTGGGAAATCTCAGTTTTAGTGTACGGGAGTATTGTTTTTTAGTGTACTGGGTATTGAATTGAAGATTACAGGATAAAACAGAGTTTGGTTGCTAATTGGAGCTCTTCATGATATGCCCATATGGGATGTTGCTCCAATTATATCCCTTACCGAATCTGAACCCACATCACCCATAATTTATCACTAAATCTTATGGTACTAGTTGTTTATATGCACAAACGCAAGCAACGGAGGCTCAGTTGACTCTGTGCAAAGGCATTACTTTTTCAGATTATTTGCTGCATGCACATACAAATTCCAATTTTGGACGGACATACAGGCATAATTTAGGCGTCTGGTACCCCTGGCTGGCTGCGCATGTATTTTAAGGGATGAATTTACAAAAATATACACTAGGTCACATAAGCTTTATACATGTACATATAATACAGCGTCTAAAAGCCATACATGTTTACGGCTATAAGAGCGTTAAAGAACCTGTCAAAGCTAAAAAAAATGCACAATTTCTTCCATATATTTGCTGTTTGCAAACATAAAAAAGACTTTAATTAATGCATGGGTCAAAAGTTATGGGTCTGATCTCACTGGATAGCTGCGCTTGTACATGTATTGTTAAGGGATTAATTTAGTGAATTCATGCATGACCTAAATGATAATTGGATTGCAACGCGAGAAAGCCCATCTCCAAGGTAAGTGATCAGGCCAGTCTGTTTGGCTTCAGAGACTAGTATATTGACTTTCCAGAGATTGAACATCAAAGGTGTTGAGCAATTTGTGCGCATTCACAAGATTGTCTGCACCTATGTTGTGGGCATGCACAAAGTCAGGATGTTATTTTTTGCGGTGGGCCAATATAGCCTCTAAAAGCCGAAATGCTGGTGCGCAAACAAGGATGGCTCTGGGGAGCTTGTAGAAATGTTCAATCTTGATTGATTTGTTTTGTTGATTTGATTCTTTACATCCCTTCAACAATATTTCAGTCATATAGGGACAGGTCTTCCTGGTTGAACCAGTACTAAGGTAGGAATTATGTTCTTGTTCAAGGACACAACGCAGTGACGCCTGTGAAGCTTGGACATGTGGCCCCTCGGTCTCGAGTCAAGCACTCTACCACTGAGCCACTGCGCTCTTGTTTGAGGCTTTCCTGCTTGCATAAAACATAGGGACTTGGGTAACCACTCATGCTGAAATTAAGGCGTCTGGTTTCACTTGATGGCGGTGCATGTGTTTTAAGGGCTGACTTAATATGCATATGCAACAGATTGTGATTTAGTTTGATGCTACAGCCGTTAGGCCCTGGGATAGATATGGTTTAACCCCACCCTCCCACAGGCTGAATTTTGTAGACTATGATTTCCATAAAGCCTAATATGTTACAATTATTTTTTGAAACATGTTAGCCCTCTGGCAACGGTAACGTAAGCCTGTAGCATCCTGTTACACGTGTGTTTTTTTTATTCTTTACATCCCATCTAAATTTTGGTGTGAGCATGACTTTCATTTTGTGATTTTCACTATCAAGTTCAGTGTTTGATGCCAAATCATGCATACAATTTGCTAAATATACATATAGTGGTTCTAAATCGACACACGCCAAGTACTGAAAAAAGAATTAAATAGGAGAAATTCCAGCATGTCTTACAGTCGTATAGGGACGGGTCTTCCTTGGTTGAACCAGTAATTAGCTAGGATTAATGTTCTTGCTCAAGGATACAATGCAGTGACGCTGGTGAGGCTCGAACCCATGGCCCCTCGGTCTTGAGTCATGCACTCTACCACTGACCCACTGTGCTCCCTCTGTTACACATGTTACCTATCAAAAATCGTTAAAATGACATGAAATGTACAAAAGTCAAAATGTTATTAGAGGCATATAAATGAGTTAAAGTTTTAAATTTTCATATAGCCCAATCATAAACAACAAAACCTTTTTATTTAAAACAAAATTATACGGTCCACTATGTTACGGATGTGACATTTTGCATTACTACCCTATTTCATGGAAATTATTGTGGCTGTCGTTTCTTCTGAAATGTTTATTATTGTTCATTGGGTCTGGTGTTTGATGCTGCCACAAAGACGATAAACTGAACTATCCAAACTCCAAAGACCAGTTTTTTCTTTACAAAATATCTTTTGTAGGCAGTTGAAAATGGCTACCAGTGTATTAATTTTCAATAATAACAAATACATTTTTTGCTAAAAACATGGATTAAGTCATGTAGTTTAAAGAAAGCCCAAATATATTCAGCTGGCATGTTATGAGAGAGGATAATAACAGTAAATTATACTTGAGTAGCGTGCTCATCTTGAAAACTTAATGCAAATAATAACATATATAACATCCAAAAATATCTGTGCATGGACCATCTCATTTAGGTTTTTTTTGTACACTATGATTTTCTAAAGATATATTAAATGTTTAGAAGAATATAAGATGCAAAATGGCTCAAATTAGGTTCTGGCAGTTAGGGCTTTACTTTATTACAGTCACGTTGACTCTGTTACCTTTTAAAAATCTCTAATCCTATAGTGCAAATACAAAGTTGAATCTAATTCTTATTCATCAAAATACTAATTGCATCGAAAGCTCTTAAATACTTGCAGCCAACAGCCAGTATACAACAAAATAATCTACAGCTATGCTAATACTGTTATAAACGTTACTTAATAAAATATATTACTATTTAGAACAGTGCTTTCACTTGACCATTGGCTGTCAAAAGACCTCCAAAGCATTGTTCATTATGATTCACTACAAACTCATTATATAAGCCTCAAAGTAATGTAAGCCATGGGATACATATAGCTTTGTCTCTCCCAGGGGTAATTTTGCAGACTATGTTATTCATATAGCCGAATGTCTTACAAGTTTTTTGAAATATGTTACCCCTCAGACAAGTGTAGCGTAAACCATGTAACACCTGTCACGTACGTTACTCTTCAAAATCTATTCATATTACATGGACTGTTTAAAAGTCAAGAATGTTATGAGACATTCAAATGAATTGAAGTTTAACGTTTCTATATAGCCCAACCATTTAGCAACAAAACCTTATTATTTTAAACAAAATTATGCTATCCACTATGTTACGTTACATTTTTTATTGCTACCCTATTTCTGGGAAATTATTATGCCTGTCATTTCTTCTTATTACTGACAAAAGGGTCAAGGTTTTGGTGTTATCAAAAGACAACTAACTGACCTATCCAAAATTGTAAAGACCAGCTCCCTAGCTGTTATAGAATATTTTTGTAGACATTTGACTTGATAAGTTTACAATAATAACACACACATTTTTTGGCTAAAAAGCATGGAATAAAGTCATGCAGAGTAAAAACAAATATATTCAGCTGGAATGTTATGAAATTGGATACCAGCAGTAAATTATACATAAGGGGCATGCTTATCTTGAAACCATAGAGCAAATAGTAACATACATAACATCCAAAAAATAAGCTTATGGAAGCCCTCCCCCCATTAAGTAGGTATTTAGTACAAAATGATATCCTTAAACTGCATTAAATGTGTTTTAGAATATAAGATGCAAAATGGCTCATGTTAGCTTCTGGCAGTTTGGGCTTCACTGTGTAACAGCCATGGTAACTCTGTTACCCTATAATAGTATCTAAATCTATTGTACAAATACAAAGTTTAATCTAATTCTTATTTAACGACATGCTCATTGCATTGAAAGATGTTAATAAATGCAGTCAACAGCCAGTATGCAACAAAGCAATGTAAATTTATGATAAATCTGTTGTACACGTTACTAAATATCAAATATATTATACCACAGCTGTATTAAGTACAGTGTTATCACTTGACCATTGACTTTCATAATACCCCCGAAGCTTTGTTCATTATAGTTTGCTACAAACTCATTATATAAACCACAAATTATATTCGTTAGCTCATACACAGTTAGAGGATTACCCTGCAATATCAAAGTTTACTATGTTACCCTAATAAATAGGAGCTTCTATAGTAAGATAGGAACTTCTTTAGTGATAATATCAAAGTATTTCTTATTCTTACATGTCAATATATTTTTTTATTGAAAGCAAAGGACTAGAAATATGCACCTATTTTACAGTTACATATGTTGCTTTCTTTTATATTAATCATTTATGTGTAATAAAAGCACTATATGAGTCTAAACTACTAGTAGGTATAAATTGCTGCCATTTGAAGGCCCACTTATGCGAAATATGATGAATAGTGTCCTTATTAGTATAAAGCATATTACTGGAAAAAAACTGATTGAAGCATGGGTGATTTAGAGGAAGATACTTGAACTTAAAGCACATAAACTACCATAGAAGTTTTTTGTATCAAATTTGTAACCTACATTAAAAGAACTGCTAATTTTAATGGTCAAATTACTTTTCATAAAATGGTTTTATGATATTGTTTATCTGAATCGTAAAAATTCAGTCCACGTTTGACAACCTTCATGCCTACCGCTATAGTCATCATCTATTTTAATCTAAAGCTATCCAATTTGGCTGGATTTAATGTGAAAAATAAATCAAATAAGCCAGCATAATTCATTTTGAGAGGACTGGTTGCTTTGCTTAGTTTGTCTTCCTGGTGTCTCGTGATTGTTGTATGGCCCTTCCTCGCAGTGCCATGGGATTGTCTGCAGTTTGTGATTGTGGTATTTTCCTGATCATATTCACTATAATTCTAACGCAAAATCAATCTGAACCATAAATATTCCATATATTATGTCACCCATTGTAACATAATTTCATCAAAAATTAAAACACTTAATATTTATGAAAATGAAAGTAGAACTTGATCAATCAATATTTTTTTTCTATCAGAACTGGATTGGTTGAATGTCTGTCATAACCTCTAAACGGTGTTATGTGACTTTTTTGTTACTGTAAAGGCGGCACCTCATGAATGCGTAATAAGGACTGGTTAACCTTACACATAGGTAAAAGCTGTAAATGAGGCGTGGTTTTATTATAAGTAACTATCATATTGCGCCATTGCCTCAGATTAGGCGCAAAACACGTTATTTAGTCCTTAAAACGCCAGCAAAATAACTGCATCTGAAAATGTCAATTTAACATAAGCATACAGGCAAACATTGTGGACACATATCAGACTGCTCCTACAGGAGCAGTATGATCTGGGTCCTACAGGAGCAGTCTGATCTGGGTCCACACTGTTTGTCTGTGAGGCTTCAAACATTTTAGTGGATGGCAAAAAACATACATTTTGTGATTATGTGCTTTAAGGGTTAATAAATGTGAGTTCAATGTGTACACGGTTAGGATTTTTATGAAATGCACGCTTGCTTGCGTGTCCCAAAAAGCTGATTAACTCTTTACCAAACTATAAATAAAAGGTGATTTCCCTTCCTTAGCAGATGACTAGCCAAACCTAGCCCAGATATGAATATTAAATTGCCGCCTTTACAGTAAGCGAAAAGTCTACTAATACAATCATTTAGGCAAGACCTAGTAAGTAACTTAATTAAACTCCTGAAACATGTAGCAATGGAAGTGCGGGTCAGTATATATACATGTACTTCAAACTGCTTTTATTGCCAAAGCAAACACTATGGATCCTAACCAGACTGCTCCAAAGATAAGTCTTATCTGGAAACATAATGTTTGCAAATAAGGCTTTCAAAGTACACCAGCAGATTAGAGCAAACATTTAGTCTGTTCTGAGTCTTAGAGGAGCGTAAAGTCAATTGTTAGTTTGTCAGGACTGAAAGGTAGAATGGCAGAGAGACGTACGGACGGAATCAAGCAATTCTATAGCACTTAGAACTGACTTTGATTATTAGGGTGCTAAAAAAGACTAGAAATTACCTGCCAATCCTCAGTACACCAAATTTAGACAATATGCATTACCCAGTACACCTTTTTCCAATCCCCAGTACCCTTTTCGAGATTAACTGACCATTAGTTTTGAGCCATATCTCCATCAAGTTTCAACCTACGAGGCTGAAATTTTCAGCATTGATATTTAAATGCCATTGCAAAAAATTAGCCGATTCAGAATTTTAATAGTTTGCTTTCTTTGTTCAATATTATTCCTTTTGGGGGAAAGGTGTCTAAATTTTGGTGTGAGCACGACTTTCATTTTGTGATTTTCACTATCAAGTTCAGTGTTTGATGCCAAATCATGCATACAATCTGCTAAATATACATATAGTGATTCTAAATCGACACACGCCAAGTACCGAAAAAAGAATTAAATAGGACAAATTCCAGATTTCCTTACCTTCGTTGTGTGTTTTTTTCCTAATTCAGTGTAAACATCGGCTCATTTTGGAGCAATATCCTGTGTACGTGTCCGCCCAGTGCTAATAGCAGTATGAATTTTAACAGGCTATGAGAGTTACACTAAAAGCTATATAAGTAAGCATTGTCCAGATAAGGATAGTTTGTGGATCTAAAATTGCATTTATTTCCTTACCCATCATTTTAAACATGTGTTTTGGGTGCTCAAAAGAACCGTCTTATCGACACGGTTCTTTGGAGTACCCACAACATATGTTTTGGTTGAGAAATGATAAAAAAAAATTCGAGTACGCACTCTTATCTGGACGCCTGGGTAAGGTCTTGATATTGTTCTTTCTAAATATTGTTCTTTTTAAACTATCTCAGCAAAATGATTCTTTCGTATTTGTAATGCAAAGATCTTTTTTTATCTAAATATGCTGTAGGAGCGTTAATTTCCAAATGGCCATAAAATTATGTGGTACGTGTATCATGTTTTCATAATAATTGCACACTGGGGGACTTAAACTTATTGGCGGTTTTTCAAAATTCAAACGTCTAAATCAGAATTTATTCACTAACTCCAGTTCTTTGTTAACTTTATGGCGTGAAAACGTTGTGGCAGCCAAATACGCGCTGTTACTGGATGAATAATGATAAGGTTCTTAGTACGTCTTTGTTCTTAAAATGTGCAAGCATCATTCGACAGATAATTAAATCGTATGAATTGTTCAAGTCATCTTTTACTATATCTATGTTTTTAAAATGTATATTGTCTCTGCCTTTATAATGTTTAGCATGTTTCGCTATCAGTTCCGGAACGATGTCAGCTCCGGTGTAGTCAATGTCAGGTCTAGTTTTGAGAGTTTTTTTGAGAGTTTGAGTTTTTATTCATTGACCAAAACCCCTAACCGGGGTTCAAGTCAAAACATACTAACAAATAAACATTTGAGGAAAGTTTAAAATATGATTACGAAAATCAGCATAATCTCCTCAGTGGGTATTCATGTCTACTTGAAGCAAACACAGTGAGACCACCAAGCAATTTAACACCACTTTTGATGAGAATAGCCAGGCCTCCAGATGAGAGATTGGAATATTATTTTCTTTATTTCTCATCCAAAAAATATGGTGTGTGTACTCAAAAGAACCGTCTCAATGAGACGGTCCCCCTGAGCACCCCAAACCCATATTCAAATTAAAGGGTAAGAAAATTAAAAGTTTACGCAAATAAAATTTCCTTATCTGGATCTATGAAAAGCAATACAAAACATATGGTGTGGGTACTCAAAAGAACCGTCTCAATGAGACGGTCCCCTTCAGCACCCAAAACATATGTTTAAATTAACGGGTAAAAAATTAATTAAAAGTTTACGCAAATAAAACAGCCAGGCCTCCAGATAAGAGTGCGTATTGGAATATTATTTACTTTATTTCTCATCCAAAACATATGGTGTGGGTACTCAAAAGAACCGTCTCAATGAGACGGTCCCCTTGAGCACCCAAAACACATGTTCAAATTAATGGGTAAGAAAACAATTAAAAGTTAACGCAAATAAAATTTCCTCATCTGGATCTATGAATAGCAATACAAAACATATGGTGTGGGTACTCAAAAGAACCGTCTCAATGAGACGGTCCCCTTGAGCACCCAAAACACATGTTTGAATTAATGGATAAGAAATTAAATAAAAGTTTAAGCAAATAAAACAGCCAGGCCTCCAGATAAGAGTGCTTATTGGAATATTATCCTCTTTATTTCTCATCCAAAACATATGGTGTGGGTACTCAAAAGAACCGTCTCAATGAGACGGTCCCCTCGAGCACCCAAATCACATGTTCAAATTAATGGGTAAGAAAATAATTAAAAGTTTACGCAATATAATTTCCTTATCTGGATCTATGAATAGCAATACTTCAGTGCAAAACATGAAGAAACCCTGAGAGTGATAACTCATGCAGAATGTATATGGTTTCAATACTCATCAGAGTATCTTGACTAGTTCCATGATGACTAGATGCACAAAAATTCATAAACATGTATTATAATAGCTGTGAGATCCATAATAATTGTCTGTGAGAGCTATACGAAATGGTGTAACAAACACCTATATATTCCTGAAAATTTCTTGAAATGTCTTTAGCACTATTTTACAGTATTTTGCTATGTTGAATAGTTCCTGAGTATCACTTGAACACATAAGGCGCCTAAAAGTATCAGTATTTGGTCTAGCAAGCAAGCTCCCTGGCAGATAAACCCGTCTAGCGTCGCTAAAGTAAGAGCACTCAATTAAATAATGATATTCATCACCAATTTTGTTATGAAAACATAATTCACATATCCTGTCATCCCTAGATGTCCCAAGAAATCTACCCCATTCAATAGACATCCTATGATTTAGAATACGAAAATGGCAAAATGCCTTAGATAAATTATCAGGCAAAATATTGAAGTATTTTTCAAGTGTAAAATCTTCCTTAAAAATTCTATAGTTTAAACATTTGGGCTATCAAATATTGAATGTTTCCACAAGGTACTATGAAGTTCCATCAACTTCAACTTCACACTCATTGATATATTAGTAGGAATTTCGTTCTGATTTAACCAAAAATAATCTTTACCACAATCTTTCAAAATGCTTTTAATGTACAACAACCATTTAGAGTGAAAGAGATCTCTGTTATGCATCTCTAGCAAAATGTGATAAAGTTTGTTTGAAATTTTATCCTGCTTACCTTTCACTATACGTTGCCAAAAACCAATCATTCTTGATTTAATAAGTACTTTTCAGGAAGTAGGAAATGTACTGTAGATCACCACATGGAAGATCGATAATTTTTAGGCTGTTCTTATAGCTGATTTCACAGGCCGTCCGTACTTTTCCGGAAATCTTTTGGACTCAAGTCACATGGACTTGTATCACATGACTACATCAGCCAATCAACATAACTCCCGTTACCACGAGGCCGAGTAGCCATGTGCTCGAGGCGTGCATCAAAATACAAAAGTAAATTCTGTTTTGTTAGCAAATATGCTTGTATAAATTGTATGCGAAGTGAAGATAAGTTGTAAGGGGCACGTACTTAGCGCCGTATTGTACTTTTTTTCTTACCTGGAAAACCAATTTTAATGATTTTTCAAACAGTGCTGTTGTGTTTACAATCCGAGGTCAGTATTGAGAACATCACAGGACCGGTGACACGTGACTGAGACGGTGCTCATTTAAACATTTCACCGTTTGAAGAATGACTCAAAATCTCCCCAAAAACAGCATTGGCAGTGTGGCATCGATCTATCAAGCCAATCTAGTGATAGAAATTCCTAACATAACCGAAAATTACGTAAATTCGCACCTTTTCACTTGTTCACTTGTCGACATTGGGTAGCTGCATGCTTTTTTAAATATACGTCACGTTGTTGGGAAGTTTTTTTGATTGGCCAGATATTTTTCTATTCGGAAGGACTCGGAACTAAACGGAATGCGTCGGGAAAACTCGGTATGAAATATGCTATTAAGCTCCATCTTGTCCTACCAAGGGTTGCGATTGTCTAATCTAACCCTTGGCCTCACAGCTTTGATTTTCTCCGATTGAATACTTCATAAGCCGAAAATAGCAACAATTGATATGATCAATCGCAAAGCGGTGCAAAAAATCGATAAACACTAGGCCTCCAGATAAGACGGCATGATTAATTTACATTCAGTTTTCTTATTTAACAACTTAAATGTACGTTTAATGTGCTCAAAAGAACTGTCACATTAAGATGGTTATTTTGAGCACCCATAACATAATTTTGAATTTAATTATAGAAGAAAAAGGAATAATTTTACGACCAAAATCTTTGCTTATCTGGACTTATGGAGACTTAGCAGGCGGTGCACATAAGATGCCGATAAACTGCTACATTTAATCTGATTGGCAGGAAGGGATTATCGAAAAAATCCTTCCTGGCGTTTTCTTGGTCGATTAGTCTGCGCTAATAATAAATTTTGAGGGTCGTGAGGCGAAGGGTTTGTCGAAAGGTAGATACGACGAAACCTTCGCTGGTGAAGATGTTAAGCTCCCGCTTCAGTCGATCGATAATAATGTGATACACTGCCATCACCCCCTGAAAGTGCAAGAGAAACGACGATAACGATACAGAACGTTTGGGATTTTCCCCATCTGCGTAAAGTCATGATGCAAAATATATGTACATGTATATCTCTCTAAGGGTCAGCGATCAAAAACAATTTCCTTATTTCTCCGAAAAGAACATTTGTTGTGGGGGCTCAATGAGAGGGTTCATGCGGGAGTGCAGTTGCTTAGTGGTAGATTGCTTGACTCGAGACCGAGGGACCGCGGGTTCGAGCCTCACCGTTGTCATTGCGTTGTGTCCTTGAGCAAGACACATTAATCCTAGCTAAGTACTGGTTCAACCCAGGAAGACCCATCCCTATATGACTGAAAGATTCTTGATGGGACGTAAAGAATCAAATCAAACAAATAAAAACAAAGAGTGTTCCTGTGAGCACCCAAGGCAAATGTTACACTGATAAATACAAAAACATTCACACTTCTACGCTAAACATTTTGTATATTTCCACTTTAGTGCTCAATTGAAGCATCACGAGAGACATTTCAAATGAAATGCTAAAATCATGCGTGGTCCAGAGGAGGGGGGATGTTGTGTGGTTTGGACCCCCTCTGAGAAATCACTAAAATATAGGGTTTTCTAAGCAATCCTAATAAATAACAAAGTTACAAAGCTGCTAAGCCAGCATTCAGTGTTGGGCCATCATCGGCCTGCCAGCGAAACGCCTAATGGCGTTTCTATAGTGGGCCTATCATGGCGCGCATTTAGTGGTATGTGAATCATCTCATCAACTATATACAAAAAGAAGAAAAAACCTCTTGTCAATATTGGACCCCCTCTGACAAAACTTTCTGAATCCGCGTATTATATGAAAATAATTCTTATACAACTGTTATGTAATATAGTGAAATATAAGCTTTTTCGCGTTTTCTCAATACTTTTTACAGGTTTCCCCTATTCACCCCCACCCCCGCACTAAGCAGTGTGTTATCTATCATAGGTATTGCCTTAATCTGTCCAACCATCCCTCTGTCCATACAAAGTAAGAAAGACGGCAAAGATCAGGAATCGATACAATCAAGTACCACACCTGATCTAGGATACCACATGGGAAAGTGACAAAATCAAAATTAAACACCACAAACAAGAGCCAAGAGGTCATCTCTTTCCCAGCAGGTGACCACAAGGCAACAATGAACAGACGCGAAAGAATGACAAACGCAAGACATAATTAACACAAATGATCCACGAAAAATACCGCCTTGCAATGATCAGTAAAATATTTTACTGGAGGGCTTAAACCTTTATTATAGAGGGCTTAAAGCCCACGGTTTATCATGAGGTTTTGCAATATGTACAGCCGTGTTAAAGGTTAGGGTAGTTTTGTGTTATGGGATTATAAACTGCGTTTGTGGGATTAACTTTCTGGGGTTATCTCCAGATACTTGTAATGGCACAAGAGCCATTTTGAACCCCAGAAATTAAAGTCATGTCCCGTTAGTACGTCTGTCCGTCTGTCTGTCCTTCTATCTGACTCTCTTTAACACATTCCTGTCTGTTCCATTTATCATGAACACTTCGAAAAATTTTTATTAAATTTTGTCAACCGTTCATCTCAGTAAGATGTCGTGTAGAACTAATAACTCAACTATGCTGACTCAAGGTCATCGTCACAATTAAAATGTATGGGATTTAGCCTCAAGGTCAAGGTCACAGTTGACATCAAAGGTAACGGGACTGAGCCTTTAATTTCGTGTACACTCCATATTTCCTTTACCACTGGGAGGATGTCCATTAAACTTTGCTAGTGAGATAGTGTTTAAAACATCTGAATCAATGATGCATACTCAAGGTCAAGATCACGGTCGACGTCGAAGGTAACGGGATTGAGCCTTTAATGTCGTGCCCATTTCATATATCCCTTACCCTGCAAGGGTTTGCATTACACTTTGATAAGATGCCCGCATCAGTGAGGTGGTGTGCATAACTAAAATTGAAAAATAAAGACTCAAAGTTACGGTCACATTTGAAGGTCACGGGATTGAGACTTGAATTTCACGTCCATTCATGTACGCTCAATAATTGTAATTATTACGCAAAATTATCTGGAGGCCTTTACTAAAAGCATTATGGATTTTAACCCTTTAAACGTCAATCTCAACAAAAGTCGTGTGCTTTTGTCGTCTGCCTAAATGTTGTCTCTTGTTCAAATAGTGTAGACCCAGATCAGATCAGACTGTCTGATCTTGGTTCTCGCTGTTGGCCTTTGTACTTGAATTGGTCAAAAGTGTTAGCAAAAATTTGCAGCAGACGACACAAGCAGACGGATTTTCAGATGATTTTGATGGCGTTTTAAGGGGGGAAAACAGGCTAGAAAAAATAGCACAAAAAGCATGATAGGTAAGGTGTTCCTACTGTCCTGTCAGCCAAGAGTCACAGTGACTTCATGCTTTGTTTACAAAGTTGTTAGGGACATATACTCGTAAGAAAAAGTTTAGTCAGTATTTATGTTTTCTCATAAAATCATCAATTCTGGATATCTCATTGCCAAATTTGATACATGAGTTGTCTGATCGTAACTTTACATGTATCTGTTTATTGTGTGACAAAAAGTGCCTCTAATGGACTGTATCAACCAAATTTAAAAATACACGGTGTGCACGTGCTGCGGTAAACCGGCAGAGTTATTTTCGCATATGCTGTTCGATGTTGAAAGAGAGTTGTTCCTATTGCAATAATCCGGAGAAAATTCATTGATAGCAAGCTTAAATCGCCGTCCAGGCTATCGACAAGTTACAGAAATACCACGCTTGGACTTCTTGAAACAGGTACACGTGTTGCTGACGTGCCATGTAGTTTTGGACGTAATGAACGAACAATTCATCGTCTGCAAACACATATTCGACAGTCTGGCAGTAAAAATGACAAACCTACGTCAGGAAGACCACAGATAACGACGCCACTTGAAGTTAGGGTCATAGTGACGTAAACATGACGTTTCATGGCCGCTTGGAAATTTCTTAAAGTTCTTAGACATGCAACAGGTACGACAATTTCCATCTATACGCGCTAGACTGATTTTTGAGTTTTAAAATTTGAATTTTGATATTGACACCTTTGTGTGATTTTGATGAAGAAAATGGGTTTATTTTCAAAATGTTTTCTTGAAAATGTTTACATTTATAGGAAATTAATGCAATTTAATTCGATTTGAATTAAATTCATTTATTATTGAGAAATCACACTTCAATTCAATTGGGTGGCAAACGTTAAAGAAGCGTACACTTGTTTCATATATCTGTAAATAGCCAGGCCGCAAAGATATGTGCTTACACATGTTTATCTGTCTTCTTAGTTTCGGCTACGTAAAGAACAGCATGGTATTTGAAGGAAGTTTTGTTGATTGGAATCCTATGTAGGATAAGTATTGATATGTTATAGTTTTGCTTATCATAATTATGTTAAAATGATGTTGTTGACTTTTGTAGAAAGGTTCACGGGAGTGTTGCTCTTTTTTAATATAAGTTGACATTGGATGTGTGAGTGAAGGTTAAATAGTTGTTGCGCAAAAGCAGTGGTTGCGTTAATATTTCAATCATAAAATTAACATGCCTTATTACATTTTAATATAGTATTTGTTATAACCACCACTTCTACTACTACTACTACTAAGTTAACTTGACCTGTTTACATGCTTTGTTAACGGGACAAGCAAGAGCGGATCAGGTGATCCCAATCCACTACTTGGGACAAGCGATATAGTAAATAAGCTCTGAGAGCACTGAAAAAAGTCTCAGCTCAGAACAAAAACTTCGATTAATACTCAATATATGCATAATTATATAAATTATTGCTTTGTTAATTTTTAAATGTACTGCATTTTAAATATATTTGTTTTGGGAATGAGACTCAATTGAGTCACTGTGCTGTGTCCTTGAGCAAGACACACTGCTTAGTCAGCACTCTCAAATCCAAGAAAACGGGAATTTGTCCCCAGATGACTGAAAAATTGTCGAATTGGCCGCGCAACATCGACACAAACATGTATGACTAGCAGAATCTTATTATGTTGCTTAAATTCTATATTTGCTGTTGTAAGGGTGATTTTATCTAGACTTAGCATCTGCTGTTAGCTGAATTTATTTTACACATTGCAGACGCCTAGGAAAAAGGTGAGGTATGTATATTTATTGCAGCTAAACAATGAAATTTGATCGCTAGATCTGGTTTATACGAAGCATGGGAGATTACACACTCTGGCATATTATAAAATACGTACTGGATTGAAGAGGGACATGCAACTTTGTACTGCTATTTATACATTAAATGATCACCATAACCACCACCACACCACCACCACCAACAACAACAACAACAACTACTACTACTACTATTACTACTACTAACAACAACAACAACAACAACTACTACTACTACTACTACTACTTCTACTACTACTACTACTACTAATAATAATAATAATAATAATAATAATGATAATAATAATAATAATAATCATAATAATAATAATAATAATAATAATAATAATAATAATAATACTATAATAATAGCATGTAAAATAGCAAAGCCAATTTTAAATCTGTGTTTAGGTCATATTAATCAGGAGTGCATGTTAGTTCAATTAAAACATCCAGTCTAACCATTATTTATTTGATTTTCATATTATCCATCAGCATGACGGCGACTGGTAAAAAGCCACAAAAGAAGATACCTTATGAGATCAGGGAAGAACCATCAGACTCTGTAGCTTCTACAAGTCAAGTTAAATCACTGTTGAGGAAGCAGGTACAAGTATTAAGACACACACACTTTATCGCTTGTGCGTGATAATTTGTCTCTGCATGCCAGTCAGGCAATAATGATGATAATAATAATAATAATAATAATAATAATAAATAGATAAAAATAAAATAAAAAATATATAAATAAAAAATAGAGATGCGAAGTAATGGGTATTCCAATATAGTATGAGACTGCTTCTCTAGCATAGGGAATCTACACTCAACTTATGAAATTCTCGTACATAACTAGCATGTCACATGAGTTTTCAGTCACTACATCTTTGTGTGTAAGATAACTTCAGTTGCTGTTGGAAGGCAAATTAGAAGTCTAAGCCCAATGTTGCTGTTGCCCAAGCAACAGATGAAGATTATAACTGTTACAATGGCAACGCAGACAGGTGTTTACATAAAATGAGTAAATCCATTGCTGGATTCACGATATAAAGAATACATACATAATTATATATTTACACTGAAGTAGCACACATATTATTTATTTGAAATAAGTATGGATTTTTAATGGTTTATGGGTAGGTAAAAAGCATTCAGAATATGGCCATGTGTCTTTTAGTATTTATACAAACTAGATAATTAGTATTGCAACTATACAATAATAAAAAACAATGGTTTTATTTTGAATCAGGACAATGTCAGTGCCTTTCACAAGACACATTAGTTCTAGCCTAGCACTGGTTCAACCCAGGAAGACCGGTTCTGACATAATTGATTACATGTTGAATGCTACGTAAAAATCCAATGAAACAAACAAATATCAAATATCAATAGATTCTTTTATAATGTTCATGCATATTATTGGTGTAAGCATACTTTAACAATAAGTATGATCCATTAAGGCAATGACACACAGACTGACAGAGTGGGTATAATTTACAAACAGTAGTGACTAAATAAAATAAGTTATCGATCTTCAATCAGGGCATCCATAGAAAGCGAATTTTTAATCTATGTATCTCAAAATATTTTATTTATAAGTCATCATCGCTGTACACCAGTTAATGCAGTTCTTTTTATTTAATTTAAAAGGTTTTGTTCTAAACTCATTTACAATTTATAAATGCGACAAGTGCCAAAGTATTCTACTCTACATTGACATGTTTTACTTTCAGAAGTTTGTAACCTGTTGCCCAATGATCATACAACAACTAACCAAGACTAACTAAAAGCTTGGAAACTGATCATATGTTTTTACTTGCCATCACGTATTTTGAGCTTGTACCAATAGTCTTAACATTTTGTACAGTGGGTGAATGTTAGAACGTAAAAAGTATAGTGCTCAGGTCTAACAATATGGTAATTTTTGAAATATTGAAATAATAATCATAACAATATGAAAAGATTGTTACGTCCCTCATTTGATATTAAGTATTGTTTTGTTGAAAAACGATATTCAGGTCAAATCAGATCATACTGTAACACCATTATTAACATATCAGTCGTTTTTAGTGGTAAAATCTGAGCAATCTACTTTCAAAGACAGGTTCAAGGAATCTTACTCTTGACTCCAAAGAATTCTGTCGTCTTTTCCATCTGAAGAAGACAACGCTTTCACAACACAGCATTTTAATTAGTACACTCGATACTACAAAGTTGGTATGACAGCAATTATTGTAGAGGAGTGCATGAATTATTACAGAGATTGGCCAAGGCACTTAACCATATAGCAAAAAATATTGCATATTAATCTGTCAATGAAGTATTCTGACAGAACAGTAAATTGTCACTTGTCCGCCATCATTTATTTCAGTAAGATACACAAGTACTGAGATTAAACTCTATACGTTTCACCAAGTAAACACTAGAAGGACTTAAAAGAACCCTAATTGGAGAATACTAGATTTCCTGCATCATTCAATTTTTTTTGGCGTATTATCGAGTATCTAACATAAATGCTCAACGCAGATATAAAATGAAGCATCAATGTTTTCTCTTGCTTACCTTTTGGTATTTTCATGTTTATTTCGAGTTAGAAAA
The DNA here is from genome assembly GCA_964019695.1 of Loripinus fragilis. Classification (NCBI taxonomy): domain Eukaryota; kingdom Metazoa; phylum Mollusca; class Bivalvia; order Lucinida; family Lucinidae; genus Loripinus; species Loripinus fragilis. Next base: position 95,217,149 of record OZ026520.1, read on the forward strand.
CTCAGGATAAAAAGTTGTTGATATAACTTATGAAAAAAACTGAGAATTCAACTATAATTACAGAGATGTATGTCACAATTCCGAAAATCTTGGACCAGGAAAAAAAAACACATACTTATCCTTACTGATTGTTTGGTTGATAAGTTTGTAAATCATTTCAAACTGAAAATGAAAAAATAAGGGTCTGATATGGCGGTGAGCGAATCAACTGTTGCACAGTTGGTCCGCTCATTGGCGCGAATGCATAAATTGATCTGGAATTTTGGAATATTGCGAACATGTTGTATGCTAGCTTTAGCATGCGGCCGTCTCAATCAAAATTGTAATATGGTTGGAACCCCTCCATATTATCAAGTCTAACTCAAAAGTGAAATAGACAGGAAATTAGAATAATATTGAGTGATATTGCTATAACTTGAATAATGATGATGTTTGTGTGAATTGTTATTGTTGATATTGAACATTGAAAAATGTCTGAACTTTGTGAATGGTTAAATTTTGTCTTGATGTTGAAATAATATCTTTTAAATTGAAGTGAAACATTAGCAATTGTAATACAATGTCCGTCATGGCCAAATAAAGCCAATATTAAGTAAGCATTGTAGTTTCTTATCATTATAGTACATTTTACAAAGATAAGTCAGCAAAATAATTGAGACATTAGGTCTTTGTATTCCTTAACATATATCTAATAACACAAAGCCTTTCTTGCCAGTAATCTTTTTACATCCTTGCGCATAATTTCTTCAAGAATAAATGAGTTTCATGTTGAGTAAGGTTTTTGTCAATATTAAGACTGACTAGCAAAATTATTGCACACATTGTCTGCACTGACTAAACTTTTCCTCTGAGCATATAATCGATAGATCACTTGTGTATTAATCCTAACTTCATGATAGGATTAATACACAAGTGATCTATCGATTCGTGTTAGCTCAAGTGAAGTGTACACGTTAGTGTTTTACTTAGCAATTGTAAAAAAAGCATTACGTCACTGTTACTCCTGGTCGGCAGGTCAGTAAAAATTCTTCGGATTTTATTATGCACAGATCATTGTTTTTTAACAAATATCTAATTATGCTGTAACAGCGGCAATTTCCAAATGGCCACGAAATGATTCGGCATCATGACTTCATAATAACTGCATACTGGAGGGCTTAACCTTATAGGCGGTTTTTCTAAATTCAAACGCCTAAATCGGTAAGGCATCACTAATTCCAGCTCTTTGTTAACTTTTTCGTTTGAAAAGGTTGTTGCAGCCAAATACGTGCTGTTACTCGATGAAAAATGATACAATGTTTTCAGAACATCTTCTTTCTTTAAATGTTGAAGCATCATTCGACAGATAATAAGATCATACGAATCCTTCAAGTCATCTTTCACTATATCAATGTTTTTGAAATGAATATTCTTGCTCCCTTTATAACGTTCTGTATGTTTTGCTATCAGTTCAGGAACAATGTCAACTCCGGTGTAGTCAATGTCAGATCTCGTTTTCAGGAAGTAGGACATGTACTGTAGATCACCACATGGAAGATCGAGAATTTTTATGCGTGTTTTATTCAACTCCCGCTTCAAGCGATCAATCATGGTGTGATACATTGCCATCACTCCCTGAAATTGCAAGAGAATGAACGATAACGATGTAACGATTCATGATGTAACGTACATGTACATATATATCTAAAAATTATTTTCTTATTTCTCGGCTGAAACTTAAATTGTGGAGGACTCAAAAGAATCGCCTTAATGAGAATTTACCTATGAGTAACCAAAACAAATTCTGTTAAGTACTGTGAAAAGGTATATGAGAGATCCGGTAAAATCTATTATGGTCTATTACAAATTTAGGTGATGTTTTAAATAAACTTAAAGCTAGAGATTACAATGCGACCAAATGTCTACTTATGATTTTTACACTCTTTACACTACTTTACCTCATAATTTAATTAAAGATACACTTTTTGATCTTATTGAAATAACCTTCAATAGAGAAGGCCCTCCTTACATTGCATGTAACGACAGAAACGCATTTTTTTTTACTTCAGAAAAACCTTAAAAGTATCATGCATGGTCATGTCAAAATGTATTTCATGCGCTGACCTTTTTGATGGACAACATTTTTATTCGATTTGACACCAAGCTGTATAGACAAGTAGTTGGGATTCCTATGGGCACTAATTGTGCTCCCCTTACTGCCGATTTATTCCTGTTTTGTTATGAGAGCGACTTTATAAACTAAGTCGTTATATATAAGGCATTAAACAATATGACTACCGACTACATAACAAAATTGCTTATACCGATGTCCCAGACACATTCATTAAATCTAAGATCAGGACAAAATGGTACTTTATAAACACCTTTAGCACGTACTTCGCTGTATAGTGTTGCATTTTCTTGTTCAGCTCCCAAACTCTGGAACTCATTTCCTCAAGAAGTAGGAAACTCAACATCACGAAGTGCTTTTAAAAGAAACGTAAGCACGATTTGCTAAATACAGCAGGAAATTGTTATTTTATAGTTGTTAACTAAGTTTTATAACATTTGTACAATTGGTCATTCCCCCACACACATTAGTTCTGCCATTTACTGCAGACACACAGTTTCTGCAAAGATGAAAATACAATACGGATGGCTCTTACAGCTATTCGTAAGAATACCTTGCTTGAAGACTGTGATAACATTTTTTTAATATTAACTAAGCCAGCATGTGATATATCTCTGGTTTTTAACTGATCCTCTTGTGTGCGCGATGGATGTTATAACAACGTTTATAGCTTCAAATATCATGCCATTGTATTAGGGCATGGTACTTCAACATTTTAAAGAGAACACCAATGTGTTTTTAATCCTGCTGTATTATTGTTATTGGTTTAATTGTTTTATATGCCCAAGTACATGTATTTTATATGTATGTGTGATATAAAAAGATATAATCACTTCTTTTAATATGTTTTATGTGTAATTAGTTATTTTACAGAGGGTCATAAGGTAGACTAGCTTCAAAGCTAAATGTGTCACCCTCTATAAATATTGTATAAATAAATAAAAAAAAAATGAGGTCTCTTTCTGATGATAAGCAGGCTGATATTATTGATGCTTTTAAAACTACATCCAGATATTTGGACGATATTTTAAACATTAATGATGTTTATTTTGACATTATGGTAAGTCAAATATACCTTTCAATGCTCCAACATAATAAAGCTAATACCTCTAATACTGAAGCCGCGTTTTAGACTTGCATTTGTCAGTTTCAAATGATATTGTTTCTAGCAAAATGTATGATAAACGTGACAATTTTGATTTTGAAATTGTCAATTTCTCATTTTAGATGGTCATGTTCCTCGCTCTACATCATATGGAGTCTATATCTCTCAGCTCGTTTGTTTTACTAGAGCATCTAGCCATGTTGGTGACTTCAACACTTGCAATAAATTGTTAAGTCAGAAACTTCTTAAACAAGGCTATCGGTATCATAAACTTCGCAAAACACTTTCTAAATTTTAAAGAAGATACTGTGATTTGAAATCTAAATTGCAAGTTGGACTTAAATCTCTCTTGCGCCAAGGACTTTCAGAACCTGAATTATATGGTGACTTGTTGTATAGGTTGAAGAAGAGTGTTGGTTCTAATCTTTTTATAATTGGAAATTATTTTAATGAACTGTGCTGAAAAATTATTAGCGCCAACAATCTTCTTCAATTTATACACCAAATCACCATAAAATTCAGGTTCCGAAATTCCATGGCGCAAGAGAGATTTAAGTCCAACTTGGAATTTAGATATCAAATCATAGTATCGTCTATAAAATTTAGAAAAGGTTTTGAGAAGTTTATGATAACGATAGCCATGTTAAAGAAGTTTCTGAGTTAACATTTGTTGCGAGTGTTGAAGTCAGTAATATAGATAGATGCTCTAGCAAAATGAAAGACAGAAAAAAACATAAAAGATCCACAAAAGAAGTCCCGCCTTGGAACGGTCAATAAGATATTTTACTGGATGGTTTAAACAGGTTTAACGGTGCACCAACCTCAGATGTGGATTAAGACACATAGATGTTTCGTGTGCATGAAAGACCCCTAACTATTCAATGCATCATCTCCTAGAGCTTATAAATCAAGATATAAAAAGGAGATAAAGCAAAGATAAGGACTCAACAGTGAATAAAACTGAATACAGGAGCAATAGAAATCCAACAGGTAAACCCTGGTTTACGCTGCTAAAAGCGGTTTTTTGTATGTTAAGTAGTAAAAACGAAAAATCCTATCGAAACAAAACTTCTGAGGCTTATACTTCTTAAATCAAGGTAGTCAGTAACATCTTCAAACAAATAAAAACGTAAAGTGATATCGTCTCTTTGGAATATATCAAGTTATATCGTAGAAAATGGTGGCTTTTTGAAATGAGGGCACCTTTGCTCTTACTTCGTCTATGCAAGAAGCACACGTCATTTTTAAATGAAATAACTTGCAATGTCTCGGCAAAGTATTGTTTTATATATAATAGCATGACTTTTATATGCCCTATTTTTTACATTCTGAACTGTCGTAAAAATGTATGGTGGATGATTAGAACTTGTTCTAAGTATAGTTAATTCCCCATTCCTTGATGGAGATGTTCCTCGCTCCCCTTCCTTTGGTGTATACGTTTCTCAACTTATCTGTTTTGCGAGAGTATGTTCTAATATTGGTGCCTTCAACAAAAGAAACCAATTTTTGACTTCCAAGTTATTAAAACAAGGTTATCGATACCATAAACTTCATAAAACTTTTTTCTAAATTTTGTCACAGTCACTCAAAGTTAGTTGTTAAATGAAATATTGTTGTGTGTGTTTTTTTAAAATAACTCTTCTGCAACAAAGCATATCAGAGCCAGTATTTGATGGTGATTTAGCTTATGAATTTAAAAGATTTGTTGGAAAGCCTAATTTTTGTGATCAATTTAAAAAGATGATTAAACGTTATGAAAATGGAATACAACATAGATATCATGCGACAGTCTGCATGCCAGGTTGTTAAACCAATCACGGTGTACAGCTATGGGTTTTTCTTTAATTGCGCGACGGTGGGTCAGGTCTCAGACTCAATGACGGCCCTGAAGTAAAGCTTTAATCCGTTTGTTGGTGCCTGATACCTGTCTCTGGCTGGGTCCACCGTGGCTCAACTTGAGGTTTGTATCTCCCATTGTTTGTGGGGGTTGTGCGTTCGGTCATTGTTTTGTTATGCATTACGCAGTGTTCTTTCTGGTTTTGCAATCATCTTGACGAGAAAGAGAGAGCTGGTTGCTTTGCTTTAACTATCTTTCTGATGTCTTGTGACTGTTAGTAATCTATGGCTCTTCCTCACGGTGTCATGGGTTGGTCTGTGCTGTGGCATTTCCTGATCACATTCACTTGCATTTAGGATGGCTCCTATGGCAGCAGTTTTGGATATCAGAATGCAACGATTGTAGTAGTCCCGAGTCTCCATTTCAACCGATCATATAAATAAATTGAGCTGCAGCATGAGATTTCCAACAATGCGCTTTAGACATGTGTAGACTCAGACGACCCTGTGCAGCCTCCTATTAAGCTTAGAAACTATAAATGGTGTTCAGTCAGTAGCTTTACAATCATGGAATACTCAAGCGACTAGCAAAGGCTCTGATCAGACTGCGCCTATGCGCAGGCTGATCTGAGGCTTTGCTGGTCGCACATACCACATTGTTGGAAATCTCATGCACTGGCTCATATATAACATCTGAGAAATTAAAAAACTGTACACCATAAAATGGGCATCGTCACGATTAAAGCTGGCTTCGGGGTTAACGGCCAGGTCATGCTAAAATCAGCCTGGTAATCTAACAGGGAGCAGTATCATGCGCGGATCCAGAAAGTTTTGTCAGAGGGGGTCCAACTCTGACAACTCTTTTTCGTAGATGAGGGGAGAGAGGATCCAAATACCACAAAAAGTGGGCCCTGATGGGCATGCCAGCTAAACGCTATGTACATGACGTTTCGCTGGTAGGCAGATGATGGCCCAACATTGAATACTAGCTTAGCAGCGATGTTTCTGGGGATCCGAACCAGAATTGCTAAGAAAGCTTATTGATTTTTCAGGGGGGGGGGTCTGGCCCCCTGCCCCCCTCTGGATCCGCGCATGAGTAAAACAATTTTGCATGTGGCAAGCATAGCTATCGTGCTAACAAAGGCTCTGGTCAGAGTGAGCAGATGCGCAGCCCGATTTGCGCTTTTTTTGTTTGCATACAAAAAATAATCTGAGGGTTATATCCAACCAATATGCACACTTTCAGACCATGACCTAGACATCTGTAAAGTTTAAAGGAATCGGCATAAAACGGTAGAAGATGCATGCACAATATTCCAAGTATCTATTCACTTTGGATGCAAAAGAGACTAAGTTATTTTCGTGAAAAAAAAGTAACAAAATAGTTTAAGGATTATGCCCAAACAATATGCACATCTTCAGACAATGACCTAAGCACGTGTGAAAAAGTAAGTAAGGGTGCAAAGATCAGGAATCGATTCAATCAAGTACCATACCTGACCCAGGATACCAATGGGAAAGTGACAAACTCAAAGTAAGACACCACAAACGAGAGCCAAGAGGACAGCTCTTTCCCAGCAGGTGACCACAAGGCACATATAAACAGACGCGCACAAAGGCATAGCAAACACATGGCAGAAAATAACATAAAAGATCCACAAAAGAAGTACCGCCTTGGAACGGTCACTTGAAAAGTGTCAAGGGAATCGGAGGAAAACTGTTGGAGGAGATGCATACACAAGACACCTAGTGTCTATTCACTTTGGCAGCAAAAAGTGACTCAGTTATTTCAGTGAAAAAAGTAACAAAAAAATAATCTGAGGATAAAGCCCAAACGATTTGCACATCTTCAGACCATGGCCTAAACACCTGTTAAGTTTCATGGGAATCGAAGAAAAGCTGTACTGGAGGAGATGCATACACAAGGTAACTAGTATCTATTCACTTTGGCCGCAAAATGACTAAGTTTTTTTTGTGAAAAAAGTAACAAAAATAATCTGAGGATTATGCTCAAACAATATGCACATCTTCAGTCCATAGCCTAAACATCTGTAAAGTTTCAAAAGAATCGGAGTAAAACTGTAGGAGGAGATCTATACATAAGGTACCTACTACTTAAAGGGGGATGGAAGGACGGAATGCCGAAAAATATGAGGCTTGTATAATGGTTTAAGGGATACAGGATATTTGCCATTTTACTTCCAGAGATATAGGATACTATCCATTTTACTTCCAGGTATATGGGATACTTAGTTCAATATTTTCGTTACTTTCAGGGATATTGAATATTTAAGAAAATTAATTATGGAGATATTTGCCAATTTATAAGGGAAACTTGCCTGTTTACTCCAAGGGATCTGGGATATTTTGCACCATCTTATACAAGCCTCAACTATGTCCTCTCGCTTTTCTTCGAAAAGGTAGGGGACAAAAAGTAAGGGAGTATGATCAGAAAATACCACAATCACACACTGCAGACCAACTTACGGCACCGAGAAGAAGAGATACAGAACATGAACAGTAAGAAGACATAAGACAATTCAAGCTAAACAACTTCCTCGTCAAGATGATTGCAAAACTGGAAAGGATAAAACGCAATGCATACCAAAACAAAGACCAACACAGAACCCCCAAACAAATAGAGGTACATAAACAAAAAATCAGCAATAACAGAACCACCGCCTTAGAACGAACGACCTCCTAAGCCAAAGGGGGGGGGGGCTTTAATGCATTTTAGTGGCACCGAAATCTTCGCCCTAGCCCTAGATTCTGTTGTTGTTAAAACACAAAATTGTTGAGCTAGCATAGTGGCTAAGTCCTGCACGGTGGGGAGGGTGGGTGGGTACTCTGATATTTTCAAACATATGAAGGCTCGGGCCATTTTTGGGGTTCAAAATTTATAATTTCAATATTTTTTTGGATTTCAGAAAAATGAATATTTTTTGGGGGGGTATGGAGATTTTGTGGATATTTTTGGGGGGTCATCCCAAATTTGGTCTATTTTAGGGGTCATTTCTATACATTTTAGGGTCTTTTCTGAAGGTCAAGGTACAGAATTGGGGGATATTTTCTGGGGTTGCTAAAATTTCAAATATTTTTGGGTACTTGAAATTACTGATAGTTTTGGAGTGAACGGCAGATGCTGGGCCCGAGCCTACGTATGAAGAAAAAATGAGAGTACCCCCCTCCCCACCCCCTGGAGGCTAAGTCAGGTTAATCGCTTCGAGTCCCAGATCATCTTAATTTGCGGTTGTTCCAATAAACTGATATAAAAACACTGAATTAATAAGATGTATCCTCCTAGACATATATAGAGAATACTAGGTGAGTGTCTTTTGATATCAAGTTTACCAGGCAAGGCTTTGAGAACGCTTCGTGACATCGTGCGGCTTGCCGAGATATTGAGAATACTAGGTGAGTGTCTTTTGATATCAAGTTTACCAGGGAAGGCTTTGAGAACGCTTCGTGACATCGTGCGGCTTGCCGAGATATTGAGAATACTAGGTGATTGTCTTTTGATATTAAGTCTACCAGGCAAGGCTTTGAGAACGCTTGTTGACATAATGAGGCATGGCGAGACATTGAGAATACTAGGTGAGTGTCTTTTGATATCAAGTTTACCAGGCAATGCTTTGAGAACGCTTGTTGACATCGCGAGGCTTGCCGAGCGATTCAACATGCGTTCTCAAAGCCTGGTCTGGTAAACTTGATATCAAAAGATGCATACCTGATATTCTTTTTATCAGTTTACCCATTGTTTCACTCTTCAAACCAGCGATTATGAAACCATTTTCAAGTTTTGTGTTGATTCAGCGTCATAATCAACGTCATTCAAAAAGTGCAACGTCATCATGACCTGATGAATGCAGTTAATATGATAGGTACTGATAAATGATATTACGAGGTGTTACAAACCTGTGCCACTTCTAAGGCGGAACCAAATCCTGAAGCCTTGTAATTTATATCATCCTTAGACACATTATTTTGTTGGCCACCCCAGATCTGTTTGTTGTAAATTTCAACAAAGGCATTCTGTAATTAAATGAAACCTGCTATAGTAAGTTTAAACCACCAAATATGTCAGCCCGTGCGCGGATCCAAAGGGCAGGCGGTTGTCTGGACCCACACTCTGGAAAAACATGTATCGTCAATTAACGCAAAACTGTAGTAGCTCATATTTTATCAATTTTACAGGAGGATTATTATCTAAAGTTCTCCTTTAAAAAATCAAATACTTTTTTTCATTCTTCTCAATCACCAGATAAACATGGATCTGTTAATCTAATATCTATGAACAAAAATCATTTTGTAAAATAAGATATTTGCAAAAATATGAGTTAGGACTGTTTTCTGTTTGAAATTGCAAAAATATTCGAGGCGTTAAAATTTGAAGCACTTAGTGTAATGAAACTAATACAAACGTGTACAGGGTGTCCAAAAAAAACGATAACACTTTAAAAATGCAATAACTTCTTTACTGATAAAGATACAGTGTTGATATTTTACCACAAATAATTGGGATATAATTGGTTATCAATTGGCCACCTTTTTGGTATATGGCGCTTTAACAGGAAGTGACGTCATTTTACAGGAAGTGATGTCGTAATTGAAAATGATGTAATTTCCTGTGTGTCGTGTTTGCTAAAAGTCAAAATATGGACAGCAAAAAAGTAGAAACAGTGTCTAAAAGATCTCAAGCTTATATATTGATATTCTGTGAGAGACACTAGAATCAAGTTTTTGTCCAGACGTGGTCAAAACGTGGTGAGAATGGGACATTTGAGAGGAAAAAAAGCAGCGGAAGACCTTCTAAAATTTAAGTAAAATTCTAATTACCCTTGAAAAGTCTACGAACAAGCGCCATCGAAATTCAGTAGAAAGCTAAACATTTAGGACTTACTGTACGTAAATCTTCTGTGCATAATTATTTTAAGAAGAATTTGGGACTCAACGCATACAAAAGGAAACACCAGCCACTTCTTACAGAAAAACAACGTAAAAATAGACGTCGATTTGCAAAGAAATACCAAGATTTGTCTGAAAAAGAATGGGAAGACTATGTGTTTAGTGACGAATCACCAATGTATTTGTTTTTATGAAAAATTGAAAAAATGACATTGTTTGGAGAAGCCAAGAAGATAAAGTTCATGTTGCCAAAACGGTTAAAAACAGCACGTATGTAAATATCTGGGGGGTAATGTCAGCAAGTGGACTTTCAGCAATCCATATTATGCCCCAGGGACAAACGGTCGACGCGGAGTATTATGTTGAAGACATTCTGGAGAAGGAAGTTCAGCCCTTGTTAAAAAGATCAAAGAGAACTAATGAAGCAATAACAAATAATATGGTAGTAAATAAATGGTGATTCATATTTCAACACGATGGTCCCCTGCCCATACCTCCAAACAAGCACAGGATTGGTGTCCTCAAAACCTGCCAAACTTTATAAATAAAGATGATTGGCTGGGAAATAGTCCCAATTTTAAACCCAATGGAAAACCTCTTTGGCATTCTAAACGAAAAAGTGTACTGTGACCCAGAACCTCGGACATTAGATGAGCTAAAAAAAAAGAATCAGAAAGGCAGGGCAGGAAATCACTTTTGACTGTCTCAAATCCCTTTTGCACAATATGCTGAAACGCCTAGAATCAGTCATTGTTAAAAATGGTGGTCATTGTGGATATTAGGTAATGAACAAAGAAATAAGTCTCAAACAAATGTATAAATGAAATTTGAGTATCCCAATGTAAAATATGGAAGAATTATCTTTAAAAACAAAAAAGTTATAGCGTTTTGAAAGTGTTATCGTTTTTTTGACACCCTGTAGTAACTGGAAATATAGCATTTACTATATTTTTCTCATAATTATGTGAGACGTGACATGTGATTTCCAACAATGTGGCATATTGACAAGTGTAGACTCAGACCAGCCTGTGCAGACTCCTTTTAAGCTTAGAAACTCCAAATGATGTTCAGTCAAAAGCTTAACAGTCAAAGAATATTCTAGCGACAAGCAAAGGCTCTGATCAGACTGCACGTATACGCAGGCTGATCTGAGGCTTTGCTGGTTGCACATACCACATCGTACCACATCCTCAAATCTCATGTCGCGGCTCATTATTTACTTCAGTTAAATGTTTGTGGTTTGTATATGTTGTTTTCAGACTTTTGGCCCGTATTGGTCATCTATCATACTTATATCAGTATTTTACGAAAGAATGAGTTGCTCTATTTTACAACAAATTCTGCAAATGCTTAGTTATGACAAACAATATATATATATATACCATTAATTAATGAAAATAGCTAATGAGAATCTATACACTTAACAAAAGGGGTACTTTCATCTGTGCCCACGCATGGATTTTCTTCAAACTTTGCATATTAATAACTCATTATATACGAACTATGAAAATGCATTTATCGAATAAGATAGTTAAGAATAAGGCTTAATAAGCAACCCTGACGTACTCCACCTTTGAGGTGGTACCTGTCTCTAAATTTCCATGTCTTAGATCTATAGTTTTGTTTATTTCTATGATTTGTCACCTAGATTGGATCCAAAATACCATAGACATTATTTTAATACCACGAAACCATTTGCATAAATTATGGTTTACGTTTTCAGAAGAAGTGATTGTAAAATTTCAATATATTTTTTTTTCAAAAATTTACAAAACATTCAATATCCAATTCAAAAGATGGATATGTTCTAGTCTTTGTCAAGATATCATATTATTACAAAAACATGCCATATATATTTTGCTCATCTGAGCCAAATATCATGAAAATCCAAAACCGGTAACTTTGTAATTTTCCTACCTCTTATGGGTATAGGTCAGTTTTAGCAAAATTAATTATTTAGTTCAAATGAATCAATTACTCGACATAAGGAGGTTGGTGTTTTTTAATCTGCTTCCACTTTTCTTAAAGAAAGATATGTTAAGACAATTTTAAATAATTCAATGGCTAGAAATACCGAAGGTCAAGGCCCTGTGTCATGGCACTATGGGGCGAAGACAATGTGTATCACTTCCTCAAGTCCTGCATGATATTGTTTAAGTAACATTATATCCTAACAATAAACATGTGAAAACAAGAAGACTAAATATTTCCTTTACATCCGAACTGAATTATAGGAACCATATTTTGGTGCTGTGACCAGGATAACGTGTAAAAGAGTCTTATCAAAGGTATCATAAAACAGTGTTCTACATGAATAAGTGAGGTCCAGAAACAAAACTGTATGCCTAGAATATACAGCCAGCTAAAGTATAAATGTTGCTATTTGATGGATATCAGCATCAGTTTTAAAAAACATAATGAACAAAGAAGATTTAAGCATTAGATTAGCAATACCTTTGAAGCAAAGAGTTTACTGTGATCAAAATGGTTAATTTTAACCAATAGGTTTGACAGAGGGTTATTTTTGTGAAGCAGGTTTATTAATGAGTCTTACAATTATAAAATAATAGATATAAGGTTCTTCTCCTGTATGAACTGACTTGTCATAAGGTTTCTCTTCTGTATGAATTAAAATTTTTAATAATGTTACATATTAAGTAAAACATTGGCTAGATGTAGTTTTAATGTAAGAAACTAGATGTGTTAAGTATAGGTGTCAACATATTGTATCATTTTGGCTAATATTATCATGTAAGCACTTCATTAAATAAGAATCGTGGCACTTAATATCAATGAATGTTTTTTTTTTCTATTTCCAATCCATAATAGGGGAAAACACTGAACATATCAACTTCTACCAATAAACATACTAGCATGATGATTCAAACTGAGCAAGTACTCAAGTATGTTTTACACTGAAACATAATTATTGTATTTTTTACATTTTGATGAATTAGGGCCATGTGTTTACATCAAGTTAAAAAATATGTTACCGGTCCTTGAATTTCATGAAATTTGGTCTACATATTCTTAACATATATGGATAGTTTATATGTTGAAATGGTATCTTGACAAAGACCGCAACCTGTAAAAATGTTAATTCCAAATTTGACTGAATACAAAATATACAGTCGAAAATTGGGGTACCATGCTATAAAAATGAATGTCAACCCAATATCCTAATACATACAAAGCCATTTTCAGTAACAGAGAACTTATCAATGATATAGCTATTTAATAAAACGTTTCTCCGCCTGTTACCTATTATGTCAATTACATCTGGGCCAGGTTTGGTACTTGATTGTATCGATTCCTGATTTTTGCACCCTTACTTACTTTTAGAAATGATTGTAACTGGGTACCCTAACGTATTATAGTGATACCATTCATGACGTCATAAATTAGCAATGGAATTGCATAAAAACTCAAACGCACCATAAATATTAAAGTTATACCCCAGACAATTAAATAACATAATATTTTCAAAATCCAAGCGTGGGCAGACTCCCATGTTAATTTCCCATACCATGCAAGAGCCCCTTTCTAATTGGTCACTTTTTAAACTCATTATTTCTGATCAAGCGCTAATAACATTGAAATGATTTTTTGCCTATCAACGTGCAGTTTAATGGGCAAAAGTTTTGCGTTTTTTCAGGAATTTCAAAGTTGTCTTTCAATCCACGGTTTCGGTTAAAATGCAAAAATATGCTTAATGGACGAAAAATGGTTTTGATTGAAGTTTTATATCAAATTTAAGTTCAGTTGGCAATAGACTGTTCTAGTCGACTTAACAAAATAGCAAACACTTGAAATTTTGAGATTTTTGAAATTCATTAGTAGCTTGTGCAAAAATTGTTGTATGCATTTTATTTTATCTGAAATAGATAGCCCAAACAGAATAGAACTTGATTCGTCCATTTTGTAATGACAAACATTTCACTGCTGCTGCGTACTTCTGGTTTGAATGTAAAGCTTAAAAAGTCAATCTGATGGTACTTTGCATTATTTTTTTCGATTTCCAAACTAGAATAGTGACGTCTAGTAGTAATACATAATCGTTGAAAATTTAAATACCGTATCACAGATAATAAGGCGTATAGCACAGTGCGAACAGTAAACTACATGCAAAAAGCTGAATTTCAATGATTTAACTGCTGGTAGTGTTTGTCATTATGCTATTACGTATAAGAAAAGAGGAGTCTGATTGAAGTGAATCATTTGAAGTGTGTTTGTCTTTAATCACGTCAGTCAGAAACATTTTCATACAAACAAAAATACAAATGGATGGCATCTATGCAGAATATTTCATATTTGTAAGAAAAATTGTGACTTTTTGAAATGATGGTACCCTTACTCTAGCATCGTCTGTGCAATACGTACTTGTCATCTTTAAATGAAATGGCACACATTGATTGATTTATATAAGCATGAATTTTGTATAACCGAATCTTACTTTCAAAACTAACATAAAAATGTAAGGTGACCAATTAGAAATTTTGCTCAGTGTATTTAAAATGTTCATTTTGGAAGGTATATTGTCAGATTTACATGTGGTTTAACGATGACGCTGTGATCGTAATGATATACCTTCCCAAACGAAAACTGTAAATTATTATATAATGATTATCGCCGTTCATTGTGTAAGTGCATTAACATCATCATGGTTGAATCTTGATGGGGAATGTTGTAAAATGTATTTTAGTCAGGCTAATGTTAGGTATGTAAGGCTAGTTAGACAGGCGTGACATGCTGGTAGACCAGGAAATTCAGAGGTTAGACAAACCTAAAGTTGATTTAGTCAACAGCTGAGGGTAAACAATTGGCCCTGTCAGGTATTGTGGCAGCCAGGCAACTAAGTCAAGCTAGGTAGACAGCATGTTGGTTAGTAAAAAGATATACATGTATTAGGTGAGGTAGGCAGCTATGCAGCCAGCGCAGGCATATTGGTAGGTCAGCCACAGCATTGTTTGGGTGATTTTCCAGGCTGGTAATCTAATAAGCTAGAGTAGGTAGTTAGATATATTATGTAAGGTGCCATTCAGCTGAGGCATAACTATACAGTTATGTTAGTTATGTTGGTCATTTAAACAGCCTTCCTTAATGGTAGCAATCATGTTTGTCACACATATAGCTAGAATAGGTAGGTGCCTATGCTGTTTGAAATATAAGCTGGATTTTCCATGCAACTGAGACATTATATTCGGTTATGTTGGTTAGCTAACCAACTGGGCAAAGAAAGCAAACGTGTTGATCAATCATAAAGATGGATAGGTATGTGGCTTTAATGGTTAATATTTTAACAAAGGGTATGTAGGCTGGTATATATGGTAAATAAGGTCGCAAAGATCAGGAATCGATACAATCAAGTACCACATCTGACCCAGGATGCCAATGGGAAATTGACAAACTCAAGTTAGGCACCACAAACGAGAGCCAAGAGGTCAGCCCTTTCCCAGCAGGTGACCACGAGGAACTTATAAACAGACGCGCACATAGGCATAGCAATCACAAGACAAAAACCCATAAAATATCCACAAAAGAAGTACAGCCTTGGAATGGTCAGTAAAATATTTTACTGGAGGGCTTAAGCAAGTTTTACGGTGTCATGTAACTGTGGCACAATATAATCTGCTATGTTGGCTAGCTAACCAACTGGGCTAAGTAGGCAATCAAGTTATTTACTGATACAGCAAGGATAAGTTGCGGGCTTTGTTAATTAATCTATCAGTTTGGGTATGTAGTTTGGTATGTTGAGTGTCATACAGCTGAGATATAATATACATGTACACCATTAGAATCTGGTTAATTTAAGCTGTTACCAATTGGTAGAGATAGGTAAGCATTTTGACAAATCATACAGCATGGGTACGTAGGTGGCCTAGTTTGTTAATCTATTTACTAGGCTGGGTAGGCAAACAATCATGTCGGTCATTCATATAGCAGCTATGTTTGATAATCTATTAGGAAGAAGGTTCGCTAGTATATGTTAGGTGTCATGCAGCTCATACATAATATTCTGCTCATATTTTGGCCATTTTACCAGCTAGGGTAGATAGGCAAACAATCATGTCAGATTCTCATACAGATAGGATAGGCAGGTGGCTGTATTTGTTAAACTATTAGTTGGGTAGGTAGGTTAGTATGTTGGGTGTCATGCAGCTGAGGCATAATATTGCGCTCATATTTTGTTTAATTCAACAGCTGGGGTAGGTATGCAAAGAATCATACCAGTCACTCATACAGCTAGGATAGGTAGGTGGCTATATCGGTTAATTTATTAGTTGGGTTAGGTTGGCTCGTATGTTGGGTATCATGCTGCTGAGGCATAGTAATATGCGGCATTGCTGGGATTTTGGTCAGTTCACCAGCTGGGTAGGTAAAGCAAACATGTCTGTCATTCATACAGCTAGGATATGTATGGGGCTATGTTGGTCAATCTATTAGCAGGGGTAGATTGGCTAGTAGGTTGTGTGTCATACAGCTGAGGCATTCTATTCTTTTCATATAGAATAATGACTTTGGCTCCAACAGTTTTCAAATTTTCATTTTCCCCCATTTAATTGTATTAGGAAGCAAATTTGACCTTGATGTTAAGTAGGTCATTGTTAACCCAGGGTCATCATTTATATAGACTTTAAAGAGTGTAAGTCCTAATGCTACATACCAAGTTTCAAGATCATAGGACTACTGATTCTGGAGAAGATTTTTTTATGGTTTTTACCATATAGTGGCATGGTGGCCATCTCGGTCATGTGACCTGGACCATTTAGATAAACTTTTGTTCCCCTTCCAATGGAGGCACCATATGAAATTTGGCTTTGATAGGCCCAGTGATTTTAATGAGTTAATTTGTTGATGATGACGATAGCGTCAATGACGATGAATAGCGGAGCATGGGTATATTATAAACTTCCCTTGTGAGCCTGAAGGCTCAGATAAGCTAAAAACATTGTTAACAAAAAAAATAAAGGTTGACAGAAACGTGATTTCGGCAAGGGACATAACTGCTCTATCTATTATAACAACAAGAGCTGTTTTGTAAGTTTGTTTTCAACACTGTTAAGGAGCCTTACTTCTTCTTCTTCTTCTTGTCTTCGTATGTTCTGCATTTAAGAGAGGCACACCCCGAGTTCCGGTGGAGTTTTATGTTAAAACTTGAAGGAAAAAACTTGAATCGGTGCCGCCCATCACATGTTGGCGGCCGCCATAAGTAAATTTCAAAGTTCTTTATGTAATTTTAACCTTATTTGGTGTAATTTGTAGCATAGTGTTCTGGAACATGTCTCGATCTCGAATAAGATGCCTTAACATGCGTTTCACAGATAGAACAATGGGACAGTTGATTTTTGTCTGCAGTTTTTCACACCTTACTGCAATAAAACAAACCATCAATGTCTATAAAATGTGCTTTTAACAATAAGACAGGACAGCTAAATAAATATTGACAGCTCTATGTCACATTTAAACTGACATTAGATAAAATCACTGGGAGATAAAGGGAGACATGAATGATTCACAGAAAAATGATCACAAAGACAGGGAAACATTGTTGATGCCTTGTGACTGTTAGTTTCCTGTGGCTCATCCTCACAGTGTCGTGGGTTAGTCTGCATTGTGTGGTTGTGGTATTTTATTGATCATACTCACTTACATTTTGGTCAAGTTTTTTGTGATCGTTGGTCGCCTTAGGCATTATGTCGCTGAAAACTGGTCATTTAACATTGAAGAACGTTTGGGAGGGTTGCAAAACAGTCGTTTAAGACATGCAACCGCGTAGGAGAGGAGGACTTAAGTGCGTTTAGACTTAACTTATACATTTTAGACCTACATATGTGCACTATAATCGCTGTGGGGGTCCATCCGTCGGTCCGTCCATGGACAGTAAGTGAAAATATTCATAACCCTTGAACAACAAATTGATTCAGCATATGATACAGTCCGCCTTCCATATCATAGTGTACTCTATAATAGGAAAATAACTCTGTAAGCTTACGCCTTCGTTCTAATCCTAATTCCCCTATGAATTGTATATATTGTACTGTATTACTTGTTATCTGTTGGAAATAAAATATGTTTAAACTAACAACGTGGAACAAGTATGCATCATTCTGCAGGAAGTGATCAATTTGCTTTCTACATCATAATAATTGAGCCGCGACATGTGATTTCCAACAATGTGGCATTTTGACAAGTGTAGACTCAGACCAGCCTGTGCAGCCTCCTTTTAAGCTTAGAAGCTCCAAATGATGTTCAGTCAGTAGTATAACAATCATAGAATAGTCAAGGGACAAGCAAAGGCTCTGATCAGACTGCGCGTATGCGCAGGCTGATCTGAGGCTTTGCTGGTCGCACATACCGCATTGTTGGAAATCTCATGTTGTGGCTCAATTAATCCTTCTGGCACCGGATACTGTCACCATGGGTCGTGCACATTATGGTCAGTTGATTTATTATTAAAAGGTCGATCGTAAAATTCTTAAATTGAGTTGTATTCAATTCACTTTTATCGCATTGTTCAAGCGACCATTGAATAGTGTTTATAAACGATCGTTTGACTCACTTTGCGTTGGTCGTCGGCTTCCCCAGGTCCCCGAGTGTCCTGCAAAGTTCGATAATTTTTGTCAACTTCCGCCGTGTCATATCGGTATAAAGGGTTCCACGTGACACAGTCATATACAACACCAGAATTCTAAAACAAAGAAGAGCGAGAATTGGCACCTAGTACTGTATTTGCATTTTGCCAATGGTCAATACCCATTAAAGCAAACTGGACTCGCGTACACTAATCAATAGGACGAGCCCATTTCCAATTTTAAGAGGGGTGGTGGTATTTTTTTCAGTTTTCAAAGTTTTAATAGATCATTATGCAAGCAAATAATGAAGAGCTCATTTGCCAGAAGTGACACTGGTATTGTGATTGACAGCGAACCACACCTGAGTCGCACGTGCAAAACAAGCCACGGCTGTCCGTGTTCACACTGGCTGTTCCGCTTTTCCGTTTTACACTCAAACAAAACCGTTTACATGGTTAATAAGATTATATATGAAATACAAAACTGTTTTGTTTCCTAAGTATACTGAATAATTTCTATATTTTAGATATTAATGATAAAATACAAATATAAGGAATAAAAGAAATTTTGGTCTGTTCATGAAATCATGAATACTTCGGGTCTCTTGCAAAGTTAAAAGCCCTTACTTTGCAAGAGACCCGAAGTGTTCATGATTCCATGAACATTCAAAAAAATGAATTTATTTCTTAAATGAATCAGGAATGAACAAACCAGTGATGTGTATTGGATAGGTCACTAGATTCTAGCAGGCACTAGTACTAATTAACCTGTCGCCTTTTGTTCGATGCACACTGGGATTGGACCGCCATGCCCCTGCAATCTTTATTAAAATATATTATGCGATCACTGTTTGCATGACTTAGGGCTTTACATCCGGAAAATATTGATAATAGAGAAATGGCAAACTTTTCAAAAATTGGACTTTCTCTGTTTTTTCTTAATGCCTTAACTATCAAATGTGTCACTACAGGAGCGCTAGAATTCAACGGGATATTGATTAACCAGATTTGGCTAGACCCCATTAGTCAACGCGCGAGTCCTAGAGAGATATCGTCAGGTCTCGCGAGAACGATTACCAAAGTCCTACCTGCTCCATCCACGGAGATGGTACTACTGCATTGCTCTGTTTACTAGACTGATGTAAAGGCCTGACTTCTGGTAACATTTCTAGATCTGTAGGTTTACGCATGTAAACAGCATAGGGATTAAAACCTGGGAAATAGAAAACTGTGTATTACTTGACTTTTCGCTTACTGTAAAGGTGGCAACTTTAATATTCATATCTGGGTGTGGTTCGGATATTCCATCTGCTAAGGAAGGGAAATCCGGTTTTATTTATAATTTGGTAAAAAGTTAATAAGCTTTTTAAGCCGCGCAAACGTGCATGCATTTCCTGAAAATCCTAGCCGTATACACACTGAACTCACATTTATTAACCTTTAAAGGGCATAATCACAAATTGCATGTTTTTGTCGTCCGCTAAACTATTTGAAGCCTCATAGATAAACAGTTTGAATCAAGATCAGACTGCTCCTATAGGAGCAGTCTGATCTGGGTCCACAATGTTTGCCTCCCTGCTTATGTTAAATAGACATTTTCAGATGCAGTTATTTTGCTGGCGTTTTAAGAATTAAATAATGACTGAGGTGGTGGCACAAGATGATACAGTTACTTTTGAATAAAACCACGCCTCCTTCTCAGCTTTTACCTATGCCTAAGGTTGACTAGTCCTAATTACGCATTCATGAGGCGCCGCCTTTACAGTAAGTTAAAAGTCAAGTAATATGCTTTGATAAATGAAAAAGAAGTTATCAGCTTGGGCTAATAACCAAAGTTGTATTATTGTATTATTGCTTTCATGTGTACGCGCATGTGTGGATCCAGAAAGTTTTGTCAGAGACAAGAATTAAGAGCCATTTCTTTGTTTCGTCAAAATAATTTGATTTGTAATGATCGCGTCCCTATCCTGATACATTGAACAAGTTAGGAACTTAACAACTAGATCACTGCATGGCACCATGTTTAAATAAAGTCCACCTGTTAGTCAAGGAGCCGACGCCATAACGTGATTGCCACAATATAAAGTAAATGGCAACTAGAAATTTAAAAGCTGACGCTCATATCCGATGATGAATCTAGGCTACCAGAAGAACATTTAAGGTTGCTTTTGAAAAGTATTCCGGCAACCCAGCTTAGAGAAAGTGCGAGGAAGAATAAAACCATAGACCGCAGGATGTGATGGGCATCACAATGTAACTTAGTAAATTACAGGCTAAAATGACCCCGTGACACCCATTACTACTGACGGCTGCCAGTGGCAATAGCTGTCGGCGGATTGGAACCAAGATCGTATATGCGAAGTAAACGGATACGCACATCAAAGGGAGAATACTTAAACGAGAAGTGATTCTCGTCAGTTGCGTCCCTTTTAAAAATTGGGATTTCTCTTTAAGAGCAGTCCCTTTTGGTATGAAAAAGACTATTTCTACATTATGTGATTTGCCGTGAATGTGTACAATTCCAGTATACACATGTGTAAATGCGTATTTGGAGCTACGTTTTGGAAAAAAAGAGATACAATAAGCTCTATCGAAAGTATAGCGAAAGGGCCATAACTCGGTCAGGAAAATCGTAGGACCATACAGTACAGGTTGGAATAAATTTTACTTTAGGGTGATGCTGCACGCTGACTATTTTCAAAATTAATTTGTTTTTGATATATCAGCAGAGTGTCAAACAGTTTGGATCCAGATCAGGCCAGACGTTCTGTCCGGCCTGATCTGGGTCCAAACTCGTTGCAAAAGTAATCAGCATATGGCATTAAAAGGTAAAGAGTTAAATCAAATCGAACTTGATAGACTCAAATAGAGTTGATTAGAACTCACACAGACACCCACCAGGGTCAATGCAAGATTTGTCAATTTAAGACATATTACTCCTGGGGGAGCGCAGTGGCTCAGTGGTAGAGTGCTTGACTCGAGACCGAGGGGCCGCGGGTTCGAGCCTCACTGGCGTCACTGCGTTGTGGTCCTTGAGCAAGACACATTTATCCTAGCTAAGTACTGGTTCAACCCAGGAAGACCCGTCCCTGTTTAACTGAAAGATTGTTGATGGGACGTAAAGAATCAAATCAAACAAACAAATATTACTCCTGGAAAATTCATCCGACCACAATATGCTGCCTACATGCGAGTTTATTCTTGGTATTAAAGAACCCAGTAACGTTTGTTAAAATCCGGCCACTTGTGCATACAAGACTTATGGAACACTACATAGTGACAGACGGACAACCCGGAGACTACTAGCGTCCCCTTCAGCAAGCACTGCTCAAAATATTTAAAGGAACACCTGATAATTTTCTATAGGTGATAATGTTAACCCCTGTCCAATAGACACATAATGTACATTTATTTCACTAGACCATAAGGCAGAAACCAAGTTTCTTTTGCCATTTGTGCTACGATAGTCAAAGTTTTGGAGCAGAACATTTTTTTGATAAAACAATTGCTGCTTAAGTTCATGGCTCAAATTTTGTAATTTTTAATTTTCTTGAAAATGACGATTTTTTCTTGAACTCTGTAGAATCTTCCAAATTTGTTAATAGCGTAACCTAATGATTTCTGCAACATTGAAAGGCTATTGACTGTCCAGAAATGATGCTGTTGTGGTGCTTGATTGAAACATCCTCTTAAAATTTGGTTTTGAAAAAGGGGTATTTTAACAACAAAAAAATTACATAAAGCGTTCCTTGGAGATTTCTGGAAAGGGATTACTTCATTTTTATCAACAAGCATCATCCTTGATGGGTAACCAAACTATTCACAGGAGACACATGTTTATACCTTATTAATCCAACTTCGTTATGAGTCAGACTATGAGTGACTTTGTATTGTGATCAATGGCAAAATACGCAGTGTTCCTTTAAATATTTTAGCAGCGTATATATCAACACTGTAATATTGAAATACATATCCAAAGTATTGTCAGAAACAACAGACATTTTTTAATAGACAGAACAATCACGTACCTGGATTGTGCTGGGAGATATACCCCACGCTGAGACCGAGAATAAAAATCACACCCAGCAGGAACACAGAACGTAGCCCGGCTTGATCAGACTTCATTTTCATAGACCTGTGAAAGCAATAAAAGCCAACAGGAAATTGTGTTTGAACTGTTTAAAATAGTGTTGTTGCGGATTATGAAACAATATGTTGGGATGGCAGGTTAACCTTTAAAGCTGCATACTCTGTAACTATAAACATTTTTCGAAAAAAAAAAATTCTTCTAAAATCATTTGTAAAAGTAGAATAAAGTTATGTGTATGTTGTCACAATAAATCTAATTTCTACTGCTGAAAACTGGATGGAAAAGTGAATTATCTTGTAAAAACATGTGTTTTTCCTCTTGTTTGTAATTATTTGCGTCCATCCAATAATTCTAGACAGTTAATTTTTAACATAAATGCTGTTGTTTTGGCACTAATAATTGTTAATTATTTCGAAAAAGATCAAATGTATACCTGAATTTTAGTATTTTTACTGTGTTCTTGAAAAATAGAAACTTTATTTCTAAAATGAAAAGATCAAAAGTTACAGAGTATGCAGCTTTAAAGCGCCAAGAAAATAATGCATCTGAAAATGTCGTCTGCTGATGTCGTCTGTTGCAAATAATTGTCTAACATTACTGGCGAATTAAATATAGAAGCAAACAGCGTGGAGCCAGAACAGACTGCTCCTATAGGAGCAGTCTTATCTGGGTCCATACTGTTTGCCATAGAGGCTTCTTAAACATTTCAGCAGACGAGAAAAGCAAACGATTTTTGTTGCGATTGGCACATTAAGGGTTAATGACCAGCTTTGCGATTTTAGAAACATTTGTAAATAACCCGTATCTAGTCAAAAATATAATTAAAAATCTAAATTTTCTACGGTAAATAAGAAAAACTGGCCTAATATGTACAAAAGTCGACCTTAAATGATTTGGAGAACATGCAGCTTCCACAGAAAAAAAGTCCTAGTAAAAGTATTGTGTGCAAGTTTCTTTTTGGGTGGTTGACAAAGTAAGTGAGTTTGACCAGGAAATTCCACAATCACATACTACAGACCAACCAATGGTACCGTGAGGATGAGTCAAAGAATGATAACAGTGACATGACATTCAGAACACAACGAAAGTAAAGCAATCAGCTCTCTCTCTCTCTATCCCAGCGAGAACTGGGACTCTCATAAACAGTGGCTTAGGCTGCTGTCCGTTCTAAGGCGGTCGTTCTGTTGTTGATTTAATGCTTATTGTTGCTCCCATTGTTTGTGGGGGTTCTGTGTTTGGTCTTTGTTTTGTTGTTCAGTACTTTGTGTTCGTCTAGTTTTGCAATTATCTTGATGGGGAAGAGAGAGCTGGTTGCTTTGCTTTAACTGTCTTCCTGATGTCTTGTGACAGTCAGTGTTCTGTGACTCTTCCTCACGGTCCCGTGGGTTGGTCTGTGGTGTGTGATTGTGTCATTTCCTAATCATTCTCACTTGCCTTTTCCTATGGTAAGTAGTGAAGAACTTAATGGAATGCCAACGAATACAACATTTTATCAGGAGTTGTACCAATTTTAGAAAAGATCAGAATGGGCAGAGAGATGTAAACCAGCAACTGACAGTAATATGCACGACCCGTGTTGAATGTTTGCTAATTATATTGAAACTCTAGGTATTAAAATTGAAAACAATGTTCGGGTAGCCGAACTGAGTGTTTCAACATATCTATCAAGGTGGGCGGATAGCCATTCTGACATAGGTTCCGTACGAAAGCGGGTATCGCATGGATAGTTTAAACAATACTTTATTTCTGAATTTACAAGCATAATACAATATATACAAATGTGTAGTGGTACAGGATTTGACAGTAAGCTATAGCTTATATTCAAGTCATTTCCTATTACAATGTGGATTGTACAAAATTATATTAGAATGGCACTGGCAACCAATGTGCGCACATAATATCAACATCAATGCATGGCAGATAAAGAGGAAAAAAGAAGAAGAAAAAATGTGGGGGAAAGGGGGAAGGGAATGACTACAAGTTTACTATGCTGCGCATTGAACATGTTGGAAAGTGTTTTTTCATGTTTGACACTTAGTTTCGAGTGAACCTTCCTGATTTCACTATGAATTCTTGTACCTTCGTAAATAGTGCCTCGTTTTCGTGGTTTGTTTTGTTTTCCATACCGAACAAAAGATCCCTGGTAGTTAAATTGTTTAAGTTTGCTGGTAAGTATCTTGTCCTAGCATCTACGAATATTGGACAGATGAAAAAGAAGTGGTAAGAACTTTCGAAACCTCCACATTGGCATGTAGGTTCTGGTACAATGTTTTTCCTATACAGGTGGGCGTTTAGTGAGCTACATTCAAGTCTAATACGAGTATGGAGGATTTGACCCATGCGTGTGCCTGTGTTGTAATATTTTGGTGGTTTGTTTATGTCTCTGTTAAGTCGGAATTTGAAAGAAGAAATGGATGGGGATTGCTTTGTATCTTCGGGCAAGCTATTCCACGCCCTAATCGTTGATGGAAAGAAGGAATTATAGTATAAGTTTGTGCGAGCGTGGAGAGTTTGTATGTCATTAGCGTTCCGTAGGTTGTAGTTAGTTGTTTCTTGAATAATGGGAGGGTCAAGATCGAGAAGATAGTTGGGTGTAAGGCCATTGATTATCTTGTAGAAGATGATGAGTTTATGTTTATTTCGTCTGTTCTGAAGTGATTCCCAACCTAAGTCAGATAGTAGTTTTTCGATGCTACACAACTTGGTGGCACCGGTGATGATTCGTGCGGCTTCTAAGTGCACAGCATCAAGCTGTTACTTGGAATCGACTGATGCGTTGTCCCATACTGAATCACAGTACTCTAATAGTGGTCGAACAAAAGATATGTACATCTGTTCCAATGATTTGCGACTAACTCTAAATTTTAAGGCACGCAGTAAGTTAAGTCTTGTCCAAGCCTTCGTGGTTATTGTTTGAATATAATTGGACCAGGTGCATGTATTTGAGAGTGTTAAATCTAGGTGTTTGTGTGTGTCGGTTTCTGTAAGTACGATATTGTTCATGAGTAATGGTGGGTGCTGCGGAGGGTTTGCTTTTCGTGAAAAGATCATCGATAATGTTTTACCAGTATTAAAAGCGACCAACCATGCTTCTGCTCAAGTACTTATAGTGTTTAGATCTATGTTTAGTGAGTGTGCAGCCCCGTTAGGGGATTCTACAATTATGTACAAACTGGTATCGTCAGCGAACAATCGAATTGAGCAGCCTAGGTTTTGGACTATGTCGTTTATAAAGATAAGGAAAAGTAATGGACCTAGAATCGAACCCTGAGGGACGCCTGCTAGAACAGATATCCATTCAGAAACATGACCTGCAAGGACAACACGCTGTTTTCGCCCAGTTAAGTAACTAGAAAACCAGCTAGTTATTTTATCTGAACATCCTATGCCTGATAATTTGTGGAGGAGTCCTCTATGACATACCCTGTCGAAGTCCTTACTAATGTCACAAAAAACTGACCGAACTTCTTTACCACTGTTAACAGCATTACAAAATGTATGATAGGTGTGGAGTAATTGGTTAGTAGTTGAGTCACCCCTAACAAAGCCTGATTGAAATGGAGTAAGGATTGCATTTTCTATAATGTAATTGTACAAATACTTATGGACGCATCGTTCCATGGCTTTGCCTAGCGAGCTTAAGAGTGTAATGGGTCTGTAATTTGAAGGTGCTGATTTATCGTCTTTTTTATGAATTGGTGTTACATTTCCAAATTTCCAGCACGTAGGAAAGTAGCCTTGCTCCAAAGAGCGATTGAATATTATTGAGAGGGGCCATGATAGGATGATCGCACCTTCTTTGAGTAGACGAGGGCTGATTAGGTCTGGGCCACTTGCTTTATTTACATTAAGATTACGAAGCACATCCTTGACATCTTGAATTGTAATACTGATGGAAGCAAGGTGGTGTTGTACTGGTGTAAAATGTGGTAATGGTCGATTATCATCATCTAATGTAGCCTGGGAAGCAAAATAATTATTTAGCATGTTTGCCTTTTGAATGTCAGTCTCGGCACATTCGTTGTTCATAAATAACATGGGGATATCATGGTTTGATTTTCCTATATTTAGCATTTGTTTTGAAGTTTTCCAAAAAAGTTTGCTGTCTGTAGTTTCTGAGGATAAAAGGTTGTCAAGCTTATCAAAGTAGTCTTTTTTAGATTTCCTTATATCTGATACAACTTTATTGCGTAGTGTTTAGTAATGTTCTAGATGAAGTGGGTTTGTTGTCCTTTTGAATTTTCTAAAGTTTCGTTTGCGTTTTCTTATTAAATTTTTGATATGGCAAGTGATCCAAGGGTGCTCTGTTGGCCTTATTGTAACATATCTATTTGGTATAGCTTGATCGGCGGCATATATTATGGTTTCTGTTACTTCTTTAGTGTTTTGGTCGATGTCAGTTGTTTGCTGCAGTTTCTCTTCTAGATTTGAGTTGGTTAAAACGTGGCGGTATTTATCAAAATCTGCTAGATTATAATTCCAAATACGTCGTTTAAATGCTTTGTTTTGAGGTCGTAGAAATTTCATATGTACAATAATGGGACAATGATATCTGGTAAGGCCGGGTATGAAAGTGTCTGCGACTCCGCTGGTTAATATGTTTTGGCTGTTGCGAACAAGAATCAGATCTATCAAGGAGGATGAGTTTTCAGTGAAATGCGTTGGATCGGATATCAATTGTTTCATGTTGTAGACCTGAATTAATTCTTTCATTTTGTTATTATTGTCCTGAAGCATGTTGTAATTAAAGTCGCCTAAAATAATGACATCTGCGATATGTGTGTTGTATGCTCTGTCTATGCTTTCGTTGATGTGGTTAAAATATTGAGTATTGCTGTTTGGGGGCCTATAAAAGCCTCCTATAAGGACTTTCTTTGATTTTGTTTGAATCTCGACCCAGACTGCCTCAAGCCCTCTAATTTCCAAGTCAGGACGACGCCTACATATGAGTGTATCACGTACATATACTACCACACCTCCACCAGGGCGGTCGCACCTGTCAGTTCGGAAAGGTTGCAAAAAATTTTCGATGAGGATGCTATCGTCGCGAACTTCCAGTTTGAGCCAACTCTCCGAGAAGACAAGTATGTCATATGCAACGGATTCACCCTCTACCAGGTCAAGCTTTGGGACAAGACTCTGTATATTCAGCTGCATAATACTTAGGTGGTTAGAGAGACTGTCCAGAGAACTAAGAGTGGTGTCGGCAAGGCTTACGACAGAGTTTGGTCCAGGGTTCGATTCTATATCTCCACTTAACAGGATCAAGTGAATTAACCAAGACATAAAGATTATTAAACTAAGTAGGAGTAAGAGTTGTTTGGTAAATGATGCATTCTCAATGTGACATTGTACACGACGACCAGGGTGTTTTATATTTCGGTAAAATTCATTACTGTGTTGCAAATCAAGTATAAGGCTGAAACATGCAATGGTATGCGTTTGGTGCGTAGTAGTGAATAACAGACATAATACAAGAAGATGAGTGTTGTGAAACGTAATGTGTTTCCTACTACCAAGAAGAAGAGTGCTCGATACCCCTGAGAAGCCGCCTAGACCATCCGATCTTAATTTAGGAGACATTATATCTACCGGGGAGCATGTGCAGAAAGATTAGGAACAGTCTAGTCGGCAAAACAGGGCAATGGATAACATTGAAAGGCAAAAATGCGTTTTCCGAGAAGCTCTCATGCGCAGCACAGCAACTGTAGTCATTGGGATATAGGCTTGGGAAAAATGGGAAAAGTTGAATTAACATGAAGTAGAAGGCTAAGTAAAGCATGAAGAAAATAAATGAGAAAAATCGGAGATTAGTACTCGTTGTGATGTACATTTGTATGAACAAAGGTATCTCTTATTGATTGGTGTCCACAAACGCACGCAAAAATCGGAGATTAGTACTCGTTGTGATGTACATTTGTATGAACAAAGGTATCTCTTATTGATTGGTGTCCACAAACGCACGCACGTGCGCACGTGAGTGCGTGCGCACGTTAGCGGAAGGAGAGAAAACGGGAACTATATAGACATAAATTACAAATCAGTTTCAGCAACATTTATCTCCCCTTTGAAATTCATACAAACAGCACAAACCCAGACCAGATTATTCAATACTCATAATCTAGTCAGGGTCTGCGCCGTATGTCACCAGTGGGTACATTAATCAGCATGTCATTTTGGGGATAGCTGCAATAATTTGACAAGTTAAGAAACTGTCGCTCGTCAACACGTCCCCGCCTATAGGCTTCTCGAATACACTCCGGGCCATTTCTTTATAACAGATGTGCAACAACAAACCCCGATCAGACTGCTCCTAAGGGAGAAGTCCGACATGGGTTCGTATTGTTTGCAGGCGAGCCAACAAACGATCAGGCAGTTGCCATTTGGCGCGAACGCATTGATACAGCGTTCGGATAGCCAAACTGTAAGATTTAAGTTGAGTTTACTACTATATACTTTTTTTGATTCTGATTTCGTAGGCAAGGAGCTTTAACTTTTAAGGTAACACTAATTCCTTGAGAAATTATTTTAGCACCATACAATAGGGTCGTATAATATAAATAACCATAAAAAGTCCCCAAAAATATCGGTGCCAAAATCGAGAATTTTTTAAAAGATTTAAGACTTTATCATTAATTAGTGGGTGTGTGACCTGAAAATGGAAACCATGATTATAGATAAAATATGCTTAAGTGTTATATATTTCACATTTTTTTCAAGTAAATGGTGAGTATATCAGATGTGGATGGTTTTATGATTATAAGTGTGTAAACTGAGTGGTTAAAAGAGCATATTCGTTTCCATGGCAATCCATAATCTCTAAATAATGGTGGTGTGCCAACAAAAATATGCATATCTCAGCCGCAACTCATCCTATAATACTAAACTTGGTACCAAATTAATTCTTGTGTATTTAATATTTTCCAGACTGTTCGATATGCAAATAATCTAATTTGTATATTCATGAATATTCATGAGAACATTAGAAATCAGAGAGAAATTAAGGGGTATACCTACAAAATATCCTATATCTCAACTGCTTATTAAACTACTGGTCAAAACTTGCTATAAAATGATGCTGAGACATTGCTCATCTATTAAGTGGTTAAATATGCAAATTATCTATTTTTTATATTCAGCAATTTTAATGAAAACATTGGAAATTCGAGAAAATTCTAAGAAAAACTAACCTACAAAAATGATAATATCTCGGCCACTAATTTCCCTAGATTACCAAAAATGGTACCAAATTGATATCAAGATACAATCCTTTTACCCATTGGACTTAGCTTTGTATCATGACTTTGCCGCCTTTCCTTTGATCTATGCTGTTCAATTATTTCCACAAGACCCTGTCAAGGGTCTGAAATGTTTTTGAAAGCCCTGTACAATTTCAACGAGATACAAAAAATGTACTACTAAAAATGATGCCGCATGAACTAACCCAAGTACATGAAATATCCCAAGTATATGAACTAGTCCAAGATACGGAGAAAATAAAATAAAAACTAGAACACATTCGATGGCGCGCCATCGCAAATCCCCACGCTCTCGAAGAAATCTAATGGTAATTGACACTTTGACCCCATCCCAAGGTCACCAGTTTGATCGTAGGTTAAAATTTTTCAGTGTATCCTGGTATACTGC
Organism: Loripinus fragilis; assembly: GCA_964019695.1. NCBI lineage: Eukaryota > Metazoa > Mollusca > Bivalvia > Lucinida > Lucinidae > Loripinus > Loripinus fragilis. The sequence goes on from OZ026520.1 coordinate 95,247,414, forward strand.
TCATCCCCGTTAATTTGATATGCCACATGACCATGTTCAGAAAATTAAATTTTTGACCCCTACCCAAGGCCCCAGGGGGCAGGACCCAAAAAATTGTGCGGGTGCATGTGCCATTCATGTGAGTAACTCACACACGAAATCTGGTTGATTTTCTAAAAAAAAATTTTTTTGACCCCCCAGCCCCCCCCCCCCCCACGGTACCCCTAAGTCCCACCCCCGGGCAATGACCCAGGCGGCCTAATGAAAATCCCATCTGATATGTTTTATATCTTTCATTTGTGAGAAGATACACAAAGTTTGGTTTAAAAATCTTTGAAATTGACCTATTAATTCAGATTTAATGATATTTGACCTTTTGGCCCCTCCCTAAGGCCCCAGGGGGTGGGGACCCCAAAAATGGCGCCGGTGCATATGCCTTTCATGTAAGAAACTCACACACCAAATCTGGTTGAATTTCGGAAAAAAAAAATTTTTGACCCCCCAACCCCCCACGGTACCCCCAAGTCCGACCCCTAGGGCATGACCCAGGCCGCCAAATGAAAATCCCGTCTGATATGTTTAATATCTTTCATTTGTGAGAAGACACACAAAGTTTGGTTAAAAAATCTTTCAAATCGACTTTGTAATTGAGTTTTAATGATATTTGATGATATTTGACCTTTTGGCCCCTCCCCAGGGCCCCAGGGGGCGGGGCCAAAAAAAAATGTGCCGTTGCACACCCCATTCATGTGAGCAACCCACACACCAAATTTGGTTGGATTTCGTCCAATGGTTTAGGAGGAGATAGCGTGACGGACGGACGGACGGACGGACAGACGGACGGACGGACGGAGGCGATTGCAATATCCCCGACGCTTTTTTAAAAAAGCGTGGGGATAATTAATACAATCTAAAACATGGAAATGCTTGGATAATTGTCATATCTCCCCAATACCTTTAAATCCCAAGTAAATAAACATTGTACCAGATATAATGGATGTACACGAGCTTGTTCCCAGACACAGATGAGACATAAAAGTGATAACAATATCAAGAGATCATTAAAACGTTGCCTTTTGGGAAAATGTGCATGCTTTTTGTCGTCTGCTGATATTTTTCAAAATCAACTTTTTCGAAAAAAATATTTCAAGAATACAATCAGAGTGTCAAACAGTTTAGATTCAGATCAGGCCAGACAAAATGTCGGGCCTGATCTGGGTCTTAACTGTTTGCAAAGGTTTTCGGCAGACGACACTAGTAGGTTAAGAGTTAAGTCACAAACATGTAAATTTATGACATTGCTCATTATATCCCAGCTGTCACAATTTCTGAAATCGACTACAAACATACATTACCTTCATCTTGTTTTCCCTGAAAATGAACATACCCACGAATTTTAAACTATTCCTGACAAATTTTATCTTTGTAAGGCCAGAAATTGAGTACTTGACTTGTAAGCTTGTTCCATTTCCTCTGTAGTCAGTAGATCAACTCGCACTAAACCATCGATAGATTCTTCAACAGAAGAATTAAAATTTTCATATGTCTAGATATTCAAAATGTGTGAGCGTGAAATTGTGAATATTTTCTTACCCATCGATTTTAACATATGTTTTGGGCGCTCGAACAAACCGTCAATACGAACCGTCTCTTTTGAGTTCCCACAACGTATGTTTTGGTTGAGAAAGTTTTCTGGTACGCACTCATAATTAAAGGCCTGGAAGTGATTAGTTAACAAAATGCAGGATCCCAGATAAGCCATTCCATCTTTTTGCCAAACTAAACCAAGATACGCCTTCTTTAGAATACAGTGTAGATTTAAATCAGCTGCCTTCTTAAATAGATAACCAGAATCAAAAATAGTAAGTGAGTATGATCAGGAAATACCACAATCACAAACTGCAAACAAACCCGTGACACCGCGAGGAAGAGCCACACAACAATCACGAGACACCAAGGAGACAAACTGAGCAAAGCAACCAGCTCTCTCTTCCCCATCAAGATGGTTGCAATACTAGAATGAACATAAAGTAACATATAACAAAACATAGAACAATTACAGACTCCTACAATGGGAGTAACAATAAACCACAAATCAACAACATAACCGCTGCCTTAGAACGGACTACAACCTTAGCCACCGGGGGCATAAATGCATGTTACTGGTACCAAATCTTCGCCCTAGATTCTGCTGTTGTTGGAGTACAGGAAATGTTCAGCTCGCATGGAAGCCTTCTAACTATTGCAATGCACTATCATATTTGCAAGTGTTCAGAGACGTCTCTATGAGGTAAATGGTTAAGAGTCTATCAGAGCACCGTGTTCTTACAGTCAATTGATCACTAGTACAAATTTTCACATGCACTTAATCAGCAACCAAGGCAAGGCCCCCAGATAAGGATGTGTAACCGAAAATTGTTTTTTCTTATTTTCAACCACAACATATGTTGTTGGTACTCTTGTCTGTTCCTTACGGCCTCAGTTGCGGTCACCTGCTGGAGGCCTCCTGGCTCTCTTGTATGCGATGTTGTCTTGTGTTTTGTCACTTTCCAAGATGGTGTCATGGGGAGTGCAATGGCTCAATGGTGGAGTGCTTAACTCGAGACTGAAGGGTTGCGGGTTCGAGCCTTATATCATCGGCGTCACATCAAATATTGTGCCCTTGAGCAAGACGCATTTCTTGCCTTGTACTGGTTCAACCCGGGTAGACCCGTCCCTACATATATATATATATATATATATCTAACTGAAAATTGTTGACTGGGACGTAAAGAATCAAACCTCTGGTTTACCGGGCGCAGTTTATGACTTAAGACTAAATCTCAACGTTTTGCTTGTTAATTAATGGGTGATGCGCCCCCATACCCCAGCTTCTTTTCGGGTAAGGGCTATTCAATCATTTGTAGGCCACATTGTTACGATCTTTTCGGATTCCAATATGGTATAAACCCCTAAACTACAAATAGAATAAAGTGCGCCCGGTAAACCAGAACGAGAAAAATTTCGGTGTCCGAACACGCTTTCTTTATTGTCATTTGCAGGGATGATGCTAGATAAGTGCATCATCCTTCGGATCGGGACGTTAACTGGGTGTTAACTGGATGTCCCTTGTGCAGGGAAAGTCACCCCCTGTGCAGGTTAAAGAACCCTACGGTAATTTAGATATGGTTACTTGTAGGCTTTCATCCTGCAACCCGGAGCGTACAAAGTACACCTGCCGATAATACTCGAAAGAGGGACTGGCAGTATATAGAGAAAGAAAGAAAGACAGACTAGCCAAGAATCAAAACCACACAAACGGAAAAATATGGTGTCCTGGGCCAGGTGTGTTACTTGATTGTATCGGTTCCTGATCCTATCCACCCCAGATAAATCAACCTAGGATCCCGGCGAATAATGTGCACGGTCGTGTGCACCGTCAAATTGCAATCGAACGCGCCCAAAAAAGACTGAACACCCGAAGAATGGACAACAATTTTGATCTCCTGTACAGTTTGATAACTCAGAAAGATTATCACCATTCACTTCAATTATTGAAAGATATATTCCAAACATTGCTCGACTCAAATGAATCGTAAGTTGTTAAGGAGACATGTAAGAACAGTTTTTGTTCGTTACAAGTTCAACTTCTTAAAAAGAGAGACAGGTAGGTTTTGTTTGTTTGATCTTTTACGTCCAAGTCAACATTTTTTAGTCGTGGATCTTTTATGGTTTAACCAGTATTAAGGCTTAAAGCAGTTGATAAAGTGTCTTGTGTCCTTGCTCAAGGACACAACACATAAGGCGGCTGCCACTTGTCCAGTCCCTTTTTTTCTTGTTTCAACTCATTTTTCTTTGTGTTACTTCCCTCTGATTTTATTCAATCTAGCCACAATTTATTGATGAATCATTAATAACGATTCGCGGCTTGTTGCACGTTTCATCAATAGACCTATAGGTGTGAAAAAAAGCAAAACCTTTAAAAACAATGCAGTTATTATAATGTCACTTGCTTGATTATTTCATAGTCTTAATGGACGTTATGGGCTGTGTCGAGAGAAAACCTGACATAGCTGCATGCACCCGGATAGCTCAATCAGTAGCGCGTTTAGCTCTGACAAGCTGGGTACCTCTTTCACACAGGTTTGAAAATTGCTAGCAAATATTTTCATTTAATAGTGAAAAATTATCAACTTGTTACTGCAGTGGTTTATATCTCAATGGTTTGACTGTCACCTTCAGTGATGAGGTGGTTTAATAAGGCCATTTAATTCTTTGATGTGGGGGGGGGGGCGGGGGGGGGGGGGGGGGGGCGGGGTGCCTGACAACAAAAAAGTTCTGACCTTGCTTTTTTGTTTTGTTCCTAAACTTTTTTAAACAGTTTACACAGTTGGATCCAATTGTGTGTTACATTAGGGTACTTTAATTTCCAGGGGAGGGGGGGTGGGGGGGGGGGTTCTGACCTTGCTTTTTTGTTTTATTCCTAAACTTTTTTAAACAGTTTACACAGTTGGATCCAATTGTGTGTTACATTAGGGTACTTTAATTTCCAGGGGAGGGGGGGTGGGGGGGGGTGTCCAAAGTTTTTGGGCATCCAAAGTTTTCCATAGGGGTTGTCAAATTTTTTATTCCTAAGAACACCTTTGCCACTATTATAAAGAGGCAGAGATGATTCTGATCCCCTGTTCCCGCCTCCGGATCCGTGCATGCTATTATTAGGAAGAGAGAAGTCATACCAGGCTACTTCTGCTTCTGTACAGTGCAGGGCTTTTCAGCGTAGACGCACTGGGAGAGAGAGTATCTAGTCTCTGTGGTTAAGGAGGGTCTTGAAGCCCTCTACTGTCTCAGCATGCACGACCTCTTGTTCAAGATGGTTCCACTCAATAATTGTTTTTATGAAGAATGAGTTTTTTAATTGTTCACTGTGACACTGCTCTATTTCATATCCCCTATCATGATTTACTGAATGTTTTCCACTATGTTTACACTTTTGAAATTTTCATATGTCCTTGGTTTTATACGTCTCTTTTGTTTTTGAGGTTTCAAATATTCTTCGGGTTTAATGGCTGGAACCAACCCCTCGACCACCTTAAAAAGAAAAAACAATCTGCACATACTGCGCCTACGTTGGAGCGTTTCCAGTTCAAGCATATCAAGCATTCCGGTTACACTGTCCTCTTCCCTTGAATGGGCTGCTTGTCTCTGAACTCTTTCTAATTTCTCAATATCGCGTGAGAATTAGGGGTCCCAGATTATGGATCCATAGTCCAACACTGATCTGACAAGTGATATATATGCTGACTTCCTACAATCTTGCGGGCAACTTTTTAGGTTCCGACGTAAAAATCCTATTGTAGAATTAGCTTTCTTGGTTATTTTAGTTATGTGTGACGACCATTTCAGATTTTCAGTTAATGTAAGTCCTAGGTAGGGATTTTCTTCAACTTGTTTCAGGATATGATTGTTTAGACTGTAGAAATGAGTTGATCTATTGTTGATACTCATGATATAGCACTTTTTGGCATTGAAGCGCATGCCCCACTTGTCAGCCCACTTTTCCAGTTCTATTAGGTCGTTTTGTAAGGTTATATGATCTGACTGTGACTTGATTGGACGGTATAACAGGCAGTCATCTGCAAATAAACAAACTTGTGACTGTACCGCTTCAGGTAGATCATTTATGTGACATAGGAATAGAATAGGTCCAAGGACTGTCCCTTGTGGAACGCCCGAATCTACGGTGACTTTCTCTGATGCTTCCCCCTCAATGACGACTTGCATATGTCTCTTGGATAAGATGGTTCTTAGCCACTCATGTAGTGATCCTGTAATACCATAGCTTTCTAGCTTACACAAGAGTTCTTCGTGTGGCACGGTATCAAACGCTTTAGAGAAATCTAGGATTGCAATATCCGTCTGTAGACCTTTGTCATTAAAGTGTAAGAGTTCATCTAGTGTAACCAAAAGTTGAGTTTCACAAGAGTATCCTGATCTAAAACCATGGTTCAGGTTTGTCAAAATCTTATTTTTCTCCAAGTGGTTAAGCATGTGTTTACAAATTATATGTTCTAACAGCTTTCATGAGACTGATGTCAGCGACACAGGTCTATAGTTTTCAGCTAGATGCACATCACCCTTCTTAAATACTGGCGAAATGTTTGCATTAACCCAATCCTCCGGTAGGTCTCCACAATCGATCGACTTTTGAAAGATGGCTGAGAGTCCTGGAGCTAACTGTGAAGCACAATTTTTCAGAATAACATTTGATATATTATCAGGTCCAATTGATTTTGATACATTTATCTTTTTCAACAGATACTGATATATTCCTTCACATCCATGTTTCTTGCATAACCAATGGCAAGATATTGAGTTTGTTTTCGTCCGCCCTCTATCTTCGCAAATATTCAGCTTGCATGATCAGTCGGATAAAGTAGTTAAAAACTAAAATATATGGGTGAGTATAATTCGTGATGAGCAGTGAAGAAGGGTTGGGAGTGATTGGTTGGAATAGGTTTGAGGGTTAACTCATTTCTTTGCTGTAATATGGGTTTTGAGTACATGTACCATGAGCTTAATTACTGGCCATATTGGTTCAAGACCTCAGCATAGGATGAACACTAAGGTAATCTTTGTAAAAACATAAAATTGTCCTCATGTGAGTTATAAAATGAGTAATGATCGAATTTGTTCATACCAGTACCACAAGATAGATAGATAGAAATGTGTTCTTTCTCTAGGACTGTGTGATTAAGTGAATGCTGGTTTGTGAGAGTACAGCTTGTGAGTTATGGAATGTACAGAGTACAGCTTGTGAGTTATGGAATGTGCAGAGTACAGCTTGTGAGTTATGGAATGTTTTCTTTCTCTGGGACTGATAAAGTGAATGCTAATTAGTGAGAGTACAGCTGTAAAAATACTGCTTTGTGGTGTGGGCCAAGCTGGTCCCTGTCGTAGCTCTTATGAATACCAAGAGCCAAACATGTACCTATTGGGGTGCCTTCAACAAACTATTCATATTGGTTAAAAGCAGGAACCGAACCACCAAGTTAACCCTTTCCTTCATGAATATTTATGCTAAGCTCTACCTACTATGTATGATCCACTAGTGTAAGATCATACTGATCATATTTCCATAAGCAAACAGAGTAAACCCTGATCAGGTAGCTCTTAATAAGAGCTGCCTGATCTAGGCCTACTCTGTTTGCAAAAGTGTTAAAATGCGTCTCTATGAGCTAGAGGGTTAAGTTCACTTTTTTTTAAAAGCTAAATTTATTGATAGGCACAGTTAAACAAAAAATTGTATTAAAATTATGAATAGACCCTGATCAGCTCTGGATCTCCTCTGTTTGCAAGTGTTTAGAGACGTCCCTATGAGGTAAAGGGTTAATAGGCTATCAGAGCACTATGTTCTAACAGTCACTTGATCACTAGTACAAACTTTCACATGCACTTAATCAGCAACCAAGACACATACCAAAATGCATCCAAGATATTTTAAATATTCAAGTCAGGGAATAAAATAGGGGGTGACTAGGGTGAAATAGTAGCCCTTCGAGCCGAAATTTCACACTAAATAGGACCCATGGAGAAGTGGGAGTCTCCATATTATTTTTTTTCTTTTTAGGGAGACTCATTTGCATTCTGTCACCACACAAACGCAAGTTGTGGTGACAATCTACTACCACTGCATTGTATTTTCCTTCCATTTAATGTCATTAGTATACATGTGTAATGGCTATTTTGCTTCTAAACTGACAGAAAATGTCGTAATTTTGTGTTATAACTTCTACCTATCTGACTGTCGCTTCTCCCTAAGTTTCCTTGAGAGAGAAGTCACTTCTCCCTACTGTCAGGGCCCAGCTTGAACCCTGCAAGTTACCTTGAAAATTCATCAAAACAAAGGGATATTGATCCCTTTATTAGCATTTTCTCCTGGGTCTTCACTGTTAGACATAATACCTGTTTATGGCTATCCAGAATGAAAAGAGTCCATTTGACAAGACTAACAGTGCATAAACATTAAACAGAAAAGTAATTTTCTTGTTTCTCAACCAAAACATATGTCAAAAGTAAGGTCTGAATGAGACAGTCCTTTTGAGCACTCAAAACATATATGCTAAAAAGTATTGGTGAGAAAATATTTACAATTTTACGCTGAAAATATTTGTTTAACTAAACCTGTGATTAGAAGTAAATCTAGTGTCACATAATAAAACGAAAGTCTACATGAATGATAGAAATGTTATGGTTCTACTTTGTAAGGGAATAAAAAAGGGGGCTAATTTTAAGTTTCTCTATTGTATGACATTTTCTTAGTTTCGTTGTTGCTGATGAATAATCATTTGAACTAATATGAAGCCTGGCTCTTTTTGGACACTTTGAAATTTTGTATAATAGCGAGCATTTTGCATTATCATGGAAAAATAGAACTAGTATCTGAGGGTAAAAAATGGGGCTTCATATTTATAAAAACATCATTATATTGCACAAAAATCAAAAACAGTTTTCTTTGACAAATTAATTCCAAAAAGTTGCATTTTAGCACAATTTTGGAGACAATTACCTGTATGCACCTTCAAACCCTAACAGTTTGTATATCAATGCAGAATAGATATGCTGTGGTTCTAAAATGCATATCAAATATTATTTCAAAAATCACAATTTGCAAAATTGTACTTTAGAGGGCTAAATTAACATATTCATGAACTTGCTCTGTATTCATACTGAATCATGAAACAGCTTGTAATTAATAGATATAGCTATTCTCAATAAATACTTAAATGTATTTTCTATAGCTGTTTTGATCATGCATGAGTTACATTACACCAGACCTGTTCTCTGCTGGCACATATCGGACTGTGCAGACGTATATTTATTTACACATTTGCACAGCCTGATTTGGGCAAATGTTACAACCACATGATTAAATGAAGCTACATTCTGTATATAACAACAATTGTTTAGAATTCATTTTAATTATTCAAATACAACATGTGTATACTGCGGGAGCGCAGTGGCTCATTGGTAGAGTGCTTGACTTGAGACCGAAGGGCCGCGGGTTCGAGCCTCACCGGCGTCACTGCGTTGTGTCCTTGAGCAAGAACATTAATCCTAGCTTAGTACTGGTTTAACCCAGGAAGACCCGTCCCTTTATAACTGAAAGATTGTTGATGGGACGTAAAGAATCAAATCAAACAAACAAACAAACAAATCATGTGTATACTGCAGAATCAGGCATGATAAAAGACTACCAGTAGTTACATAGAGGTAAAGCCACAATGATCGTTACTAGCACACTGGGATTTTGAGTTGAGCTTATATGCAACTCTATTTTGTACACTCCTCTGCCACAGCAATACCAACTCACCTTTGGTGCACTGCATGTTATGTTAGTATGCCAGGAACGAGTTGGTAGGACACAAATCCAGCCTTAAGATCCAAGCGTGTTATTATATTGTATTGGCATCACCAACTATATTGTATTTACTGTTTTATCAAACGTCTGTTCTCTTATGCCACCTGCGAGTGCCCTGGGAACTACATTACAAAATAGAGTTCTTTCTGTTAAAAAAAAAAAATGCTAATGAGTAAAATTAATGGGCATTAAATTAAAACTTTTCAAAACTGTTAGTGATTCCAATTTTTGTACTCTATACAGTACAACCTCTATATGTTCGAAAAACTCTCCTTGAGACCCCCAAATAATTGCGAAAACAAATGAATAAGTAATTATTTACACTTTTAACCTCAAAAGTTTTGTTTATCTGAACCTGTAAAGGGAACAGGTTTAACCTGGTAGCAAGCACTTGCTCCTAATCACAGGTTTTAATAAACAAAATTTTTTGAGCCTAAAATTGTAAATATTTTCTTACTCATCAGTTTTAACATATGTTTTGGGTGCTCAAAAGAACCGTCTCAATGAGACGGTTCTTTTGAGTACCCACAATATATAGTTTGATTGAGAAATAAGAAAATTGTTTTTTGGGTACGCACTCTTAACTAAAGGCCCGCCTAATGAAAAATAATGTTTATTTCCCACATACATTGTTATTTCAGGAGTGTTCTCACTGAAAGTTTCGCAAGTTGTTTCAAGAGCTTACTACAAGACATTACATCCCTTCCTTTGACAGAAGCCAACAGCGATCTGGTTTCCTGTGTAACAGCCTGTTTCAGAATATGTCGTAACTCTTGTGCTAACTGTGCTGAGAACCAGAGATTTCTAGGACAACAGAAATTGATCTCTTTAGCAAACGGTGTGCTTGAGAAGCTTGGAAGCTGTGATAGGGTGAATGATGAGCTCATAGTATTAGCAAGATGTGGTGTACAGTTTATAGGAAACTTTGCCAGTGGCAATACAGAAAACCAGACCATAGTTATTGTAGTTTTCATGCAAACTTTCAGGTAAGTACTATACTTATGCAGTGATTCATTTTACAATTTTGGGCTGATGGGTCCTGGGACTCGCTGTTTCCCATATCAATTAGTCCAACTGCAAAATTATGAGTCCAGAGCACTATTTTTCATGGGAAGTCTATAATACCATTGCATCCTGGGACTTGCTGAATTAAAAACTTTGCATCCCAGAGACAAAACTGAGTAAACGATGCAGGATGCGCAGGTAAGAAAATCACTACTTATGTGGCTGTAAGATGTGGGGATGAGGCCAAATAAAAAAATGTGTTTCAGATATTAGGTCTGGAAATTTAGGTTGGGTAGGCACACATTTTTTCAGGTTTACTGGAAAAATTGAAATTTCGTGCATTTTGAAAGGCATTTCGCCTTTCAAAATGCATAAAATTATATTTTTTCCAGAAAACCTGAAAAAGCTTCTAGGTGTCATCAGTAAATTTAGGTAGGGTCTGGTTATCCTAAGCATCTATGGGTATTTTTTATTTGGCCTTAGGTTTCCAGTTAATAAAATGAAATTAGACTAAAGTCCAAATAGGATGCATGCTTCTATAAACTCACACCTAATACAGATAACAGGGTAATGGGAATTGTGTATGTTTTGTTTTATTGTAGAAAAATTGCTATTTTGGCTGGAATGGAGGCCTCGGGTTAGAATCTCTAGGCGGCCCCGCGTCAGAATTTCTACAGCATTATTTTCCTTACCCTAAACTGACACCACCTTTTAATAACTTTTCTCCCAATGAAATGGTTCTTTTGAGCACCAAAAACATATGTTAAAACTGATGGGTAAGAAAATTTTGACCATTTTTCGCTAAAAATTGTGTTAATCTAAACCTATGGGCTCTCTATTATCCATGGCCAGGCCATGGGGCCCGTACCTAAAAAATAAGAGTATGTGTTTGAAAAATAAATATTCTTATTTCTGAAGCAAAATATATGTTGTGGGTACTCATAAGAACCATCTCAATAGGATGGTTCTTTGGAGCACCCAAAGCACAGTTAAGCTGATGGATAAGAAGATAATTACTAATTTACACTAAAAATCTCGCTTATCTGGAACTTTCATGGGAGGATCCAGAAAGTTTTGCCAGAGGGGGTCCAACTCTGACAACATTTTTTTAGTTGATGAACGGAGAAAAGAGGATCCAAATACCACTACTATAAACAGACCATCAGTGGCCTGCCAGCAAAATGCCATTTAAATGGCCTTTCGCTGGTGTGCCAATGATGATCCAACATGGAATGCTGGCTTGATAGCTTTGTGATTTTTCAGGGGATCCGGACCAATATTGCTAAGGAACCCTATATTTTGTGATTTTTCAGGGGGGTCCAGACCCACTGTCCTCCCCCCCCCCCCCTCCTCTGAATCCGCCCATGTCTTTGCAGGGCTGTGTCAAAGGTATCTTTCTCTAGTTTGAGTCTCATTCTATGTTACAGGTCACTTCTACAGATTCAAGATGAGAAATTACAGCAGTATGTGTGTATGGTTGTGCACACCTGTCTGTCCAGTCCCGAGGCACACCAGAGGGTGCAGGAAGATGTGCAGTGCTGGTCTCTACTGATGGCTGTTATCAAGCTGTGTGTTGAAAAGGAGGCTCCTTGGGGGTAAGGCCAATTTTAAAAAATATTTTTGTTTCCCCTTACCTGAACCTGTTTTACCGGTATGGGTCGGTGGGAAACTTTTTTTAACAAAAAATCTCAAATTGGATACCCATTTAACTTAATTGTATACAGTAAAACCCGTCTTAAGAGGCCACTCAAAAAAAGACATCGCATAATGCAGGTCAAAAGTATTTCAGAATGCTCGCTAAGATAACACTGTTTACATTGGACAATTCTCTCAGGTTGCAATGAAATTTAAAAAAAATATTCTTGACTGAAAATTGAAGTAAAATTTTTTGAGTAGGGCCTTTTTTCAGGGTCGGTCGGGTAAGGGGAAACAAATAAAATCTTAATTTAGGCCTAAGAAAAATAAATGAACCGTGTTTTATGGTAAATGTTCTATAATGTTGATACTTTTCTCTTTCTGTTCTCAAATGAAATACATGTACAGGACTTTAGTTAAGAGTGCGTAACAAAAATTTATTTTTTTTGTTTCTCAACCAAAGCATATATTGTGGGTACTCAAAAGAACCGTCTCAATGAGAAGGTTCTTTTGAGCACCCAAAACATATGTTAAAACTGATGGGTAAGAAAATATTTCCTTTTTTTACGCTGAAATTTTTTGTTTATCTAAACCTGTGCATGTACTGGTAAAGAATCAGGGCTAGTATTCACAAAATGCTTGTCTAAATAGCAAAACAGGGAAGACCCTGATCAGGCTGTCTGGGGGGTTTGCACTGTTTGTCCATTCATTTGTTGGCAGGCAACTTAAGTGTTCAAAATTTTAGAAAATCTTCCATATGAGATTTGATTAAGCACAAAGTGTACTTGTCATATATTGGCAAGCAGGGTAAGATAAGATGATCATGATCTTCCCGGAGACTTCACGGCTCACATACGAAGGTTCATACATAAAAAAGCTAGACTACTGGTAATGGACACACTAGCTGCGCATGCACCAGGCCTCCAGATAAGAGTGCATATAGAAAAAACAATTTTCTTTATTTCTCATCAAAAACATATATTGTGTCCTAGCTTAGTACTGGTTCAAACCAGGAAGACCTGTCTCTACATAACTGAAAGATTGTTGATGGGACGTAAAGAATCAAATCAAGCAAACAAACATATGCTTTGGATACTCAAAAGAACCGTCTCTATCAGACGGTTCTTTTGAGCACCCAAAACACATGTTTAAATTGATGGGTATGAAAATAATTACAATTTTACGCTAAAAAAATCCTTATCTGGATCTATGATGCACATTTAAAATGGTTTGATTCATTTGCAATAAAAGCAAAATAGTTTGGTGTAAAATTGCAGGTATTTTCTTATCCATCAGTTTTTACATGAGTTTTGGGTGCTCAAAAGCACTCTCATTGAGACGGTTCTTTTGAGTACCCACATCATATGTTTAACTTTTTATTGAGAAAGATAGTTTTCAAATAAGTTCTCTCTTAACTGGCCGCCTGAACAAATTCAGTAATTTCATGTAATAAGGCTGACCCAATAAATTGCCATGGTAAAACATACAGTAAAATCTGTCTAAAATGGCATCTCTCAAAAAGACCAAAAATTGGTTTTCAAGACCAATTACGTTAATGCAGGTCAAAGTTTTGCAATACTTCTGACCTTCATTAAGCCACTGATTGTCATTCAGATCTTTGTTTTAAGTATTTTTGAGAGGCCACTTAAGACAGGTATTACTGTATTGAGGTTTTTGTTAAAATAACAGTTGATAGTTCATGTAACTTTTGTCTGATTTAGATCAAATTTGCACCAGACCTTAATTATCAGACAATGCAAATAAGCAGGAAAAATGGGGCTGAAGGATCAGTATTGCAAGATAATGTCACTTTGTAATTCTAACTGTATGGGGTTTTCAATATGGCTAATATTGCATACTTTCTGCAAACAACTCCTCCTAGACCATGCCCTGTAGTACAGTCAGTAGGGTGTCCAACCGCAGATCCAGGGGCTCGAAGTTGGATCCCAGCCCAGTTCCATCCTTATGTGAAAATAATTTCTACGGTCTTTCTCCTCCATCCGCTGATTCAAGAAGGGTTGTTGTCAATACCAAGTGAAAGGATGCGCATGAAGTACTGGTCAACCACTTAGTCAAGCTTGCCAAGGAAAAAGGTGTGGTTAGGTGACCTGACTGACAGTCTCGACATAACCATAGCTGTTGACTGGGATGTAAAACCTTAAACAAAACAAACAAAAAATTTCCTCCTAGAGCCTTCAGTGTATCTTTCAAATACTTTGCAGGTATGTTACATATATTGAAGATGTGCATGAAGAAGTTCAATGACAAATAAAAATCATTTTGATCAATTTACTTACAGCATTTTTAACTTAGCCAATTTTCGACCACTGTGCACATACAGAATAATGACTATAGTGCATATACTTTGTGAAATCAACTCATCCTACAGCCTTCAATGTGCCATTTTAATACTTTGCAGAGATGATACAGTATCATCTCTGCAAAGTATTAAAATGGAGACATATTGAAGACGTACATGAAGTTCATTGGTGAAAACTAATTTTTGATCAATTTACAGCATTTTTAACTTTGCCAATTTTCGAGCACTTAGCATATTGAATAATGAACTTTAGTTCTTACTTTGTGAAATCGACTCCTCCTAAAGCCATTGGTATATCCCTCTCCATACGTTGCAGGTATATTACAGATATATATTAAAAATTTGCATGAAGAAGTTTATTGATCAAAAAAATAATTTTTGATCAATTTACAGCATTTTTAACTTAGCCATTGTTGGACCATTCCATTTATAAAATGATGGTTGACAGAGCACACTTTGTGAAATCAACTTCTATTAAAACATAAGGTGTGTTCTTTTAATACTTTGGGAGTATGTTACAGGCACATGAAGAAGTTTGAAAAAATATTTTTTCATAAATTTAAATTGCTTTTAACTTTTGGCACTTCACATATTGAATAATGGATAATAGTGCATGCTTTGTGAAATCAACTCCTTCTAAAGCTTTTGGTATATCCTCTCCATACTTTGCAGGTTTGTTATAGACATATTGAAAATTTGCAAGAAGTTTATTGATGAAAAAAATAATTTTTGATCAATTTACAGCATTTTTACCTCAGCCATTGTTGACATCCCTGTTGTTTATTTCAGATTGTATGTGATAGAAGATGCTTTAGTGTTTCCGAAATTCTGTGATAATATTTTACAATTTGTAAACGCTCAGGAAAGGTTAGTGGATTGGTTACATTTGCCATTTTTCAACGGTGCCAGGCCTTTAGTTAAGAGTGCGTAACAGGAAAATAATTTTCTTATTTCTCAACCAAAACATATGTTGTGGGTACTCAAAAGAACAGTCTCAATGAGCACCCAAAACATAAGCTAAAAATTCTGGATAAGAAAATATTTACAATCAAAGGTCATTTGGATTAATTAGACATATGTTTTCCACTTATAATAGATTGTTTGGTCCAAACTGTAAAATGATTTTCTTCAAATGTATGGTAGATGTACCAGTATTCGTGGTAGCTCCAGAAATCGTGTTTTGACAGAAAAAAACATCATTTATCAACTCCTAGAAATTGAGCTATGAAATTTCATCAGTTACCGAAACTATTAATTTTGCTTGTCATGAAATAAATATCCAGAGACATGACGTCACCAATGACTTCATTATGGCGTAATTATCTTGGAACATGACAGCGGCCACTTTACAAATATCAGAAAGCTAATGATGGCAACAGGCAGATTAAATTTATCATCACATGAACAAATTGAAAGATTGTTTTGGTAAAAATTGACCAACAACCCATAAGATTAGAATAAAACTATAATTTTGGTGGCATTTTAATGACAAAAAAAATGGGCCACTGTTTTTATAAACCTAGATTTGTGATGTTTACCACGAAAACTGGCGCCTGTTTGGAAAGTAACCCTGCCCGGAATCAATCTGGATTTAGCCTGTCAGCACATCAATGGTGAGTAATGATAATTAAAAATAGCGAAGATATGTATGTCCAAATATTTTTATTCAAAAATCAATTATATGTCATAACTAGATTCTTACTTTGAAACGTTGATACGTTAATACCACGAAAACTGGGACAACCAGCAAACATGGCTTTTAACACCCAAATTAAGTTGTTTGTCACAACGTACAGAAATAATAATGTTAGTAAACACACTGCAGATGTGACTTACCCTGGAGCAGTCTGATCAGGGCCAACAGACTTTTACCTATTTTTTAAGAAGTGGGCATTTGTCCACACTGCCCAAATAAGCAGTGGGCTTTTGTCCAGAGGGCTTTGTCCTAGTGGGCTTTTGTCCCAATGGGCTTTTGCCCATTACCCATTTGCACTGATGAATAAGAAAATAATCAAATAACCACCCTTAAACTGTCTGTTTATCTTGAACCTATGATTTATTTTTTATGTTAACAGGACCCTAGGTTATAAAACTTTTTTCATGCTCAACTCAACTGAGCACGACATTTCAACTGCTCATAATTCTTGCTTAAAGCCTCTTAGATGTTGTATTTATCATGCTTATAAATGTTAAAATGCCAACAATTGTTGGCATTTTAACATTTATGAGCAGGATAAATTTCGTGCTCAGCTGAGTTGAACATGATAAAAATTTTATAACCTTGGGCCTAGGGGCCTGTATATCTTGTCTTGGATCTTTGATTTATTTTTGATGTTAACAGGTTGATAGTTCTGGAGGTTTTAGTAAATCATCTCAAGAGTCTTAATGGAGAGGAGGAGGAGGCACACACAACCACAACTAAACTACCAGCTCTCAGTAACCTGCAGCACATAGCAGAACATTATAAACTTAGTACAGAACATGTGCTTACCATGCAGGATACTGGGAGTGCAGAGAATCTAGTAAGTATTTGTTAGTTAACTTTTTTTTCCACCCATCCAGTCTCCCCCCCCCCCCCCCCCCCCCCCCCAAAAAAAAAAAAAATGATCATAAATCGTATCTGCTCATTTTTTTTCCTGAACAACAAATGCTTCTTAAGTTGCAGGCTAAATATTTAGATCTGGATCCATATGCAGCAGTCAGATTTATTACCCAACCATCTATATATGGCGTAATGGTCTATTTTTTGCCATCTCATGAGTCACTGAACTATTGCAAGGGGGAAGAGCTTTGGATATTGACTGGGACTATATGATGGCCTGGTTTCCTGCATCTCTGTTAAAAACATGATGGCGCTTAACATCATGTG
Source organism: Loripinus fragilis (assembly GCA_964019695.1). Lineage (NCBI taxonomy): Eukaryota > Metazoa > Mollusca > Bivalvia > Lucinida > Lucinidae > Loripinus > Loripinus fragilis. Next base: position 95,264,619 of record OZ026520.1, read on the forward strand.
CGACGATGATGCACGTACAGCTCGTTTGCGTAAGGAGACATTATGTAACAATGGCTGAAATGAGGCATAGTTTGGCAACTTTAAACTCCAATAACTTTGTTGTTTATGGTCCGTAATATAAAGTATGGGTACTCGTTTTCTAAGTTAGAACAAGCGGAACATTTTGAGACCGAAATTGAGCAGATTTGGTGAAATTTTCTGTTTTGCAACAAAACCGCATTGTCAACAGCAACTCCATGCAAGAAACGCTGCTAAGTATTTCATCAAATGGTGTGGGTAATAAAACAGTTATTTCATGCCTGTTTGTAGTGTAGCCTTCCGTCTCTTGCAATAGTGCATCAGGTGTTTTATCACATGACATTAAAATTTATTAAAAATCAAATTTTTGCGTTAAAACGTCAAGATTTTGTCATCTTTTACGCAACGTTATAATAGATGTCATAATGTAATGCAGGGCTTCCATTAACTTTCGAGTCCAGGAAGTCCAGACTTCCTACCCTTGAAATTTGGAAGTCCCATTGAATTTTTTTGGAAGTCCCACTTTTTTTTCTGTGATACTGTCGCGGTGTGGCGGATTGTCAAACTTGCTTTGAAAAATAAGATATATATTTCAGAGATCATTTTTTGTTCCTTACAAGATGGGTAGGGTAGGCTAGGCTAGGCTAGGGTAGGGTAGGGTAGGGTAGGGTTAGGTAGGGTAGGGTAGGGAATGGTAGGGTAGGGTAGGGTAGGGTAGATAGATAGATTTGTTTGGGAGGGTGTTTGTGTAGCCATTTTTATTTTAAAAGCTTGTTCTTACTTGTGCAACAATTAATCTTTATAAGCTTGTACTTATACAGAATGAAATCATTCTTTGTTCCTTACAATGCATAGATAGGTAGGGTAGGGTATGGAAGGGTAGGGTTAGGTAGGGTAGAATAGGGTAAGGTAGGGTAGGGAAGGGTCGGGTTAGGTAGGGTAGGGAAGGGAAGGGTAGGGTAGGGTAGGGTAGGGTAGATAGATAGATAGATTTGTTTGGGAGAGTGTTTGTGTAGCAATTTTTGTTTTAAAAGCTTGTACTTATTTTGTGTAACGATTATTTTTTATAAGCTTGTACTTGTACAGCGTGAAAATTGCAATGTTTTAATATGTTGAATGTTCGTTGGTGTAGTGCCTGTGTAGAAGGAGCGTTCAAGTACTAAATTATCGCATGCGCAGGATCTACACAATTAATTACGATGCAGACGTGTAGAGTTTATAAAAGTTATTTCACAAGCGTGCAAAGTGTCACGTCGGCACTTCAAACAAAACGGATAGTGATTGGGCTGTTGGCCGTTTCGCTTTATTGCTCAGGGACTGGACGTCCGTCTCCCGGGAATGGTTTCTAAGGCCGTTGTCAAGATGTGTCGATGTAAAATTTCACACCTGTTGGATGACACGCTTAAATAATTACGCTTCCGACTGAAGCCTACACGTGACACTGGCTGTCAATAAAACTCTCGAAATCATTCAAGTGGGACGTCCTAGCGTGGTCAATAAACAAAATAAATGAGTTTCCAATACGAAGGCGGTACATAAATCACGTAATCTGGTAAATGTGGGCGGGTTTTTTCTGCAGACAGGACGTCTCGATATCCATTTTCGGCCGTACTAAGGAATTTTCAGAAGTCCGCGGTACGTCTTTGATGTGTAATTTCGGCGTACGCAGCCGATTTTTGGACGTAATATACGGCGTACGTCCGCCTAACGGAAGCCCTGTGTAATGTCACGGAATCTGTAAACCACTAGTGGTTTATTGATTTTATTGCATGGAGTTATTTCACTCCCAGACTGAATGTCATATGATAAAGTACAGTAAAGCAGCTCAGAGAATTTGTTGTTTAGAAAATGGTACTGTAATTCCAGCTGCAAGTTTGAATATTTTATTACATTTCCTATATTTCTAAATGTCTATTAGATTCTTTAATTGATGATATATTGCTGCTTTCTTGAACAAATTAATATAGATAATATTCAGTTGAAGAATCTTAAACCCCAAACATAGAGGATCTTACATGAGTGCTCATGTTTTATTGAATTTATTAAATGAGTTGAGGGAAAGAGATAAAATGTGAGGCTTGCCGAGCATTTTATCTTTTTTTCGCAACATTTTAATCAATTTAATAATAGAGGAGCATGAATGTTAGATTCTATTCATCATGGGACATTAAGATTACTTTGAAATCTCATTTCTGGCGTAAAAAGTTATAATTTTGTCTTTAAGTATGCAACGTTGTTATGGACGTCATAATGTTTCCCGAACATCTGTAAACCACTGGTGGTTTATCAATTTTATTGCATGGCGTTATATCACTCCTAGATATAACATCATATGATAAAATCATTTTAAGATATCATAGGTCCAGTTAAGCAAAAAATTTGAGCATAAAATTGTAATTATTTTCTTACCCAGCAATCTAAACATATGTTTGGGGTGCTCAAAAGAACCGTCTCATTGAGATGGTTCATTTTAGTACCCACAACATATGTTTTGGTTGAGAATTGAGAAAAATTATTTTAAGTTACGCACTCTTATCTGTAGGCCTGAGATATGTTTAGGACATTCAGGTTATGCATAAGTACAGTCATGGACCAAAAGTTATTGCACAAAATTACTTTCCCATAGACTTTAATGCATTTTCATGTTTACAAGAAACTCTTTATTGTGTGATATCAAGATTGAATTATAGAAATAACTTTAAAATCATTGTAGCACTAAATAATAGATGTATGTTCTGTACAATTTAGATGAAGTTTCAACAAAGTTTTGTCACTTTTTCATTGACATCAATAATAACGACCAAAAACAGTAAAAAAAATCTTGCAAATTGTTTAAATATCTGCAGCTTTAAAATTGAAGGATGAAATTTAATGAAAATAAAATGAATATTACCTTATTCATTAAACTTCCAAATGACACCAAAAGCATAGTACATGTAATATGTTGGCTAGTTGGAGCGTAATAAAACTGTAGATTGTAACCATAGCATGCATGTGCAAAAGTAGCTATAAGGCAATCGAATATAGAGCAAAGCAGGATAGATATGATACAGCATTCTGGAAGTCTCTTGTCTTTTTCAGGAGCATATGGTCACAGTCAAGGAGTTAGAAACTTTGTCATTAGCTACGGCTCTGCACAAGAGTTATGGTTCTTTACAAGATGACACAGATCTACTAAGAAGTTGTATTGGTATATATCTTTTTTTAATTATTTAGATGGTTGTTGTTAATTTCTTTTCCATTCATTGTCTGATCTCTGTTTGGCTGATGTTGCCTGTCTAAAACATAATCTTTTAACCTTTACTCCATAGGCTATTCTTAGTTCATGGCATCATTTTCTATTTTTAGACAACATTAAAAAAATCAAGACAAGTTTAAGTTAAGTTTTAAATAGTTTTGAATACTTGAAAATATTATGAAAAATGGAGCATTTGCTCCAAAACTCCAAAAAAGCAAATGCTCCATTATCCATAATATTTTCAAAAAGGCGTCAAAAGGCGTAACTGTGGAGTAAAGGGTTAATGATGGTAAGATGAGATATCTAAAAATTCATTTTTTATTGGCCAACCAAAATATACACTCATTACTGTCTCAGTGAGGAGATTTTTTGAGCACCCAAGCACAATTTTAAGCTGATTGATATGAAAAATTAAATCACCATTTTATGCTCTAAATGTTTGCCTGTATATAGAGGATCTTAGATGAGAGCTCATGTTTTATTGAATTTATTAAACAAGTTGAGGAAAAGGGATAAAATGCGAGGCTTGTCGAGTATTTAGTCCCTTTTTTGCAACGAGTTTAATAAATTTAAGAATACAGGAGCATGAATGTTAGATTCTTTATATCACGTGACATTAAAATTACTTAAAAATCACATTTTTGGCGTGAAAATTTCCATATCTTGCCATCTTTCGCAACATCTGAATGGTGGTCATTACATTACGTTATTAAATCTGTAAACCACTAGGAATGGAGCGCAAAGGCTCAGTGGTAGAGTGCTTGACTCGAGACCAAGAGGCTCACCGGCGTCACTGCATTGTGTCTTTGAGCAAGACACATTTATCCCAGCTTAGTACTGGTTCAACCAAGGAAGACCCGTCCCTAAATAACTGAGAGATTGTTGATGGGATGTAAAGAATCAAACCAAACAAAAAACAAGACAATAAACCACTAGTGGTTTATTGATTTTATTGTATGGCCTTATATCACTCCCAGATGCGACGTCATGTGATAAAGATTCATTTAAGCCTGCAAATTCAGGTTATATTTAGGTCTGTACTGATTGGTAAGAAGTATCCTTTCAAATAATCAATGTAAATAAATCCTGCCAAACCCGAGTTTGGCTCAGGCATCAGCCAGTGTCACAGAGGTTAATTTGAGTCAGCCTAACATATTGCATTTCAGAAGTGGATTCACAGACTGAACATATATTTCAAGCTGGGAAGAATACTTTGATTGAAGGGATGTTATTACATGTATAAGGTTAATTTGTTTTTTTGAGTTAGTTCTCTTTAGATAAAACTGTAAATACATAGTACACATTGCCTATGAATAAACACACTTATATCCCCTTTACCACTTTAAGCACGAGATAGCTCATGATGGGCAAGGTCTACACTGACATAGGTGGTATAAAATAGTTATACCATGTTTATCTACCTGTACATAAGATAATCCACTCTCTATAGCTCGTGGATTATTTCCATGTACAGAGGGACAAGCCATGTTATAACTTTTACTAAAATGAGGTTTTTAAAAATCTTTTTCTGGTCTTTTGGGATACTTCTTCCATCCATTGCATTGGTCTTTGCACTTTTGTATCTTTTCATTGTTAGGGAGGGCAGTGGCTCAGTGGAAAGTGCTTGGCTCTGTGGTAGAGTGCTTGGCTCGACACTGAGGGGTTCACGGGTTTGAGCCTTATCTGCATCATTGTGTTGTGTCCTTGAGCAAGACACATTAATCATTGCTTAGTAGTGGTTCAACCAAGGAAGACCAGTCCTGACATAACTAAAACATTGTTGACTGGGATGTAGAGAATCAAATCAAACAAACATAAAAAATTTCATTGTTGTGCAAAAAGGGAGCCAGTGGGCATTTATTTGTGCAATCATAAGATTTGAGATGCTAACCCAAGTTTGCATTTCCTCCACCTCCCTGACAGTGTAACATGCAACTTGATCAAAATAATGTAAGATTTAGTAACTGCTGGTCTGGGTTTTCTTGAATAAGAGACATCTTCGATTGATTCCTAAGGCTAGATTTTTTTTATTTGTTGATTTACAAACCCTCCCACTGAAATTTTACGGAAAGCAAAAAATAATAGAATTTAATTTCTGAAATAATTTTTTATGTTATCCGCCGACTCTACATATTATTTGTTTCGTTGAAAAAAATAATATATTTTTTAGGGTCTGTAATTTTGAGATTGACACTGTTAAACGTGATTATCCTTTCCAGATTTTTATGAAATTGATGTAATATTGAAAGGTTTAAGACAGACTGTTGGTTTACCTTACTGGTTTTGCTGTTTATTCTTGAATTCTTAAAAAAAGCTCTAAAAAACTCTTAAAAAAGCTACGAAAATGACCAGTTGACTCCAGAGCTTTTTTTAGCTCACCAGAGCCGAAGGGTGAGCTTATAGGATGGGAGTCGAGTTGGCGTCCGTCCGTCCGTCAGTCTGTCCACACTTTCAAACATGAATATCTCTGAGATCAGCTTGCTGATCGTAATCAAATATCATCAGAAGCATCATTGGGGTGGGGGATTGACTCCATTAGGTTTTGGGCCAGATCGGATCAGAACTCTGGTTTACATGGCAACAGATAGCTCCCATAGGGTTATAATGGGGAAAACCTTGTGACCACTCTAACTCCTTCATTTTTTATTTGTTCTTCTTTATTCTTGCAGGTTACAAGGACAACCATAAAATCTTGGATGGGTCTGAAATTGGGCATTTTTCAACAAAAGGACTTATGAGTTAGCTGCCCTTGAGCGTTTGGAAAAATCCCCATAGACTTATAATGGGAGAAAAGTTGTGACCACTCTAGTGCCTTCATTTTCCCATGGATCTTCTTCATTCTTGCAGGTAACAAGGTCAACCATAAAAGCTTGAATGGGTTCGAATTTCTGCAAGATTCCATTACAGACTTCGGAGTTAGCTGCCCTTGAACATGTGAAAAATCAATAAATAGTGTTGTGACCACTCTAGTGCCTTCATTTTTGATTGGATCCTCTTCATTCTTGCAGGCAACTAGGACACCCATAAAATCTTGGATGGGTTCGAAATTTGGCTGTATCAGACGAAGGACTTATGAGTTAGCTGCCCTTGAGCATTTGGAAAAATCCCCATAGACTTATAATGGGAGAAACGTTGTGACCACTCTAGTACCTACATTTTCCAATGGATCTTCTTCATTCTTGCAGGTAACAAGGTGAGCCATGAAAGCTTGGATGGGTTTGAATTTCGGCCAGATTCCATCGCTGACTTCAGAGTTTGCTGCCCTTGAGCGTGTGAAAAAATCAATGATTAGTGCTGTGACCACTCTAGCGCCTTCATTTTTGATTAGATCATCTTCATTCTTGCAGGCAACAAGGACACCCATAAAATCTCAGATGGATTTGAAATTGGGCAGTATCAGACGAAGGACTTATGAGTTAGCTGCCCTTGAGCGTTTGGAAAAATCCCCATAGACTTATAATGGGAGAAATGTTGTGACCATTCTAGTGCTTTCAATTTTGAATGGATCTTCTTCATTCTTGCATACAATAAGAACAACTATTAAAGCTTGGATGAGTTTGAATTTCGGCAAGATCCCATCACACATTTTGGAGTTAGCTCCCCTTGAGCATCTTAAAAATGAATGAATGATGTTGTGACCACTCTAGCTCATTCATTTTTGATTGGATCTTCTTTATTCTTGCAGGCAACAAGTAAACCCATAGTATCTCGGATGGGTTCGAAATTCAGCAGGATCCGACTTGGGACTTATGAGTTACCTGCCCTTGAGCATTTGGAAAAATCCATATAGACTTATAATGGGAATAATGTTTCAACCACTCTAGTGCTTTCAATTTTGAATGGATCTTCTTCATTATTGCAAACAATAAGGACAACTATTATAGCTTGGATGAGTTGAATTTCGTCAAGATCCCATCGCATAATTTTATTTTGGAGTTAAAACCCCTTGAGCATCTTAAAAATTAACAAATAATGTTGTGACCACTCTAGCTCCTTCATTTTTGATTGGATCTTCTTAATTCTTGCAGGCAACAAGTATATTCATAATATCTCAGATGGGTTCGAAATTCAGCCGGATCTGACCAGGGACTTATGAGTTACCTGCCCTCGATTGTTTGGAAAAATCCCTATAAACTTATAATGGGAGAAATGTTGTGACCACTCTTGTGCTTTCAATTTTGAATGGATCTTCTTCATTCTTGCATACAATAAGGACAACTATTAAAGCTTAGATGAGTTTGAATTTCGTCAAGATCCCATCACCTGTTTTGGAGTTAGCTCCCCTTGAGCGTCTTAAAAATTGATGGATAATGTTGTGACCGCTCTAGCACCTACATTTTTGATTGGATCTTCTTTATTCTTTCATCTAACAAGGACTCTCATAAAAGATTGAATGAGTTTGAAATTCTGCAGGATCCGACCAAGGACTTATGAGTTAGCTGCCCTTGAGCATCTGGAAAAATCCCCATAGACTAATAATGGAAGAAACGTTGTGACCACTCTAGTGCTTTCAATTTTGAATGGATCTTATTTATTCTTGCAGATAAGAAGGACAGCTACATAAGGTTGGATGAGTTTGAATTTCGTCAAGATTCCATCACCTATTATGGAGTTAGCTCTCCTTGAACATCTTAAAAAGTGATGGATAATGTTGTGACCACTCTAGTGCCTTCATTTTTGATTGGATCTTCTTCATTCGTGCAGGTAACAAGGTCAACTATGAAAGCTTAGATGGGTTCAAAATTGGGCCAGATCAGACCTGCGACTGTGGAGTTAGCTGCCCTTGAGTGTCTTAAAAAATCACCATAGACTTATAATGGGAGAGTTGTTGTGAGTATTCTAGTGCTTTCATTTTATAATAGATCATATTCATTCTTGCAGATAAGGACAACCATAAAAGCTTGGATGAGTTTGAATTCTGTCAAGATCCCATCACCTTTTATGGAGTTAGCTGCCCTTGAGCATCTTAAAAATTGATTGATAATGTTGTGACCACTCTAGTGCCTTCATTTTTTTAGCCCACCAGAGCTGAAGGCTCAGGGTGAGCTTATAGTATGGGACTTGAGCCGGCGTCTGTGTGTGCGTCCGTGCGTCCACACTTTCAAACATGAATATATCTGAAACCAGCTGGCCAATCATAATCAAATTTCATCAGAAGCATTATTGGGGTGGGGGATTGACTGCATTAGGTTTTGGGCCAGATCGGATCAGAACTCTGGTTTCCATGGCAACAGATAGCTCCCATAGGGTTATAATTGGGAAAATCTTGTGACCACTCTAGCTCCTTCATTTTTGATTTGTTCTTCTTTATTCTTGCAGGTAACAAGAACAACCATAAAATCTCGGATGGGTTTAAAGTTCGGCAGGATCAGACCAGGGACTTATGAGTTAGCTGCCCTTGAGCGTCTTGAAAAATCCCCATAGACTTATAATGGGAGATATGTTGTGACCACTCTAGTACCTTCATTTTTGGATGGATCTTCTTCATTCTTGCAGATAACAAGACCAACCATAAAATCTCAGATAAGTTTGAATTTAGGCAAGATTCCATCACTGACTTCGGAGTTAGCTGCCCTTGAGCGTGCGAAAAATTAATGAATAATGTTGTGACCACTCTAGCTCCTTCATTTTTGATTGGATCTTCTTCATTCTTGCAAGCAACAAGTAAACCCATAATATCTGGGATGGGTTCAAAATTCAGCAGGATCCGATTTGGGACTTATGAGTTACCTGTCCTTGAGTGTTTGGAAAAATCCCCATAGACTTATAATGGGAGAAATGTTGTGACCACTCTCGTGCTTTCAATTTTGAATGGATCTTCTTCATTCTTGCAAACAATAAGAACAACTATTTAAGCTTGGATGAGTTTGAATTTCGGCAAGATTTCATTACTGACTTCGGAGTTAGCTGCCCTTGAGCATCAGAAAAATTAATGAATAATTCTGTGACCACATTAGCTCCTTCATTTTTGATTGGATCTTCTTCATTCTTGCAGACAACAAGTAAACACATAATATCTCGGATGGGTTTGAAATTCAGCAGGATCCCACCAGGGACTTATGAGTTACCTGCCCTTGAGTGTTTGGAAAAATCCCCATAGACTTATAATGGGAGAAATAACGTGACCACTCTAGTGCTTTCAATTTTGAATGGATCTTCCTCATTCTTGCATACAATAAGGACAACTAATAAAGCATGGATGAGTTTGAATTTCGGCAAGATTCTATCACTCATTTTGGAGTTAGCTCCCCATGAGCATCTTAAAAATTAATGAATAATGTTGTGATCACTCTAGCTCATTCATTTTTGATTGAATTTCTTCATTCTTGCAGGCAACAAGTAAACCCATTATATCTCGGGTGGGATTGAAATTTAGCAGGATCCGACCAGGGGTTTATGAGTTACCTGCCCTTGAGCGTTAGGAAAAATCCCCATAGACTTACAATGGGAGAAATATTGCAACCACTCTAGTGCTTTCAATTTTGAATGAATCTTCTTCATTCTTGCATACAATAAGGCCACTATTAAAGCTTGGATGAGTTTGAATTTCATCAAGATCCTATCACATATTTTTATTTTGGAGTTAGCTCCCCTTGAGCATCTTAAAAATTAATGAATAATGTTGTGACCACTCTAGCTCCTTCATTTTTGATTGGATCTTCTTCATTCTTGCAGGTAACAAGGACAACCATAAAAGCTTGGCTGAGTTTAATTTAAAGTAAAACCAACTTTACACTGTGGAGTTAACTTCCCTTGAGCATCATAAAAAATCTGCATAGACTTACAATGGGAGATCTGTTGTGACCACTCTAGCCCCTTCATTTTTGAATGGATCTTCCTCATTTGTAGGTAACAAGGACTTCCATAAAAGTTTGAATGAGTTTGATTTTTCGCCACACCCATCCACCAGCTACAGAGTTAGCTGCCCTTGAGCATCTAAAATATAACTGTATAATGTTGTGACCACTCTAGCACCTTCATTTTTCATTTGATTTTCTTCATCCCTGTAGGTTACCAGGACATACATAAAAGTATGGATGAGTTTGAATTTCGTTCAGATCCCATAACTGACTACAGAGTTAGCTGCCCTTGAGTATCTGGAAACTACACTTTCACCAGGTTTCAAATGCAATTTTTATTCAGATCTTTTTAATACTTGCAGATAACTAGAACCGGCATAATATCTTATGTTATTGAGTTTATTCCTGGTCACTGTTTCAAGTTCAGAGTTATCTGCGTTTGAGCATAGTAAATTATGGTGTCTCCAAACATTATGCTGGCTCCATGGTGAGCGATCGTTGCCCATTGGGCTACTTGTTTTTGGATTTTCTTCATTCTTTCAGGTAACAAGGGCAAACATAAAAGCTTAGATGGGTTTGATTTAAAGTAGAACCAACTTTAGACTGTGGAGTTAGCTTCCCTTGAGCACCATAAAAAATCTGCATAGACTTACAAGGGGAGATCTGTTGTGACCACTATAGCACCTTCATTTTTGAATGGAATTCCTCATTTGTAGGTAACAAGGACTTCCATAAAAGTTTGAATGAATTTGATTTCCCCCATACCCATCCATCAGCTACAGTGTTAGCTGCCCTTGAGCATCAAAAATAAAACTAATAATGTTGTGACCACTCTAGCACCTTCATTTTCATTTGATTTTCTTCATCCCTGTAGGTTACCAGGACATACATAAAAGTATGGATAAGTTTGAACTTCGGTCAGATCCCATAACTGACTACGAAGTTAGCTGCCCTTGAGCATCTGAAAACTACACTTTCACCAGGTTTCCAATGCAATTTTTATTCAGATCTTTTTAATACTTGCAGATAACTAGAACCGCCATAATATCTTATGTTTTTGAATTAATTCCTTGTCACTGTTTCAAGTTCAGAGTTATCTGCCTTTGAGCATGGTAAATTATGGTGTCTCAAAACATTATGCTGGCTCCATGGTGAGCAATCGTTGCCCATTGGGCTACTTGTATAGAGTTCCCACAACCCTAAATCTGAAAACTAATTCCTGTAAATCAACTAATAAAAAAATTCTGGCCTAACTGGAACTGAATTTAACAACCATGTAATACTACAAACTGTAGAAATTTTAACATTTAGGCCAGCATATAAGATTTGGTAGTTATCCCATATGTGAAAAAACTTCCTTTAACCCTTTGCGTATGGGAATCCCCTAAACAGGTACTTTTACAAATAGTGAAGACCCAGATGAAATGCTGCATAATGCAGCATTACATCAGAGTCTACATGTACAACTCACTACCCCAAGTTTGTTGTATCAAAACAGAAGGAAGAATTCATTAGTATACAAAGGGTTAAAAACACTCATGCTGACAAATCCAGCAGGGCTAGAGGTCTAAATTTTGGCCTGAGCTTTCTTCTACTTCCATACTTTGTGTGTGCAAGAAGGGTAGGCTCTGATGGGACTGCATATATGTGCATGTCCATTTGAGCCTTCACTGTTTGAGGATGTGTGATAAATACTGTAAACCCTGAAATTTTTGTGAGAGTTAGCAATTTTAGACATATTTGCGACGATAAATGGCAGAGTAACTTCGCTATTACTCGAGGATTTTATTTATGCGAAGGTTCGCAAAATAAAACCCTCGCAAATATTTCCGAATTTACAGTACCAAAGTCTCATGTGTAAGCCCATTTGTATAATTCACATATTAACACCACATATTTCATCATGTTTGTTTTGTTTTGTTTGAATTCATGCTTTACATCCCAGTCAGCAATTTTTTCAGTCATGTTGGGATGTTTCTCTGGGTTGAGCCAGTGCTAAGCAGTGAGAATAAAGTACTGTGCTCAAGAACACAAAAACAATTAATATTTTCTACAGTTTATAGGCCACTGTCAAAGCTCAGATCCAGTCAGGAATCAATCACAGATGTCTCTTAATCAGGAAGACCCTGATTGAACACTTGCAAAAGTACAGTAAAACCTGTCTTAAGCGGCCACTTAAAAACAGACAAAACCAAGGTATTAATGGAAAATTGTAGCTTAATGGAGGTCGAAAGTATTGCAGAATGCTCCCCTTGGAGCATTCTGCAATACTTTTGATCGGCATTGAGCGATAATCGGTATTGAAAGCCAATTTTTGGTGTTCTTTTTGAGTGGCCGCTTAAGACAGGTTTTACTGTATTCAAATGCATTAGATAAGTCAACTTACTCGCCATGGCTACATGACATTGTGTTGTTAATTAGTAACATAGAAAAAATGTACCAGAGAGGGTGTGGTTAAACATACCAGAAACAAAATTTTGATTTTTTAAATTCTATTTTCAGGTCTTTTGTATAAGATTGATCAAATTGGTCGTCAAGGCAACAATGTGTTTAGTAATATAGCAAAAATATCAAAAGAAGGGGAGATAGATCCACACCATCCTGTATTCGGCTTGAAAAGGGACTTAATTAGATTGATAGGAAACATGGGTTATCGACACAAATCAAATCAAGATTTGGTAAGTATTGTTTCCAAAGGTGTAGCACCTACGATGCTTTAAGTATGAAAAAATTCAACATGCCTCAAAGATTAAAATATAATCCTCGCATACCATGCAATATGGTCCACAAGCAAGATTAACTGGTTAAATTCATACTCCTACATGTAGTTCCGTAGCGCTGAAAGAGCATTGTAAATTCAGAAATTTAAGCGCTGGTTTTATTTTTGGGAAAACTTCACGGATGCAAAAATAAAACATAAGACAAATTTTATTTAAAGTCAGAGAATGGCAAAATAACTTTGTTGTTTACTGATGCAGGTAAATCTTGCTCCGGTCGTGAATTGTTAATACCGCAAAAGTTATTTGCAAATATAAATTCTCACAAAATTTCTGAATTAACTGTATTACAATGTAGGTTCAAGTCCACCTCTGGTTTGCGTTTTTACTTTTCCTGGGGCTTTAATATGGCCCAAACTATTTTCATTTGGCTGGTGCCAGGTCTTTAATACGGGTTATTTTAGCCAAAAAAATGGCAACTTTGAAGTTCATAGAAAAGAAGAGGCACTTCAGTGTTACATTATTTAGTGTTTTCATTTGAAGCAACACATATTGTAAAATTGACAGAAATATAACCATCATCAGTAAGGGAGATAACTCACATATTCTATATTACTTAAATGAGAGAACAGTGGCTTGGTGGTACAGTGCTTGACTCGAGACCGAGGGATTTGCGGGTTCGAGCCTCACCGGCGTTACTGCATTGTGTCCTGAGCAAGACACATTAATCCTTGCTTAGTACTGGTTCAACCCAGGAAGACCCATCCTGACATAACTGAAAATTTGTTGACTGGGACGTAAAGAATCAAATCAAACAAAACTAAAATACATAAACAATAGAAAATATAGAAACCAGATTATAGCAAAAAGAATGCATTGAATGGCACAAGATATATATCATGAACTCACAATAATTTTGATGCCTTGTTCTATACAATAGCACTTTTAACCACTGGGTAGTTTAAATTAATATACCTTCATTTTCAACCAATTTTTCATATAACTGTAAAATATGAAGTTGAAAGGTATACAATACAATACAAATACTTTATTCAGTGATATAGGCCTCCGGCCCAGAACACAAAACTTTGTTAAGACAATAATATTTAGCGCCAACTCTATGTATACTATGGTCTATAGCTCTTCATTATTTCCAACAAAAACGCATTGTCTGTGTGCTCAAAAGAAACGTCTCAATGAGACTCCTCTTTTGGGCAAACAAAACATACTTCTGCTAGGAAAATAGCAATACACTCCAATATGTACTAATTTTTCGCCAAAGCGTATGTTCTGTGTGCCCAAAAGAAACATCTCGATGAGACTCCTCTTTTGGGCAAACAAAACATACTTCTGCTAGGAAAATAGCAATACACTCCAATACGCACTAATTTTTCTCCAAAGTGTATGTTCTGTGTGCTCAAAAAGAAACGTCTCAATGAGAAACCTCTTTTGAGCAAGCAAAACATACTTCTGCTAGGAAAATATCAATACACTCCAATATGCACTAATTTTTCGCCAAAGTGTATGTTCTGTGTGCTCAAAAAGAAACGCCTCGATGAGGGGCCTCTTTTGAGCAAGCAAAACATACTTCTGCTAGGAAAACAGCAATACACTCCAATATGCACTAATTTTTCGCCAAAGCGTATGTTCTGTGTGCCCAAAAGAAACGTCTCGATGAGACTCCTCTTTTGGGCAAACAAAACATACTTCTGCTAGGAAAATAGCAATACACTCCAATATGCACTTATTTTTCGCCAAAGTGTATGTTCTGTGTGCTCAAAAAGAAACGTCTCAATGAGAAACCTCTTTTGAGCAAGCAAAACATACTTCTGCTAGGAAAATATCAATACACTCATACGCACAATTTTCACCAAAACGTATGTTCTGTGTGCTCAAAAGAAACGTCTCGATGAGATGCCTCTTTTGAGCAAGCAAAACATACTTCTGCTAGGAAAACAGCAATACACTCCAATATGCACTAATTTTTCGCCAAAGCGTATGTTCTGTGTGTTAAAAAGAAACGTCTCGATGAGGGGCCTCTTTTGAGCAAACAAAACATACTGCTGCTAGGAAAATAGCAATACACTCCAATACGTACTAATTTTTCGCCAAAGCGTATGTTCTGTGTGCTCAAAAGAAAGGTCTCGATGAGACGCCTCCTTTGAGCAAACAAAACATACCTCCACTAGGAAAATAGCAATACAACTCCAATACGCACTGATTTTTTGCCAAAGCGTATGGTAAACTCTGCGTGCCCAAAAGAAACATCTTCATGAGTCGCCCCCTTGAAGAAAACAGAAGATAATCCTGCTTGAAGAAGTACCACCAGAATATCCCAGACACACATTCTGACATCAAAACAAAGTAATACTCAAAAACTCATTACATGTATTTACCAAGATGTACCATGCTCTGTGTGCTTAAGAGAAACGTCTCATCAGGACACCCACTTAAGCACCAAGAACATGTTCATGATATTAACGAATATATTCATTATTATACCCCCCGCAAACTTTGTTTGTAGGGGGTATACTGTTTTCACATTGTCCGTCCGTGCGTCCGGCCGTCCGTCCGTGCGTCCGTCCGTAACGCTTTGTTTCCTTAATAACTCGAAGAGTCATCGCTGGATTTTCATCAAACCTTGCAAACATGTTTATATATGCTAGACAAATACTTTAGACAAAAAAGTAAGGGCTAGGGGCCAATTCTATTAGAGTTATTTCCCTTTGTAGTTCTAAATGGCTTTTAATATAGTGCTTTATGCTTATGCTATTATAGGCCATACACGGGCCAATCAACTCCTACCACAGCTTTTGATGGAACAATTTGATACTTTTACTATACAATGTAGACACATTGAACATATGCATGAAGGAGTTTAGTTCAGAAAAAATATTTTTGACAAAATGACAGCTGTGAGAACTTAGACAATTTTTCCCTAATAAGGTGTACAAAATGACAGCTGTGAGAACTTAGACAATTTTTCCCTAATAAGGTGTTTGTATATGCATAGACAGTGCCTTTATGGGCCGATCAAATCCTACCACAGCTTTTTATGGAGCAATTTGATACTTTGCCTATACAATGTAGACACATTGAACATATGCATGAAGGAGTTTATAATTTTTGTTTGCACAGATTCTACTGAAATATTCTTATCAAAACTAAGGTCTCCTTGTTCGAACTATAAATTGCCAAGTTTTTTCACTGACCCTTACTGTGCGGGGGGTATCTAATAAGCATTGCTTATTGACTTTTTTCATTTCCCATCAAAGCGCTTGCTCTGTGTGCTCGAAAGAAACGTCTCGATGAGACGTCCCTCCCGAGCACTCAAAACACATTCCCACTAGGAAAACACTAAAACAGCACCATTACACCCTATCTTTCTGCCATATCGTATGTTCTGCGTGCTAAAAAAGAAACGACGTTTCCATGAGATGTCCCTTTTAAGCATACAAAACATATGCTCGCCACTTCACGTATTGTTAAAAAAGGTAATGTGTCCATTTTTTGGTATATGTAACCAAATAGATTTAGTGGATTTCACATGTTGTGATACTATTTCTTTTTTTTTCAACATATAAAAGATCAAATTTGAGATTTTTCTGATAACATTACAATCACTTTGTCCTGAAATATTGTAGAAATCAAACAGTGATTTAGACTTACATAAATCTTTTGGTAGGTATTGTTGTCTAATATCATCATACATGCTGCATTGGAAAAATGCATGGAACTCATCTTCAATATAATATGTATAGTTATTTCGAAGACAGTAAGAACATGACCTGTATTCCCTTGGTATCCCAGCATGTCGTCCCACCTCAATGTTTAATGCATGATTTGAACATCAAAACTTACCTACTGCTTTTCTTATGTAGAAGGGCAGATTGCAACTGATGTAGCGCTCAACATTGAGCATTGTCTTAAAATGTTTGTAATGCTCACATTTCGCAGATGTTGAGACTTGCTCATGCCAATCTTGAGCACTACAATCAATTACCCTCTGACGAAATTCTTGCAAAAATACTGCTACATTCCTGACATCCTGAGATAACCAAACAAATCCAAAACCAAATCTGTATAGAAGATCACGTACGTTACTAGCCCAATTGATTCGTCCAAGTTCAGTATGGGATTCTAGCATTAAATAACAATTTTTTGGATATCTATTTTGGTTCATATATAATAGGTGGCACCAATATTTTATACATTTAAGGTAATAGGTGGTACATAGAAAATATCTTCCACATTCTCCTAATGCCATACAGTGATTAGCATTTCTAGACAAACCTAAGAATTTTTTTTACAAAAGTTAGCCTTTACAGTTTCTATCTGTTCAGAATAAGCATAGCCCCATATTTCCGCTGCATAACAGAGTACTGGTGTAACCATCATGTCAAATATTTTAAACATATCGATATAACTAAATAACGGAAATTTGTTTGATATTGTAGTATAGAAAGAATGGATTTTCTCCCTTGTGCCGCTAACATTTCTTTTGCCTGGGTCAATTTCAATTTTGGTGTGAAAAACAGACCCATATATTTGTAAAAGGATACAACTTCAACTGGCTGATTTAGATATGTCCAGCGCTCATAAAATCGTAGATAACCACCGTTTAGAATCACAATATTTTTTTGTCATGCCTAAATTAAGCTGCATTCCGGTTGACTGACAGAACGAATCAATTATATCTAATTGGCATTGTAAAGCGATTGCTGTATCAGCACATCCCGCGACATCATCTGCAAAAAGAAGACATAGCACATCTGGTACATTCGGTGTTATGAAAATACCATTTCTGCAGTTTATCCTTAACAGCGTAACTAAATCATTAATAAACAAAGTGAATATTAGAGGACTTGAGATGCAGCCCTGCCTTGTTCCAATATGACAAGGGAAATAGCTCGTTAGGCCTTCATCAGTTTTGACACACCCAGATAACCCACCATACATTGATTTCAATACATTCAAGAATTTACCATGAATACCCTTGTGAGCAAGACTGTGAAATAATTTTTTGTGCTGTATTTTGTCAAAAGCCTTTGAGAAATCTATATAAGACAGTAAAATCTGCCACCAGGCTTAGATATATATTTCTGGGCTATCGATTGAAGCGTAAAGATGTTGTCAATGGTAGAATAACCGCGACAGAGTCCAGCTTGTGCTTCATCAATGATACTTTGTTCTTCGCACCAATTATTCAATCTGGCAGTCAGCACCAACGTAAAAAATTTACTTATTACATTTATCAAAGATATTCCCTGAAAATTGTCGGGATCTTCACGTGGGCCCTTTTTATGTATCAGACATATTATACTTTGTGACCAGCTTTTGGGGATTTGTGCACTATCGAAAATTTTATTAAATAATAATGTTATAACGGGAACTATGAGTGTTGAGGTTTGCTTGAAAAATTCTGCAGCAATCCCATCTGAACCTGGACTTTTCCCAATTTTTAATTTTCTTATAGCCACACCCTAACCTCAGCTTCTGTAAGAGGGTCGTTCAGGCATGTCGCTGATTCGGCTGGTTGTAGTTAAAATCAGGGTCACCAATCTCATTCTGCATATCCAATGAAAACAAATCTTTGAAATAGTTATACCACGTATGGGGGTGGATGTTTGATTTTTTATTGGTAACATTGTTCTTTAGTAATTTTCAGAAAGTTGATGGGCTTTTTCGAGAATCAACAAGTTTTTGTCTTTGTTTATTTTCATACTCACACTTTTTATGCCCCCAAAGGAACTTTGGGAGGCATATAGTAATCGCACTGTCCGTCCCGCTTCGTGTCCGGTGCATATCTCCTATATTCTTTGAGGTTGTTTAGATTTGATCAAACTAATTATCTTGCAACAAACCTGACTAAGGCCATCGTTAAAAATGTGTTTTTTTTTCTTCACGCGACAGACTCACTCAAAATGCACCCTACCCCAAAAAAATTATGGCCATTTTGGAGAATTTTTTTTTTTTTATACCCCCCGCAAACTTTGTTTGTAGGGGGTATACTGTTTTCACGTTGTCCGTCCGTCCGTCCTTCCGTCTGTCCGTCCATCCGTCCGTAACGCTTTGTTTCCTTAATAACTCGAAGAGTCATTGCTGGATTTTCATCAAACCTTGCAAACATGTTCATATATGCAAGACAAATACTTTAGACAAAAAAGTAAGGGCTAGGGGCCAATTCTATTAGAGTTATTTCCCTTTGTAGTTCTAAATGGCTTTTAATATAGTGCTTTTTCCTTAATAACTCGAAGAGTCATTGCTGGATTTTCATCAAACCTTGCAAACATGTTCATATATGCAAGACAAATACTTGAGACAAAAAAGTAAGGGCTAGGGGCCAATTCTATTAGAGTTATTTCCCTTTGTAGTTCTAAATGGCTTTTAATATAGTGCTTTGTGCTTATGCTATTATAGGCCATATACGGGCCAATCAACTCCTACCACAGCTTTCAATTGAACAATTTGATACTTTTCCTATACAATGTAGACACATTGAACATATGCATGAAGGAGTTTAGTTCAGAAAAGATAATTTTTGACAAAATGACAGCTGTGAGAACTTAGACAATTTTTCCCTAATAAGGTGTTTGTATATGCATAGACAGTGCCTTTATGGGCCGATCAACTCCTACCACAGCTTTTTATGGAGCAATTTGATACTTTGCCTATACAATGTAGACACATTTAACATATGCATGAAGAAGTTTGGTTTAGAAAAAATATTTTTTGACAAAATGACAGCTGTGAGAACTTAGACAATTTTTCCCTAATAAGGCTTTTGTATATGCATAGATGGTGCCTTCATGGGCCGATCAACTCCTACCACAGCTTTTGATGGAACAATTTGAGACTTCGCCTATACAATTTAAACACATTGAACATATGCATGAAAGAGTTTTGCTCAGAAAAAATAATTTTTGACGAAATGACAGCTGTGAGAACTAAGACAATTTTTCCCTTATTGGGCTTTGTATATGCATAGATGGTGCCTTCATGGGCTGATCAACTCCTACTACAGCTTTTGATGGAACAATTTGATACTTTGCCGATACAATGCAGACACATTGAACATATGCATGAAGGAGTTTGGTTCACAAAAAATAATTTTGACAAAATGACAACTGTGAGAACTTAGACAATTATTCCCTTATATGGCTTTTGTATATGCATGGATAGTGCCTTTATGGGCCGATCAACTCCTACTACAGCTTTTGATGGAGCAATTTGATACTTTGCGGATACAATGTAGACACATTGAACATATGCATGAAGGAGTTTATAATTTTTGTTTGCACAGATTCTACTGAAATCTTCTTATCAAAACTAAGGTCTTCTTGTTGGAACTATAACTTGCCAAGTTTTTTCACTGACTCTTACTGTGCAGGGGGTATCTAATAAGCATTGCTTATTGACTTTTTTCATTAATTCTATTTTTAGACAATTTTTAGCTCACCAGAGCCAAAGGCTCAGAGTGAGCTCATAGTATGGGACTCGAGCCGGCTTCCATGTGTGCGTTCGTCCGTGCGTCCGTCCACACTTTCAAACATGAATATCTCTGAAACCAGCTGGCCAATCATAATCAAATTTCATCAGATGCATCATTGGGGTGGGGGTTTGACTCATTGGGTTTTGGGTAAGATCGGATCAGAACTCTGGTTTCCATGGCAACAGATAGCTCCCATAGGGTTATAATGGGGAAAATCTTGTGACCACTCTAGCTCCTTCATTTTTGATTTGTTCTTCTTTATTCTTGCAGGTAACAAGGACAACCATAAAATCTCGTGTGGGTTCAAAATTCGGCAGGATCCGACCAGGGACTTATGAGTTAGCTGCCCTTGAGCGTCTGGAAAAATCCCCATAGACTTACAATGGGAGAAATGTTGTGACCACTCTAGTACCTTCATTTTTGGATGGATCTTCTTCATTCTTGCAGATAACAAGACCAACCATAAAAGCTCGGATGAGTTTGAATTTCGGTAAGATTCCATCACTGACTTTGGAGTAAGCTGCCCTTGAGCGTCCAAAAAATTAATGAACAATGTTGTGACCACTCTAGCTCCTTCATTTTTGATTGGATCTTCTTCATTCTTGCAGGCAACAAGTATACCCATAATATCTCGGATGGCTTCCAAATTCAGCAGGATCCGACCAGGGACTTATGAGTAAGTGCCCTTGAGTGTCTGGAAAAATCCCCATAGACTTATAATGGGAGAAATGTTGTGACCACTCTAGTGCCTTCATTTATGTATGGATCTTCTTCATTCTTGCAGATAACAAGACCAACCATAAAAGCTTGTATGTGTTTGAATGTCCGCAATATTCCATCACTGACTTCGGAGTTAGCTGCCCTTGAGCATCAGACAAATTAATGAATAATGTTGTGACCACTCTAGCTCCTTCATTTCTGATTGGATCATCTTCATTGTTGCAGGCAACAAGTAAACCTATAATATCTCGGATGGGTTTGTAATTCAGCAGGATCTGACCAGGGACTTATGAGTTAGCTGCCCTTGAGCATTTGGAAAAATCCCCATATACTTATAATGGGAGAAATGTTGTGACCACTCTAGTGCTTTCAATTTGTAATGGATCTTCCTCATTCTTGCATACAATAAGGACAACTATAAAAGCTTGGATGAGTTTGAATTTCGGCAAGATTCCATTACTGACTTCGGAGTTAGCTGCCCTTGAGCGTCAGAAAAATTAATGAATAATGTTGTGACCACTCTAGCTCCTTCATTTTTGATTGGATCTTCTTCATTCTTGCAGGCAACAAGTATACCCATAATATCTCGGATGGCTTCCAAATTCAGCAGGATCCGACCAGGGACTTATGAGTAAGTGCCCTTGAGTGTCTGGAAAAATCCCCATAGACTTATAATGGGAGAAATGTTGTGACCACTCTAGTGCCTTCATTTATGTATGGATCTTCTTCATTCTTGCAGATAACAAGACCAACCATAAAAGCTTGTATGAGTTTGAATTTCCGCAATATTCCATCACTGACTTCGGAGTTAGCTGCCCTTGAGCATCAGACAAATTAATGAATAATGTTGTGACCACTCTAGCTCCTTCATTTTTGATTGGATCTTCTTCATTGTTGCAGGCAACAAGTAAACCTATAATATCTCGGATGGGTTCGTAATTCAGCAGGATCTGACCAGGGACTTATGAGTTAGCTGCCCTTGAGCATTTGGAAAAATCCCCATATACTTATAATGGGAGAAATGTTGTGACCACTCTAGTGCTTTCAATTTGTAATGGATCTTCTTCATTCTTGCATACAATAAGGACAACTATAAAAGCTTGGATGAGTTTGAATTTCGGCAAGATTCCATTACTGACTTCGGAGTTAGCTGCCCTTGAGCGTCAGAAAAATTAATGAATAATGTTGTGACCACTCTAGCTCCTTCATTTTTGATTGGATCTTCTTCATTCTTGCAGGCAACAAGTTAACCCATAATATCTCGGATGGGTTCGAAATTCAGCGGGATCGGACCAGGGACTTATGAGTTACCTGCCTTTGAGCGTTTCGAAAAATCCCCATTGACTTATAATGGGAAAAATGTTGTGACCACTAGAGTGCCTTCATTTTTGGATGGATCTTCTTCATTCTTGCAGACAATAAGAACAACTATTAAAGCTTGAATTAATTTGAATTTCGTCAAGATCCCATCACCTGATTTGGAGTTAGCTCCCCTTGAGCATCTTAAAAATTGATAGATAATGTTGTGACAGCTCTAGGGTCTGCATTTTTGATTGGATCTTCTTTATTCTTTCATGTAACAAGGGTCTCATAAAAGATTGGATGAGTTTGAAATTCTGCAGGATCCGACCAAGGACTTATGAGTTAGCTGCCCTTGAGCATCTGGAAAAATCCCCATAGACTAATAATTGGAGAAAGGTTGTGACCACTCTAGTGCTTTCAATTTTGAATGGATCTTCTTTATTCTTGCAGATAAGAAGGACAACTATAAAAACTTGAATGAGTTTGAATTCTGTCAAGATCCCATCACCTATTATGGAGTAAGCTCTCCTTGATCATCTTAGAAATTGATGGATAATGTTGTGACCACTCTAGTGCCTTCATTTTTAATTTGATCTTCTTTATTCTTGCAGGTAACAAGGTCAACTATAAAAGCTTAGATGGGTTCAAAATTTGGCCAGATCAGACCTGTGACTGAGGAGTTAGCTGCCCTTGAGCATCATAAAAATCCCCATAGACTTATAATGGGAGAATTGTTGTGACCACTCTAGTGCTTACATTTTATAGTAGATCATATTCATTCTTGCAAATAAGAAGGACAACTATAAAAGCTTGGATGAGTTTGAATTCAGTCAAGATCTCATCGCCTATTATGGAGTTAACTGCCCTTGAGCATCTTAAAAATTGATTGATAATGTTGTGACCACTCTAGCGCCTTCATTTTTGATTGGATCTTCTTCATTCTTGCAGGTAACAAGGACAACCATAAAAGCTTGGATGAGTTTAATTTAAAGAAGAACTAACTTTAGATGGTGGAGTTAGCTTCCCTTGAGCATCATAAAAAATCTACATAGACTTACAATGGGAGATCTTTTGTGACCACTCTAGCACCTTCATTTTTGAATGGATCTTCCTCATTTGTAGGTAACAAGGACTTCCATAAAAGTTTGAATGAGTTTGATTTTCCGCCACACCCATCCACCAGCTACAGAGTTAGCTGCCCTTGAGCATCTAAAATATAACCATATAATGTTGTGACCACTCTATCACCTTCATTTTTCATTTGATTTTCTTCATTCCTGTAGGTTACCAGGACATACATAAAAGTATGGATGAGTTTGAATTTCGGTCAGATCCCATAATTGACTACAGAGCTAGCTGTCCTTGAGCATCTGAAAACTACACTTTCACCAGGTTTCCAATGCAATTTTTATTCAGATCTTTTTAATACTTGCAGATAACTAGAACCGGCATAATATCTTATGTTTTTGAATTAATTCCTGGTCACTGTTTCAAGTTCAGAGTTATCTGCCTTTGAGCATCGTAAATTATGGTGTTTCCAAACATTTTGCTGGCTCCATGGTGAGCGATTGTTGCCCATTGGGCTACTTGTTTTATTTTTAATGTATTTTTAACAAATCAGAGTAAAACAATTAAATACCTACCTAACCACTTGAAAAATTATGAGTAGGCTGACTGCAAACACATTTTTTTAAAGGATGGCCATATGTTTTTTTATTTTAGGTTCGAGAGTTACAAGGTCTTCCACTGATACTGGACCAGACCAATATAGATGGCAAGAATCCATGTATCCTTTCTGCAGTAGATATACTTCTACCATGTGTATATTAATGAGTTCTTCCATCTGGTTACCTCAGGTCACACTTATTTTGTTTTACTATCACTGTACAGAGGTTTATTTTGATATGCCTATAAGTGATCTCTTGATGTTTTAACTTAACCCATAAAGCCCCTCCTAAAATTTGCAGCAGACGACAATTTCAAATTTTGCCGCCTATTCTAAAATAACAAATAAGGCATGATACTTCATGAGAATTGTGTGCTGGTAGACAATTCTCATGAAATATCACACATTATTTTTTTCAAAAATCGGGAAAGATGTCGAAAAAATTGTTGTCTGCTGCAGTCGTGATTGGTGCTTTAAGGGATAAATACATACACACAGGCAGGTACAATCACTTACACTGAACAAAACAGTATACCTATATCTTTGATACGGCTGGCATCAAACATCTGTCTATATTTCCTGTTATCCCTAAGAAAGTCAATTTAAAATACAAACACCTGTTCAGCTGCTAGTACCTTTTAAAATAACATGATACATGAGATTAGTTTATTTACATATCAAAGTTACAGTGGTATATATCTATCAACCATGGGTCCCCCCAAAATTATTGAGAGTGAAATTGTGAGTTTTTTCCTCATCTATCAGTTTCAGCATTTGTTTTGGCTGCTCAAAAGAACCGTCTCATTGAGATGGTTCTTTTGAGTACCCACAACATGTGACTTGGTTGAGAAATAAGAAAATTGATTTTTAAATTTGCTTTCTTATCTAAAACCTGTATCCTTTTTTGATCTACATTTGGATGTGTCTGTCAATATCATCAGCAATTGGGTTATATTTCCCTTAACCTATCTGTAGTTATAACTCAGTGGTCAGTGTTTGCAATCCACAATCTCACTGTAGGTAATGATGAAAACAAGAAGTTTATTGCTCAGTTCAACATGCAGGGAGTGGCTGATAAACAGCCAGCTCTTGAAGAAATAGGGATACAAGTACAGACTGATGGCGATAAAATTGGGATATCAAAACTTAAGAAATGAAAACAGTTTTAATTCATGTGCTCACATTCCATATCGTGTCTTGCCCCTCTGAAGGGTTGGAGGATGTATGGGCCTTGTTGTAAGAAAAATGTTTCTTGCACACTAGATAGGGATATCTGAGATTTTACCCTGGGTTAGAAAATCTTATCTTGCCCATGCTATCTTACCCAGGCTGTGACGTGAGGGCTAAATACATTGGTTGTATTGGAACTCACGTACATGGTTGTCAAGTGATGTCATTGTTATGTCAAAGTGACGTCATCATAACATGTCACATCTCTGCCTATTCAGGAACTTCTGGGAGCCTTTTCTTAAGAATAAAATGTGGTATCTAATGGTGAGCAAGAAAAAGAATCCATTATTTCGGGTGAGAGTAGGATAGAAAAATCCATCCCTCGGGATCACTGTTTGTCATCACTCGGCAGACCTCGTGATGCCAAGCGGTGATCCTCGGGACGGATTTTTCTATCCTACCCTCACACTCATGATAAATTCTTATAGTCTTCAGGGTTTGTGACCATGTAAGGAGTGAGTATGACCAGGAAATACTAGAGTCACAGACCAGCCCACAACACCACAAGGAAGAGACAGAGAATACTGACAGCCACACAACCATACTCCCATAGACTTAAAATGGGAAATACTAGAGTCACAGACCAGCCCACAACACCACAAGGAAGAGACAGAGAATACTGACAGCCACACAACCATACTCCCATAGACTTAAAATGGGAAATACTAGAGTCACAGACCAGCCCACAACACCACAAGGAAGAGACAGAGAATACTGACAGCCACACAACCATACTCCCATAGACTTAAAATGGGAAATACTAGAGTCACAGACCAGCCCACAACACCACAAGGAAGAGACAGAGAATACTGACAGCCACACAACCATACTCCCATAGACTTAAAATGGGAAATACTAGAGTCACAGAACAGCCCACAACACCACAAGGAAGAGACAGAGAATACTGACAGCCACACAACCATACTCCCATAGACTTAAAATGGGAAATACTAGAGTCACAGACCAGCCCACAACACCACAAGGAAGAGACAGAGAATACTGACAGCCACACAACCATACTCCCATAGACTTAAAATGGGAAATACTAGAGTCACAGACCAGCCCACAACACCACAAGGAAGAGACAGAGAATACTGACAGCCACACAACCATACTCCCATAGACTTAAAATGGGAAATACTAGAGTCACAGACCAGCCCACAACACCACAAGGAAGAGACAGAGAATACTGACAGCCACACAACCATACTCCCATAGACTTAAAATGGGAAATACTAGAGTCACAGACCAGCCCACAACACCACATGGAAGAGACAGCAAATACTGACAGCCACACAAACATACTCCCATAGACTTAGAATGGGAAACGGTTAAAAAAAAATATTTCTTCTCTGAAAGCATGAGTCTGACAGCTTATATATTTACGGTAAAACCTTTCTTAAGTGGCCACACAAAACTAGACAAAGCAAAGTCTTAAAGTCAAATGGTAGCTTAATGAAGGTCGAAAGTATTGCAGAATGCTCTCTTGGTGCATTCTGCATTACTTTTGACCTGAATTAAGTGACAATTGATCTTGAACCCAATTTTTTGGAATTTTTGAGAGTGGCCGCTTTAGACAGGTTTTACTGTAGTATGTAGCCATGTTTAGTGGTCCCCTACCAAAATCTTGCCAACCATGCCCCTGGGGTCTAAACTGGCCACAACCTGAGGTTCTTTAAAGTTTTGCTCCAGTAGACAAAAAAAAAATAAAAAAAAAAATATCTTCTTTGAAATGATGAGGCCAATAGCTCAGGTTAGAGGTATAGGCTCATTGACCCTCTTGTTCTATATATTACATTATAATGTATTTTTCGATAGAAAAAAGTATATGTTGACCGGACCCACATCTGAGAAGCTAATTCATTTCTTGTGTTTGTCTGTTTTCTTTCAACAACAATTGAGCAACAAGCAATTGAATTCCTCTTCATTATTACTTGTATTTTCCTTAATCAGTTTGTAGTCATAACTCAGTGGTCTATTTTTGCCATCCACAATCTCACCGAAGGCAATTAAGAGAACAAGCAGTTTATCTCACAATTAAATATGCAGGGTGTTGCTAATAACCAGGCTGTGTTAGAGGATATGGGACTGGAAGTACAGACTGATGCAAATGGACTAATTGTGAAAAAGTTGAAAAGATAGCATAGAACCTTAACATTTGTCATGCTGAATATTTTTATGTACTACACTCCTCCTTAATTTGTATACTGTTAACCTGCAGCATTTCGGTTATAAGGATGCATTTTAAATCAGAATTGGAATTGTGTGGATCCTGATCAGCTGGCTTCATCAGAAGCCAGCTGATCAGGATCTACAGTGTTTTCAAAAAGGATAAATCTGGGTTCAGCAGGACAAGGGTTAAAATAATTGTGATTACAGTCTTGATATAGATATATAATGTGGTTGAATATGACTATATAAACAAAAGTTTTGAGCTCAAAAATGTTAATATTTTCTTATCCATAAGTTAAAACATAAGTTTTTGATGCTCAAAAGAACCATCTCATCGAGGCGGTTCTTTTGAGTATTTACAACATACATTTCAGTTGAGAAAAAAAAATTGATTACACTCTTATCTAGTGGCCTGTCGGTTGCACTGCTTAGCACACACAGGTTTAGATCAACAAATTTTCAGCATAAAATATAAAAATTTATTATCTATAAGTTAAAATATAAATTTTTGGGTGCTCAAAAGAACCATCTTATTGAGGCGGTTCTTTTAAGCACCTACAACATACATTTCAGTTGAGAAATAAGAAAAATAATTTTTGATTACACACTCTTATCTAGAGACCTGTCAGTTGCACTTCTTTGCACACACAGGTTTAGATCAACAAATTTTAACACACAATTGTAATTTCTTACCCATTTATTTTAGCATATGTTTTGGGTGCTCAAAAGAACCATCTTATTGAGATGGTTCTTTTGAGTACCCACAGCTAAACATTTGGGTTGAGAAATAAAAAATTATCTTCTGTTACGCACCCTTTTCACAGACACAGTCCTGTCACGGAACAAAGAATAAATTTTGTTATCAGGTTTTGGTTTTGTTTGTGGCCTAACATTCCAGTCAACAGCTATGATCATGTTGAGATGGTCAGTTTACCTAACCATACTGTTCTGTAGCAAACTAAATTAAACAGTTAACCAGTACTCTGTGCACATACCGGTACTTTTGCTTGTAGCTTGCAACAGCCCTTCTTGAATCAGCAGAAGGAGGAGAATGACTAGAAAATAATTCATGATCAATCTCTACGAAACTATGGAGCCAGGCCGGGATTGAACTCACGACCCCTAGATCTGCAACCTGACACGCTACAGATTGCACCATTGTTATCCGGAGGGTGTTTAACTAATCAACAGCTGATACCAATTTGGTTATCTGTCCTTCTTGGTAAATTGCAAAATCGTGTTGAAAAGGATAGAAATGTTTCAAAGAGCAGTAAGTGTTTCTTGCAAAAAAAAATGTTAGTGTTCTGCTATAAAAATACATGTACAACAATCATTGGTTTTTGTTTTGTTGGTTCCCTTCATGCACCCATACCAAGGTTGAGTGGAGATTAGAGGCTATTTTGCCAATTCTTACCAAAATGAGATGAAACTATGCTGAATATTTTTATGTACTAACTTCCACCCCAATTTTTATCCTGTTAAAGTACAGCATTCCAGTTGTAAGCATGTAGCGTCAATCAGAGTGGAAAATATTGTGGATGCTGAGAAACCAGCTGATCTGAATCTACAGTGTTTTCAATATTAGGATAAATCTGGGTTCAGCAGGACAAGAGTTGAAAATTAATCATTTTAGATTTAAATGCATGTGGTAGTCATACATGTATATTGCTTCTGCAACCACAGTATTCTACATTCCCTTGATATCGCCATGTCCATGATATTGACAACAATAGTTATCCCACGATCTTTCCTCTGACTCGCCACCTATCCGTTGTTTACATTTCCGCTTCAGTAACCGCGAAGTCACTCCACCCACTCATGAGCAATTAGGAGAAAAATGTCAAGACTTACTTGTGAGCGCAGGTGATGTTTAAACAAAGGTCATTTCCTGTTTTCCTTATTTGTCCCTACCCCTCATATCAATGCAACTCATTTATTTATAGCAACAATCAGTATTCAAAAATATCTCCTCTGCTTGAAATAGAGTCTGCATAACTGACCACGCGACAAACCAAAATCACATGATTGTCGTATAAAAAATCTAATATTTAGAACTAAACATATGGGAAACCTTAACTGTCTGATATAGAGAAAACCTGACGATGAGACAAAATACTGTGTTCGTCAGATTGGTACAATGGGAGGAATTGTGACTTTTGTTCTCACTGGGCGCCTCTTAAAACTTGTGCAGAAGTCAGGGAGTTGAGAAGGGGCAGCAAATTCAGATGTCCCCACTGTATGTGTACATTAAATAAACAGGTCTAGTCTTTATATGAGACTTGTTAGAATTGTTAATTGCCATAGAATTAAAATGTGTTATCTTATTATTTGCTGCTACTTAAAACTCATTTAAAATTTGTTTGCTAATGTTTTGTCAATATTAAGTCCTCATCATACCCTCAACAACAAGATCGTCAAATATCAATACTTTTGCCTGAATGGCTGCCCATAGAAACGGCAGTCAAGTTAATATGTTGATGTCATGGTAAGCTTCCCTTATGATCACATGTCCAGCATAGCATCCGGTCAGCAGGAAATGTAAACACAGAGAAACTATTGACACACTTTTAACATTATGTATAGATTGAGGACATATCAAAGTAAAAGCATCTAAGAAGGAAAGATTTTGAAAGTTTATCTTTTATTAGCAAATGATTGATAAATATTAAGGTGGTCTATACCATGGAATTCCGGGCTAAATGAGCAAAATATGAAACCTGTGCAAAATTGCACAGGTTTCATATTTTATTCATCTCCAGTGGTTGTGTTCTTAAAGGTAAAATTTTGAGCATAAAAACTTGGTTATTTGTGCATTTGTTTTGAAATACAAGGGACATTTGAAATTTCTATTAATGCACATTTTTTTTTTCAAGAGTTTCATGATAGCCGCACTTTGAAAAAGTGGGGCAATACTGGATTTGGATTGTCCATCTTTCAATTCATCATTCCGTCCGCCATTCTGTCATTAATAGTTTCTGCTCAATATCTTAAGAACAAAACGATAGATTTTACCAAATTTTGTATAGAAAAGGTCTAGATTGGGATTGTTACCTGTCATTTTTGCAAATTAGTACCAGAGTTGTGGCCCTTGATTTACTCCAGAATTTCGTTTCAGCTCAATATCTTGAGAACGAATAGCAAGAATTTCACCAAAAATTTTAAATATATTCATTCATATTAATAAGATATAGGTTAGGATTGTTACACATCCTTATTCGCAAATTTGTACCTGAGTTAAGGCCCTTGATTTATGCCAAAATTTTATTTCCGCTCAATATCTTGAAAACGAATTGACAGAATTTCACCAAATTGTATATATGCGTTTATATTGACAAGATATAGGTTGGAATTGTTACACATGATTTCTCACATTGTACCACAAATATGGCCCTTTATTTTTGGCAGAATTTGGTTTCCACTTCATATCTTGAGAAGGAATTGACAGAATTTCACCAAATTTTATATATTCATTCAAATTGGCAAGATCTAGGTTGGGATTGTTACACATTTTTTTTTTTGCAAATTTGTACGAGAGTTACGGCCCTTGATTTGCACCAGAAATCCGTTTCAGCTCAATATCTTAAGAACGAATTCACAGAACTTCATCAAATTTATATATGCTTTCATATTGATAAGATCTAGCTTGCGATTGTTACACATCATTTTTCGCATATTTATACCAGAGTCATAGCCCTTGATTTATGAAAGAATTCCGTTTCCGCTCATTATCTTTAGAATAAATTGGCAGAATTTCACCAAATTTTATATTTGCATTGATATTGACAAGATCTAGTTTTGATTTGTGACCTGTTATCTTTTGCTTATATGTAACAGAGTTATTGCCCTTGATTTCTGTTAGAAATCTGTTTCCGCTCAATATTTTAAGAACAAATTGATACAATTTCGCCAAATTTTATATAAGCATTCTTATTTGAGAAGATTAACTTTGGTATTTTTTACTTGGCATTTTCCTCAAATTTGTAATAGAATTATGGCCCTTGATTAATGTCAGAATTTTATTTTCGCTCAATATCTTGAGAACGAATGGACATAATTTCACCGAATTTTGTATATGCATTAATATTGACAAGATCTAAGTGATTTTTTGCAAACTGGCAGTAGAATGATGGCCATTGATTGATGTTGAATGGGATTTTTTATTTACACTTGGCCTTTTTACAGCATGAAATCAGATCC
The DNA here is from genome assembly GCA_964019695.1 of Loripinus fragilis. NCBI lineage: Eukaryota > Metazoa > Mollusca > Bivalvia > Lucinida > Lucinidae > Loripinus > Loripinus fragilis. Next base: position 95,296,171 of record OZ026520.1, read on the forward strand.
TCTGGCAATTCTAGTTTTAGCTTGCCTATACCAAGTTCATGCAGAACTATATTGTAGTAAACCTAGCCATCCCTCCCACCACACTACATTTAAGTTCTTCTAATACTTATATTGTGGTTTTATTGTAACAGTTCCTTGTCATTGCTTATATTTAACTTTACATAATCTTTATTTTTTATCCATTTTTATTTTTGTAAATTAAGGCTTTGGGCGAAATTAAGGAGGAACATTATGTTGGGGGGTATACTTGTAACCCAATTCATATGGTGCTAGATATGAAAACTCTCCATCAAAAACTGAAAGAGGATTAGTGTTATGAGCCATAAGCAAGATTTTAAAAATATTTGATCTCGACCTTCAACTCCAAGATCATAGCACTGATCTGGATTTTTTTGTTCCAACATACCATAGTCATTTGTGTGCCAAATATTTGGCACACAAATGCCTATGGTGTGTTCATTACTACGAAAGGTCAAAGGTCGAGGTCAAATGAAAGTGGAGTTCAAGTTATGAGCCGTAAGACATGTTATAAATATATTTGAACATAATCTTTGACTCCAAGGTCATATGCCTATTCTGAGTTGGTTGTTGTAATCCACAAACCAATAATTGTGCCAAATATGATTGCTCTCTGTCAAAAATGAAAGAGGAGTTCTTATTATGAGCTGTCAAACAGATTTAAGTATATGTTACCTTGACCTTTGACTCTAATTATTATATCAGTGATCTGAAACCTTGTTATCAACATAACATGAGCTAGATATGAATACTCTCCATCAGAAAATGACAGAAGAGCTTGTGTTACATGCTTTAAGAAAGATTTTACGTCAATAAGCATTGACATAGCTCTCATTAAGCAGTAATGCATGTGCATAATAATAATAATAGTAATATTCAAGGGATGTCACCTAATGTGGTAAAAGTGATTTTCCCTACTATAAGGAACTGCTCATTAAGGTAAGAATTCGCTCCCTCTGGAAGCAAATTCTTTCCTTTATAAGAAGTTCCCATTTTGAAAAGGGATGCAATTGAAAAGAATCACTACTAGAACCAGTAGTCTTTCTTTGATTTGCTTAACTTTTTCAGCATTCTGGCTATGCCATTGATAAGAACAACTTGCATCTAAAATGTTGGCATAACAAGCCATATAAACAGATTTTTATGTATTTTGACATTGGCTTTTGACACAAGGGTCATTGACCTTTGACACTAAGGTCATACCAGAAGTCCGAAACCATTGTTGACATTTGCATACCTTAGGCAATCAGTGTGCATACAAACCATACAACTATAATTCAATTACTTTGACCTTGACCTATGACTCAAGAGTCACACCTGGAACACAAATAATTTCTTGGCATCTACACACTACAAGCAAGTATAGTGTCAAATATGAATATCCTCTGTTTAAATAAGTAAGAGGAGTTGGCTTTTTAAGTACATATGACCTTGACCTTTGACTCTAAATGTATATCCTGATCTGAAACCTTGTAATATACACACCAAAAGTAATCGGAAGTTAACTTGAACGCCCTCGATCATAAAATGAAAGAGGAGTTCGTCAGACTTTAAGTACAATTGACATTGGACACTAGTGGCAAGGTCATATGCACATGTCGATCTACACACCATAGGCAACACTTGTGTCAAATTTGAACACACTCGATCAAAGAATGAGACGCTATGAGTCGTAAGGTAGATTTCAGACCATATGACCTAATTGTGCTCTTGCTGTCATGTGGTTGTTCGTGTTCCATTTCACTTCCTCGCAGCACCCTGGTTTGGTCTATGGCCTGTGATAGTGTCATTCCCTGGTTATACTGATTTCGAGGATTACAATAGCTCTTGATACATGTGTCTTTCCTCAACCCTCACATACGATTGGTCTACATTGTGTGCCCTTGTCCAAGGAATAAGCTAGTTAGAACAAAGACTTCAGTAAAATAATGTCAGCATGACGAGAAAGCTACTTCAAGAACAAGTTGTTTCAATTATGTTTCTATTTTCATTGATATTTGTAATTAATGCTTGCTTAAATGTCTGCAGTTTGTAGACAAAACATTATCCTTGGATTAAGTAAAATCATTTAACAACCTTCTTATCGTTAAAGGTACTAAAATAGAAATCAGTTAATTAATAAGTAATTAAACCGAATAGTAGAAGTAAAAAAAGGTTTTAACCCTTGTCTAGACTGGTATGAGACCAGTAAATAGAAAAATAGTAAAATATGTGCACATGCACACCTCTGAAATTTTTTCACTGACTGTCTTATTTACTGAGCAATAGGGAAGTAATAAAGTATCTGTAGTAGTTATATACTTTCAGCTAGATGCCTAAAAAAACAGGCTAACCCTTGTCCCTAGTTGACATGATAACAAACGCGAAATTTTAAAAATTGCCCTAATGTTTTTAAAATTGGTGTAGTTCGGTAGTAAAATATGCATAGTAAGCAACAAAATACGTTTTGAAGCGATTCACCATTTACAATACCGTGAAAACGTGCACTTTCTACTCCCACCCCTCATTTTACATCTTTATACTGGGTGCCGTTTAGACCAGACTTTGAGTAAATGCATTGCTAGGTTTAAGAAAGTAAAAGTGCTAAAATGTCAAGGATGGGAGTGCTCTTCATTTCCCAAACCTCACCTTATTCCTTCTGTGCATGCGTACGAAATTAACCAAAGTAACATCCCTTTGAATTAAACGAACTTTCAAATTTCTTTAAACTAACACCATTTTGAGACCGTTTTTGTTTTAATTTGTTGTGTTTGTTTATGACTAGAATTACACAATAGAGAAAAACAAAAACTATGGCTGATGTCGGGCATCAAAGGTTCACTAAAATAGTAAGTGAGTATGATCAGGAAAGACCACAATCACAAACCGCAGACAACCTCATGGCACCGCGAAACCATCACGAGACACCAGGAAGACAAATTAAGCAAAGCAACTAGCTCTATCTTCCCCATCAAGATGATTGCAATACTAGAATGGACATAAAGTAACATACAGCAAAACATAGAACAATTACAGACTCCCACAATGGGAGTAACAATAAACTTAAAGTCAACAACAACAACAGAACCACCGCCTTATAACGGACAGCAGCCTAAGCCACCAGGGGGGCTTAAGTGCATTGTACTGGTACCAAATCTTCGCCCTAGATCCTGCTGTTGTTGAAGAACAAGAAATGTTCAGCTCGCATGGAGGCCTTCTAACTAATGCAATGTATCATCATGGAGAAACACCCTAATAAAATTAACACACCATATGATGAAACAAAGAAAAGGGCTCATGACTCACAGATAGTCAGAGCTAAAGAAAACCTCAAGTTGAGCCACGATGGGTCCAGCTACGGATAAGCTTCAGGCACCAACCCACCGATTAAAGCTTTACTAAATCTATGTTTTATATCCCACCCTTTGCTGCAAAATCATCAGAGAATATCATTATCAATTGCTTTGATGCTGAGTAGTCTTAATTAATGTTAAAATGCTTGTTATGTCAAAAAAATCAAATTCGTTCGATTCTGTTGATTATCAAAATGCTTGACCAACAATATGAATTTTCCGGGGTTTTCGCACATATTCGTGATCAATGTTTTGTGACGTCAGAGTATGTTACAGATTAATGGCTGTGGCCTTAAAACCAATGTACAACTAGCCAGCACATCTTCCTAGAGAGTTTGCTCAGTGATGTTTAAATATGCTTTAACGGGTCGGGATTATGACGAACACACAAGCTATTGATGTTGTGACTTTTGATTTTAAGGGTACTCGTGTTCGCTGCTTTGTCAGCGGCTGTACTGATTATCAAATGAATTTCTCTTAGGTGCAAAGCGTTTCTAAATAATCAGTTTGTAAGGTGCAAATTTGAATGATATACGTTCATGCATTTGGAACTGGCAGACATAAACGTCAAGCGGACATAACTTTATTGCTTAAGTATACTGAACTACTAAAGACACCTGACACTTTTTACTTGCTTGAAATTCGTAAATAGCAAAATATAGAGCTAAGCCTATATGCTTATTTTAATAACAAGACACTAGAAAGTATTCTTCGAAAAAATATATTTATCAAATATAGAACATGACGTCACGACGTCAAAACACCGTTATTATTTTTGCCTCGGAAGTGTATGTCTAGATATTTTTTACAAACTTTTTTCATGTATGCAATGCCAATACCAGTACAGACAAAAGTGCATTTTAAAAAATTTGCAATTTCTTGTTTTAACGTATGATATGGTGTTTTTAAGTTTTGCTTTTGACGTTGTCTAAACGGCAGTGTTTTTTCCCTTTCTTTAAGCAATGTCTAGAAACTGAAATGACTTGGAGTCAACCAATCATTGTAAGAGCATGCATTTTCAAAAATCAGAACTTATGTTTCGCGTCACGTTAAATGGTAAAAGCGAAATTAACCAAGTTTAACGCCAATTAAGGAGCAACGTAATTTATGGATAATAACCATTTTTCTTTGTCAACGTATGTCGCCGTTTAATGTGTGCTGTCTACTTTGTTATAGTGCCAATTGGCTACACTTTACTTTAATAGCGTATGAATTTTTAGCTTTGCAGTATACACATATCAGCATGTCATTGTAACGCTTGACGTCGCTAAATGGACGTAGGCGGCAGCTACGGAGTTCAAAAGGACTGAAACATTGTCAAAATGCATTCCAAACAATTTACAAGTGAAAAAAGTTGATTAAGTGACAGTGCTTTTTAAAAGCTCATAAAACGCTGATAACGAAAAATTGACGTAAAAAATGAAAATATGCGTTTGGGTTGAGCAATGCTTGCATGCTTTATTTGAATGCCAAGAAGATGTCAATGAAATAACAAAGAATCGCATTTAAGCGGTTTCTGGTGAATTTTGCGTGATTTCTTTGTCTTGCGAAAATTGATTTTAGGGGTTACGTGACGTTTTGATAGCTGACGTCTGAAATTAGTTAATCTTTTCAAATATTCTCAGTGCATCTTAGTCTACCTTTGTTCAGCTTTACGCAATAGAAAGACAAGTGTGCACCGTATTCAATTACTACCTAAAAATTGACACACTGTATGTGTCAGGTTTCTTTAGTAGTTAAGTATATATATCCATGGATCATAAAATTACCTGGATATGAAACTGCAATAGATTTGCTAATAATTGTTTCCCAATGATTGCCGCGTCGAAATACAGGTAAATCCGATAATTTGACTGACCACTTTACAAATATTGAGATCCATACATGTACGCATACTTTTTCCCTTATGTTCTAGCAACTTGGGGGTAACGGTAGTAAAGTGAATTTAATGCCAATAAATTGAGAATTTCTCCAGCTACAATTTGATACCAAACAATCTAGTGTTCTTAGGAAAAATACCCATGAAAAAAAGAACACGCATCAGGCCTTCCTACACTACACGGACATGGACAACAAAGTAAGGAATTAGGCGAAAATCCTAGTGTCCTTTTTGTAAAACATAGGCAAATAGTGCAGACCCAGATCAGCAACCGCAGAACACAGCGTCTGATCAGGGTATCCACTGATCGCTTATTATTACAGAACGTTCTATAAAAATGAAAAACGCCAACCCAACACCCCTTAAAACGCAAATGGAGTGGTCCAATTGACTAGAGTGGGAAATTCCATTCGGCGTAAATGGGTTAAATAATGTAATTAAATAGAAATTTGGTATCTTTATCTAATTCTTGTGACATAAATCTGTTAATTGGCAATTAATTTATTGTCAGTTGTTGAGAATATCGCTTCAAAAATTAGACGGTTTGGTTGAAGAGATATTTTAACGCAGTCGCGGAAATAATTACTGCTCATTGACACCCTACCAAATCCCTTGTTAATTGTTAACCAAACGCTTAAGGGATTAAAATGAAGTGTATCTATGGTTGACAAAACATCTTTTATTATTTAAGATATGTTTTTCACGCTTTTAAACTTTGCAATGTGTTTAAATTCCTGGTGTACATTAGAGGCAATGTTTAGGTTTCTGACATTTCCGCCATTTTGTTATGTGAAAATACGAAAAAAAGACGATTTTGCTAGCATTTTAACTGCATGGTTTTATTTTGTTTTTGCTAAAAAATTTGATATTCTAGTAAGGAAATATGTGTACTTTATGTATCAAGTGTCAAATATATCCAAATTACTCACATTAATTAGCTTTAGAACCGACAACTTCGGTGGTAAAATTGGAAGAGTTATCATTTTCAAGATGGCGGATTGTACACAACGGAATTTGTCCAAATTAACACGTAAATTAACCGTTATCCAGCGATTTTATTCCAACATAACACATATGAGATATACTTACCAACTTATTCTCTTATATTCCGTAAGAATTTTCTCCATTTAAAATGAATATTCACGATTTTGATATAGAAAACTTTCCTATGGATCATCGCTATGAACAGCCTATTTGAATATGGCGACAGAAAGGTATTTATCTCGGCGTATACCCGATTTACGCGTAGGCAATGATATTGATAGAATAGATAAGAAGCAAATCCAGGTAATTTTATGATCCATGATATATCCAAGGCTTGATTCTCGAACTGTGAACTTCCGCATTGGCTAAATATGTGAGAGCAAGGAAGATTTTGACAAGCCTGGTGGATGATACTCATGGCACGTTGGTGAATATCATAGATACTGAAAGACTTAAGAAACGCAACACTAACTACCCTTTATATATTTCAAAAGACAAATGATTGCAAACTTGCTTTGCTTCGATGATGTCATCATGAGCAGCCAACAGTATAGTTTTAATTGTACAACACAACTAGACGACCATACTGCTTTGAAACATTTCTAAGGAATGGAGACTTTTGTCATCGAATGAAAGGGTACCAACAGATAAACGTCAAATAAGCAAGCAAGCGGTATCACAGACCTGCCAATTAGTATGAGATTGATTCCTCGATGTCTCACAACACAAGGTCCATATGATGCACATTAGATGCTTCTCGTGTTTCGTGATTTAAAGAAGTAGGGGCGGGGGGTGGGGGGTGGGGGCGATCGTTCACTAGCAGCAGTTTGTCACATGAAACAGTGCGCGACTAAAAAGTTTACGTTTTTAATGTTTTAAATTATTTTAATTGGACAAATTTTACTAAACACTCTTTAACATGCAATCAAAAAATGTCGAGACATAAATTCAAGTGTTGCGCGTTTTAAAAGTCTGTCAGATTAAGTAGAATTCGTCAGTCTTATTAAACCAATATTTATGTCGGATATCTGTCAAATCTTCATCAGTCGTAATTCTAAACCAAAATTATGAAAGGTGTTATTTTAACGATACGACCACCCATAGAAAACACAGTACTTATAAAGTATATAAAAAGATTTTGTTACAAATTGAATTCTACTTATAACCCTTGTTAATATAGTCACCCCATGCAACGGTGAACTGCGTGTTTCCTTTAACTTGAGACATAAGCCCTTTTACCGCTGTGACGTCGCGTCAGGTGTTGGTGTTAATTTGTGTAACGTGAAAAAATCGTTCGACACGTCAAACAATAGGTTTTTTACAGATATGAAGAGAGGCGATCTCCCTTGCGTTAAGATTTCTAAGCACTAATTCTATTTTAATCAGATGAAAATTTTGCGTTGCTTTATGTTTATGTACCAATTGGTACTTATCGCATTGTCGAGCAACTAAGGCTCGGGGAAAGTCTGTGTAATTGAACAGGCTCGCGAGAGCCTTTGCTATTCGCACACGCAACAGATGCATGTAGATGATAAAAGACCTCTATCACCGCTTGATACATCAGCATCCACATTTAAATGAGGCTTTTGCGTATATGTGATAAGGACCAAAATATCGTCATGAGTTAGTGATGGCCCAAACTAGCATATAGACACAAATGCATGAAAACAAAAAAGAAATTAATTTAACTGAGATTCGAGCACGTCACGCTTGAGTCTAGTTAAGTCGCATGTAGGGCCATCTGCTATTTTGCTTCAGTATCTAAGCTGCTTATGGCGAATATATTCATATCTAGCAATCTTATCAGGGCCATACTCTTGCTCTTGCGTTGAAAGTGTTGGGTTAAAAATGGCCCCGCCCTGAGGGTCACATATTTTACTTAGGCTTATGTAGAAAAACATGAAAAACCATCTTGTCTAAAACCACAAGGTCTAGAGCTTTGATATTTGCTACGTAGCATCACGTAGTGGACCTCTACCAAGATGGTTCAAATTATGCCCATGGGGCCAAAAATGGCCCGCACAGGGTCACATAGGCTTATATAAAGAAGACATGAAAGAATCTTCTAGTCTGAAACCACAAGGCCTAGAGCCTTAATATTTGGTATGTAGCATCATCTAGTGGACCTCTATCAAAATGGTTTAACTTATACCCCTTGAGCCTAAAATCGCCCCGCCCTGGGGGTCACATATATTGTAAAGGCATATTATAGGGAAACATGAAAAAAAACTTCTTGTCTGGACCACCTGACGTAGAGCCTGAATATTTGGTTTGTACCACCACCTATTGGACCTCTACATTGTTTGCTCAAACTATGGCCCTGGGGCCAAAATGGCGTGGGAGTCACCTGTTTTATAGGATGATTATAGTGTTAAGGCTATATTGACTTTGTTTGTAAGAAACTTCACATTTCCCCAAAGCTATTATATCAGACAAATTCTCATCATAAGCCATGATTGCCCAGAAGTCAAAGGTCAACTATTTAAAGTTGCCCATATCTTAATCAGTTGTCAATATTTTAACAAATTTTGCATGTAACTAGAGGAACAATAGACATGAAACAAAAACAAGCAGGATTTTAGTTTTGAAGGCCAGGGATCAATCCCCTGGATGGAAATAGGGGGCTGGGCTGATCATATTATAAATCAACTTCTTCAGAATATATGGTCATGTTGCATAACAAATTAAAGGGAATGAAGCATGCAAGAACGTGCTAGCAAATATTTGGCCGTTACACACACCATTGACCCCTGATGTGGGTCAAAATCTCATTTTTTGCTGAAAATAGTCATGTTACATATAAGATTAACGGGAATGATTCAAAGAACAACATGCAAGCAAATATTCTGCATTTTACACACTTTTTACCCCTAGGTGGGGTCATAAGATAACATTTTTTCTGAATGTATTTACGTTGCATATCAAATTAAAGGAAAGAAGTGTTGAACATTTTTAAATTAAAGTGTTTGTCTTAAAGCACTCCCCTGACCTTTTGGATTAGGTAAAACGGTCAGACATTGAAATTAAGCAGATAAGTACATTTTGATTGAACTTAGCGACTTGATATACGGCTTTGCTTATGATCTGAGTGATACCCAAGATGGGCTTAGGTGTTGGAGAACTGGGATTATATATTTTGTGTAAACATCTTCTCCTCATGACACGGATTCAGGTGAGCCATCCAGGACCCATGGGCACTCTCGTTTTTACTATCGATCATATGTTTTAGCTCACCTGAGCAAAAGGCTCAAGGTGAGTTATTGTGATTGTTGGATGTCCGTTGTGCGTCAAAGGACATCTTGTCCTAAACTACTGCTTGTATTTTACCAAACTAAGCAGGCATGATCCCTATATGACCCTCTTAAATAATTGTTCAAATAGTTTTGGTCTGTTTCATATCTAGGTCACACAAGGTAAAATAGATTTTCTAGATGAAAACTTTAAAAAAAATGTCTGAAACCACAAGGCCAAGAGCCTTGATATTTAGTATTTAGCATAACCTAATTGACATCTACCAAATTTGTTTAAATTAAGCCCCAGTGGCCAAAAATGGTCATGTCCCTGGGTCACATGTTTTACATAGGCTTATATTTTTATGTAGAGAAACATAAGAAAATCTTCTTGTCTGAAACAATAAGGCCTAGAGCCTTGATATTTATTATGTATCATTACCCACTTGACCTCTACCAAGTTGGTTCAAACTATGTCCCTTGAGCCAAATATGGTCTGGCCCTGGGCGTCACATGCTTTACACAGGCTTATATAGGGAAAACATAAACAATATTCTATTCTGGAACCACAAGGCTGAGAGCCTTGGTATTTGGTATGTAGCATCATCTAGTTGAACTCTACCAAGTTTTGTTCAAATTTTGCCCCTTGGTCCAGTCTTATGAGTCTCATGGATTATATAGAAAGATTATAGTGCAAAAGCTATATTGGCATTTTGCGTAATGCACTTCCCATTTCCCAAAAGTTATTATGTCTAACAATTTCTCACCGTTAGCAAATTTTCCATAACGAAGTCAGTTGTCAATATTTTAACCAATATTGTGCATTCAAACAGAGAAACAATAGATATGAAACATATCAACTGGGATTTTAGTTTGATCCCTTGGGTGGACCTGGAGAATGGGGCTGATGCCCAAATCATTTTATTTCGCATATGGTCATGTTGTATTGCAAATTCAGGAGAATGAAGCATGCAATAAGTTGCTAGCAAATATTATGTTCTTACACACACCTTCGATCTCTGGGTGGGTGGGGTGAAAAGGTTATTTTTTTCTTTTCTGAAAGTAGTCATGTTTTATCCAATTAACGGGAATGAAGCAGAGAATACCATGCAAGCAAATATTCAAAATGTCAAAACCTTTTTTTCTGAAAGAGATCATAATTGAATATCAAATTAAAGGGAAAGAAGTGTAAAACAACATACGAGCAAAATGTTTGACCTTGTCCACACCCTTTACCTTTTGGTTTGGGTAACAAGGTCAGACATTGAAAATGTGCAGATACGTATATTTTGATTGATCTTAGCATGATGACACTTAAATATTTGCTGTACTACATAGATTTTAGTCATTACTGAGTTGTGATCTGAGTGACACCCAATAATGGACTCTTAAGTGCTGGAGAAATGGGATTTATATTTTGTGGTAAGCATCCTCTACTCATGACAATGACTTGGGTGAGCGATCCAGTGTCCTATCGAGGATTTACTGTACCTTAGTGTAAATACAATGGCCTATGCGTAGCCTGTGTTAACCGGGGTGATTAAATGTGGCCGAGTGCATTCGGTATGCCAATTATAAGGTTATCTTGCCATTGGAGAACTTACTATACACTACCATCACATGTCACTTTTATGAAGCATCCACAGTTATGAGTCTTCAACTATTTTATGATAAAATAACCTACAAAGCAAGGTAATTTGTATATTCTGCCGCTGAACAAAACACTTCAAAATGTATCATAAAAATCTTTGGAGTTAATTTTCTTGATAACATTAGGTTAATGAAAAGAACTGAATGGATCTGGGCTAAATCTTGAGAGCGTATCCAAGTTCAGTTATGATTAGTTTCGGAATCAAGCCTTAAACCAACACTCTGAAGGAGAATACGTTTGCAACGACACTTTTGATTTTAAAGAACACTATTTTCGTGGGATACATGACCGACGGATGCAGAAGTTTTGTCAGAGGGGATCCATCTCAAACAACGTTTTTATTGTGTTATTTTTTTTTTGGTTGATGAGGGTAGATGGGATCCAAATACCACTAAAAGCGGGCCATTATCGACCCGCCAGCGAAACGCCATTTAAATGGCGTTTTGCTGGCTGGGCGATGATGGGCCAACATTGAATGCTGGCTTGGTTTCCTAGGGATCCGGACCAGTATTGCTAAGTCACCCTATAGCTTTGTGATTTTCAAGGGTTTCAATGGCTGGGGGAGGGGGAGGGGGTAGTTCCCCCTCTGGAACCGCGCATGGGGTAAATTGTTGTGTACTCGCATAATTTCACCATTTTCATGTGGCGATTTAAGTATGCACTCGCTTTTTTAAATATGTAGATTTTATCTGGCAAAAGAGGGTTATGTGAGTGTTAAACATATTTTCTTTTCGAGTGATAAGATTCTATCGTTAACGTATTTTGTTTTAATGTATTTTGTTGTTTTAGATAAACAATACAGAGGGCTGGATGCCAAATATTCTGAAACTGTAGGTACTGCAGACTGGTGCTAGAGAAAAACTATTAACCCATAGGCCTATAAACCTAGCGTAATTTATGGAAAGAAGGCAAACAGTGCAGACCCAGATCAGACGCTGATCACTGTCACAAGAGCCATTAAGTTCCATACAATTAAATCAGGATAGTCCTACATGTATTTATATATTGAGGGATCACATGGTACAATTTCAAAAACGTAGTGTATTTCTTTCTTTGAATATTAGCTTTGTTCTAGTTTACAGTGCAGATCCTGATGAAATGACGCGTTCTGTGACATTTCATTACGATATACACAGTACAAATATCTCAGCTGAGCTGAGATGCCATCTAGTCTGGGATCTAATTAAGCTTACCGTGCACCCCATGGGTGTCAAATTGTTCATTAGAACCCACAAGATGCGAAACAAGGTTGTCCTCAAAAATTAACCTGTTTGGGCTATGTGTAAATGCATGGTTTCCATGGCAACCCATAGTGTATTCAAGAATAGTGGTGTGCCTACAAAAGTACTCATATCTCAGCTATTGCTTGTTTTGGGCTACTTAACTTAGTACCAAATTAAAGCACAGACATATGCCTTTTATCCATTTGTAGCATATACAAATTATCTAATTTGCATATTTATAAATATTTATGAAATCATTAACAAATGTGATTCAAGAAGGGGATATACGTACAAAGTTATTAACATCTCAGCTGTAACTTATCACAGACACAGACTACTAAAACTGGTACCAAATTGAAGCACAGACACATGGCTTTGATTCCCTGGTCAAAATTACAAATTATCTTATTTGCATACTTTGCGTTTTCATGAATATGAATAAAACGTTAAAAAGAAGGGGAAATCATTAAAACATAAATAAGGTGATTTCATCCCCATACTATCATTGTTGCATGTTTTTATATCACCAGTGATACAATTTGACAAGTTCATTCATCCAGTGGTCAAATATGAATATTATCTCATTTGCATATTCATGAAAATGCACGAAAATTTGGAAAATGAGGGAAAATCACGTAAAAACTATAAACCCTGGGGAGGGGGAGGTGGTTGGTTATTTGATCTACCTTGCACTCCTATGGTGTTTTCTAATGCATGCCAAATTGTTTAGTGGGCCCCCCTGAATCCGCATAAAAAGGTGTCCTAAAAATAAACATGTGAAAAATGTATGGTTTCCATGGTAGCCCATTATGTGATTCTTAAAATTGGGGTGTACCTACAAAATCAATCATATCTCAGTAGGCTACTAAACAAGGCACTAAAGTAAAGCTTAGCCACAGGCCTTTTGTCCCATGGTCATTTATGCAAATTATCTTTTTTGTATAATTTGCATATTTATGAATACAAATGAAGACAAAACAATTAAGAGAAAATTTTAAGGTGTGTATATACCAAATTAGTGCTATGGCATTGTAATCATTTAACATTTTTGCAAACAGAGCAGATGCAGATCAGAAAGCTCTTGTTAGAGCTACCTGGCCAGAGTCTACTCTGTTTACTTTTGAAAATATGATAAGATATGATCCTACACTAGTGGACATGACGAGTGATTTCTTTGTTCTATTTACAAACGTGACAGTTTATTTATATAGTTATTCATAGTGGGTGGAGCTTAGCATGAATATTCATGAAGGAAAGGGTTAAAGCACCAAGACCAGTAGTAGTTCAACTCCCACCAATTTGGTGTCAAGTTATGCTAATATTTACAGTGGACCCTACGCCTGTTTGTATCAGTTGAATGGTAAAGTGTCTACTGCAAACTCCATCGATGCTTATCTGTAGCTGGGCCCACCGTGGCTCAACTTGAGGTTTTCTTTAGCTCTGACTATCTGTGAGTCGTGAGCTCTATTCCTTGTTTCATCATAGTGTGTTAATTTGATAAGAATGTTTCTCTATGATGATGCATTGCAATAGTTAGAAGGTTTCCATGTTAGCTGAACATTTCTTGCACTTCAACAACAGCAGAATCGAGGGCGAAGATTTGGTACCAGTAAAATGCATTTAACCCCCCCCCCCCCCCCCCCGGTGGCTTAGGCTGCTGTCAGTTCTAAGGCGGTGGTTCTGTTGTTGATTTGTTGTTTATTGTTACGCCCATTGTGAGTGTCTGTAATTGTTCTATGTTTTGTTGTACGTTAGATGTTATGTCCATTATAGTTTATGGGGAAGAGAGAGCTGGTTGCTCTGCTTAATTTGTCTTCCTGGTGTCTGGTGATTGATGTGTGGCTCTTCCTCGCGGTGCCATGGATTTGTCTGCAGTTTGTGATCGTGGTATTTCCTGATCATACTTTCTTACTTTTTAGTCACTTTTAGTTTGTTTGTGTGATTTGATTCTTTACGTGCCATCGACAATTTTTCAGTCAAACAGGGACGGGTCTTCCTGGGTTGAACCAGTGCTAAGCTAGGATAAATGTGTCTTGCTCAAGGACCACAACGCAATGATGCCGGTGAGGCTCGACCCCGTGGCCTCTCGGTCTCGAGTCAAGCACTCTGCCACTGAGCCACTGCGCTCCCGACTTTTTAGCCACATCTGCAATAATACCGAAAGCTTCATGCGATGTCCCAAGTTTATATTTATGCTGCCCGGTTTTATATTTGTAAAAAGGTAGGTTTTTGCTCACAAATTCTTAATATTAATCTTAAAACAACTGATTATGCGAGTCTGTTCGATGGGTTATGTGAATTTCCAATATGGATTACACCCATAAATTTGAATATCAGAAAGTGCTAAATGGTTGTCTGTCTGAACGCAAAAATAGTAATAAAAACGATAATGTTATTTATTCTCAAAATAGTAGAGAGCGATACATCGTGTATTTTTGCTTTTATGGTATAAGGATTATGCTAACCTTAATTTTATTTCAAATATTATATTATGAAAAAATCAGAAAAACTGAGGACATTTTTAGTATCTATCACAGTTTGTTTTTGATTCGGTCATTTGTCGTTATTACAACTGTTAGATAATAAAAGTACGAACTAAATTTATTGCGAACATTCTTGAAAAAGTGATGGAAAATTATTCGATAAAGATCGAACAGAACCCTTATCATGTTGGATATTCTATATAATTTCTATCCTATTGCATGATTGAACCATTAGCATGCAAGCACACGCATAGCGGAAGACAGTGCAGTCTATTCTGAGAAGAAAGTGTGTCTGGATTAACAATGCTTTCAAAACAGGACATATCCGTGTCTAGTATGTTAATTTACGACCGAAAAGGCTTCCTTGTATTCACGTGAACAACGTAGTGTAAAACAGAGCTGAGCTGCCACCCCTTTTGGTGTAAACTCACACTTACTTTCCTACTAAAAATAGCTCACTGTGGTCATACCACTACGGCAATTTGGGGCTCGTCACCCACTTTGGTGTTATAGTACAATTACCTTCAAATAAAGGCTGACAAAAATGATAGCTCTCGAATATGTTTGCTTCGAGATAGCATCGTCTAGTTAACAACCTCTATGTTGTTTTGCCAAAACGGAGATAAAATCAGTTTTTAAATGTGTTTTTTACAGTTACATTAACAAGTTGTCAATTACGGTTTAGTCATAACTATACGGTTTGTCATTGATTAATTATCCACGAGGACAAAACCATAATTAATTATTTCATGCCTAGACATCAAACCTTAAAGTTTTCATATAATTTTAAGTGCAAATTTTATGAACAAAAATTAATCAGGACCCAAGCATTTTGGGCGTTAATCTGTGATTAAATGAAGAAATTGGACATGATGAGAAAGTTACCTTAACACCGGAATAAGTGACGAAACCCAAATTGTCGTAGTGGTATGACCACAGTGTAACTTGAGGCCAACATTTCTCCTTTGATAAAAGTTTAACCGCCGAATCGCTGCAATCGTACAGAATATTAGTTTTAAAGCAGTGTATAATTTACACCAAAACAGTGACAGTTCAGCTGACGCCAAATTTGATGCAAAGTAACGCTTATTGTTTTTAAGTGATATGGACCAATTTCAGCTTGCACATGTGTGTGCATACAGAATCATTAACCAGTCATAAGAGTTACAGGACATGCTTTGTGCGAAAGAAGCGTTTGTGAAAATTTATATCGTTTACCTTTTTAGTGTTATCTACTTCAGTCTACAGCCTACAAGGTAAGTATTTTCAGTCATTTGAATCTAGACAACTCGAAGTAGGTTTGAAATTTAGCATTTGTGGTTTCAGTGCCCTTTATGGGATAAATGGGTGCTCCATTCGCATTTAAATGTGCCTATGATTAAATAACGGCTCTATGTTTGTTATGCTGATGCAGAAAATTATGGAAGGTAAAAAGCGACATTATTCAATGCATACATCTTTGTTTTTGTATGTTGGCAATTTCATTTTATTTTGTAAATTGTGTAATTATATCATGTGAATTGTAGTATGATAACAGCTTCGGATGCATACTGACGAATTACAAATAATACAAAGTAATTTAGAAATAGAGAATAGCACTAACAGCTTTATAAAATGGCACTCCATTCATTCAAAACAGAAAGTTGACGCATTGAATATTGTCGGTAATTCCCCGCTTCTTTCAATGCTAGATATTTTGACGCCAGAGGGCGCGCTTTCATTTATAATTTACAGAGTATCCCTTATTCGTGAATCGGTGATGAGAGTTATTTTAACTACAATGGTTTATCTCTAAGGTGGATAAGAGTAAAAAAAACAAATAAACCAAAAAAAATCATTTTTTTTCGTCTTTTTTGTAAAACACAAAATGCAATCTCTAATTAAAAAGTCCATGTAGAATCTCATAAATATAAGCGCATTAAAAGTTTAACGAAATAAATAGAATGGACATTAAAAAATCATTTAAAATGTGCAAATGTATGCATGTCTTCCGTTTTAAGGGAAACAATTCAGAAATACATGTACAAGCTTGGCTTTTAAAAAAAAGATTAGAGCATTATAGTTGCTGGACAACAGTTTTGAGATATAAAGCCCATCTTTTTCCATTTTATCATGCATTTCAAGTTCAGTAGTTGTATACTAAGTTCTGAACATGTGATCCATTGGAAGCAAAAAAGGTGGGGGTAACTTTGAAGTCATATTGGTGCCGATGAGCAGCCCGGAATTTCAAAACTAACCCCATTCATATATGAGCCGGGGCATGAGATTTCCAACAATGTGGTATGTGCGACCAACAAAGTCTCAGATCAGCCTGCGCATACGGGCAGTCTGATCAGAGCCTTTGCTAGTCCCTTGAAGATTCTATGAGTGTTAAGCTACTGAGTGAACATCATTTGGAGGTTTTTAGCTTAAAAGGAGGCTGCACAGGCACGTCTGAGTCTACACTTGTCAAAATGCCACATTATTGGAAATCACATGTCACGGCTCATATATAGATGTCGAAAAATATTATATGTATGCTACATATACTTTTAATATGTGCGCAAATTTCACAAAATGTGAAATATTGGTATGAAAAATGTGACGTATTGGTACCAATTTTTCACGCGCTGTAAAGAATTGGTACCAATTTTCACAGTGTGAAATTTGCGAAATGTGAAATTTGCGGTTCAACAGGGCTTCAATGCCATTTAAGCCCGCTCAAGGACATCGTCTGCAAGTTAACATATCGTCGCTAATGTTTTATGGAGAAATGACCAAACCTTTTCAATTACCATAAAATAGGCTCCTTTATCACACCGGATAGGCGGCAATCGAAGACGCTCTGAGCAAGTGATGAACCCGGATCACAAATCGCTAGAAACAGTGTTTTTGATTGCAATTTGTCTGTTAAAAATAATTATGTTTCACACCGGATAGAAGGCAATCGAAAACGCTTTTAACAATCGACGAACGCGGATCAAAAATCGCTAGAAACAGTGTAATTCAAATTTCGCCAGTAGCAAATTTAGATATGATCAGGGGCGTACCTACGTGTATGCAAATATGCATGTGTGTATAATTTGACACAGCCAGTATAGGCTACTCAAAAATGGACAACAACCGGTCTTAATGATGAATGGTAGCTTAATGAAGCTCGAAAGTATTGCAGAATGCTCCTCTTGGAGCCTTCTGTAATACTTTGACCTGCATTCAAGTGATAATGGGTCTTGAAAACCAAGTTTTGGTCTTTTTGAGTGTTTTTACTGTATTTAATTAGATATTTTGGAACAAAAATGCAGCAAATAGTGAGGCCCTAGAAGGGGTTTTAGGGATACAAGGATATGGGCCAAAAGCATAAAGGGGTACGGGATATTTTTGTAAATATTTAAAGGGATACAGGATATTTTGATCAATTCTAGGGATATGGGGATACAATGCTTTCTGGATTTGGGAATATTTGCCATTTTTCTTTTAGGGATGTGGGATATTTTTTCAAAATACTTAAAGGGATATGGGATACTGGGATCCCCCACCCCTTCCAGGGCCTCAATAGTGTTTAGCTGCGTGCCTTAGCATGCTTAAGGGCTTCTTTTAGCCCTTTGAATTGCACAAAAACCATTTTCTGCCACATGGCTTCACCCATGGACCCATATAGGGGAGAGCCCCGCTGACCCCCTCAAGAGTGCATACTCTATTAAATGCCTCAGGAAAGCGACTGATGATATAATAACAAAGGCGCTAACCAGTCTGCACGGATGCACAGGCTTGTCTGGGCCTTTGTTGTTTTCAAACTCCGACGACAGAGTTTCTCGAGTCGAGGCCCAAGTGTTTTATTGCTATCTTTAAATATAGTTGACGCGTTATGACAATTGTCGCAGACAGGAAGCACTCTTGAGGGGGTCAGGGGGGGGCTCTCGGGTAAGAATTTGATCGTTTGGTAGAGGGGTCTAGGCTAAGGCCCCCGAAAAAACACTTCTAGCCCCCGGAGATAGCTTTTATACTTGTGCACTATATAATTTGGAATGCGCCTAAACGCCCGGATCTTAAAAGCTGTATTTATCTATCCCGAATCCTAAACCGGCAGCGGTTCATCTAAGAAGACAGGACGATGGCTTTAAGTCATGTCAGACAGACTGGAAGAGCTGGGGATGGAACTCAGGAGCCCTGGGTACAACGCGCGCGAGTGACTTTGCCACTTTACCACTTTTAGTGACTTTCCCTGGGTAGTAACCAGCATCAGGCTGGAAGGGTTTACGACTTGTGTGTGTATTTTAGGACGGGGAACCCCAAAGGCTTAACCGAAAGTGGGAATTATTGTTTGTGGCCGTGTTCCTTGGCTGTACCAGTACTGGCCGGGTGGGTTTATGCTTTTTGTGGTTCTTTGTCCAGGAACTCCTGGAGGCTCAACCGGCAGTGGTTCTGGTTTTAAAGCGTCTCAGAAGATGGGGCAAATGGCTTGAAGTCTCATCCAACAGACTGGGAGAACTAGGAATTGACGATACATTTAAAAGATTTCGATTGTCAATGCACTTTTTAACTATTAAATACTTATGAATTTACAAATATTATGATGTGATTCTTTTTTCTGAAAAAGAAGAAAGCACCTCTATTTTACTAAAATTTCTTTTATTTATAATCTGCAAATATAATCTTATACTTTATGAATACATCAGCTTTCATGACAGCATAAAAAATAAATAAGATGCAGTTGTACTATTAAAGGGAGGCGATTTGAGGAGAAATGGTTCAAAGTAAGAAACAGGGCAAATACATGACCGTATTTAATGCGGTATTATGTGTCTTCTGCATCTGCATGTGCGGATCCAGGAATTTTCACCAAGTGGGGGTGGGGGGTAGAGGGTCCAGGCTCACCTGACAGTAAAAAGCTCGGACAGTGTTCAGGGCAGTGGCTCAGTGGTAGAGTGCTTGACTCGAGACCGAGAGGCCGCGGGTTTGAGCCTCACCGGCGTCACTGTGATGTGTCCTTGAGCAAGACACATTGATCCTTACTTAGTGCTGGTTCAACCCAGGAAGACCTGTCCCTACATAACTGAAAAATTGTTGATGGGACGTAAAGAATCAAATCCCAGGTAGGGGGAACTTCTTGGTAAAAAATCATCCTTAACACCGTTTGCAGCGAGTTCTACTTGCATGGGAGAAATTATTTATTCCCAGTAAAATTGGTGCGCCCTCTGGCGTCAAAATACTAAAGCATATTCACTGTCGTATTATGACAACCCAGTTCTGCCTTTTTACAACATACAAATGTAGTTCTGACATTTTACAACCTAGTTCTGCCTTTTTAAAACCGAGAAATGACATGATCGGAATCTGATTACGAGTGAAACGACTATTAAATGACAATTTGCATGATATAATGACACAATTTACAAAATAGAACGAAATTGCCAACATACAAAAACAAAGATGTATGCATTGAATAATGTCGCTTTTTACCTTCCATAGAAAATGCATCTTTGTATGGACTATTTTGTCACAGACTCCCCAGCCAACTACCAAGGTAACGTAAGACGCCAGTGGGATTTCAGCTTGAATTTTTGACTGTCCTTCAAAAAAACTGAGAATGCTGAGAAAACGAGATTATCAAAGTAGGTTGTCTTTTCACTTTTTTAAAAGGTGAATGACATATCTTGTCACTCACAGGCAGAAAAAACAAGCAATGTCCTGAAAAATATGCAGATGCTGGAAATATGCCATTTTACAAAGAGTTAAATGGGACCGATTAATCGTGCACGGAACCAATTTAGCAAGAAGTTCTGAAGATCTGACGAGCACAGGTAAAGGGTATATAGGTAAATTGCTCTAGTGTAGTATACAATACGTATTGGCCGAGTTGTCTAGTAAGAGGCTTTCTTTTAATCCAACAGCCTAAATCCAGGCGTAACCAATATTTTTTCTTTATATTATTTTTCTTTGTCATATTCCCTGTCAATTTCAAAAAAAGTATAAGTATTCAAAATTTAATCAAAATATATGGTGCGGTTCTAGATTTATGAGCATTTTCTCTAAAATACCTCAACCCACCAAAAATGATGCTCGGCAAGCCTCATCACCATTTTGCATACCAGTGGCTGGACAATGTTAAAATAAATATGCTAAAGGACCTCTGACGGTGTTAATGGGAATCACAGTGTATCGCTGCCTATTATTTTGATAAAAATTAAAGTCGATCAAATGCTTCCATCTTCATATATAAGCATATCATACTCAATTAATATTTTTGACGCAAAAATAAATCTTCGGTGAAGAAAGTGGCGCCCATAGGCATGAGTTCACGTTATAAAGACACAAGCGTCCAATTAGATCTCATGCGACGGTGCGTGTTTCTGTAATATAAGATAGTAAACTAACAGTCCAGCGCATGAGATTATGGTACTTGTTGTGTGTGAGCGAAAGCCTCCTTTACTGCGAAGGCGCATGCTCGTCTCAGCTTTCACTGCACTGCGATAAGTACCAGTATCTCGTGTGACATTGGCTCATTTGGGTCTTCAGTTAATGCACAAAGTAAACACATGCATGCCAAATATTCCTCAAACAGTTCCAAAGGGTAAATAGGAAATGCTACAGCCAACCCATGGCACCAAAGTTGTCTCGGAAAATATCGATAAATACTCGATAGTTTTTTCTAAGTAATCAAATAATGACTCTTAATTCATTCCGTCGGTTTTATATCATTGATGATGATACTTCAAAGCTCACTTTTAATTATTTAAGAAATTAGACTGGGTGAAGTAATGAATCAAAAAGTTTAAATACAGAGTACTAATGTCTGTGAGGTAAATCCACGGGAGTCTTCCGTGAAATGCTAGATATCAGACAGACAAGTTTTCAGAAACAAAACGTGGATTTATGAGAATGTTGAAATAGATTTATTGATAATGCGGATAAGATGAGTTTTGCATCTTGCGCACAAGTAGTCAGGTAAACGCGTCATTAGCGAGAGAAAAAGTCCCATCAACCATGGACGAATTAACGATGCTGTCATAAGCTGGCATTCAATTTGCAAAGCCAGATTCAATGAACAAAACGACAGAAAACAGCAAATGTAGCAAACCAACCCTCAGCACCGTGAGGAAGAGGCAACGATAACAGCCACACGACATCAGACAATAAAAGTAAAGCAATCAGCTTTCTCTTTCCGAGCTGGATAATTGCAAAACTAGAAAGGACACGAAGTAACCAATAACAAAACAAGGACCAAACACAAAACCCCTACAAACACTTTGAGCAACCATAAACAATGAATAATCAACAGCAGAACTACCACCCCGAAACAGACAACATGTTATACGATAATCTGCTCCCAATTATGGTTTATACGAGGGATATTCATGAAAGATTTTCCCGACCTACTTCCAAAGGACAGAGAGACACATATCTTGCCATAAATTATTAGTCTCCTGCAAGCATTATACAATTCTCCCCTTTTTGGACTTGGACTTGTCCATAACTTGGCAATAATCAATGGCAAATTATCATCTAAAATTTATGATAAACGGGATTATTTCAATTTTGAAATAGTTACTTTCCCATTTTTGGGTGGAGATGTTCCTGGCTTCCCTTCCAATGGTGTACATATTTCGCAGCTTATTCGATTTTTCGAGAGTGCATGTATGTTCGAATATTTGTGACTTCAACAACAGAAACATACTTTTGACTGCAAGTTATTTGGACAAGTTTATCTATATCATAAAATTCGTAAAAGTAAGTAATGGTGCAAAGGTGTAAATCATTTTCTAAATTCAACCTTAGACTTGATTGTTAAATACAATATTGGTTTTAAAAGCTCATCTGCAGCAGGGCATGTGGGAGATAGTAGTTTATGGCGGTTTAGTTTATATATTCAAAAGATTTGTTGAAAAACCTAATTTTAGTGATCAATTCACGTCATAAAAAGTTAGATATAACATGGATTCATGCGACAGTCTGCCTGTCTTGTTGTATGCACAACGGTGGGTCAGACTCAATCACGGTCGTAATGTAAAGCTTTAATTGGTTGGTTGGTGTCTGATGCTTGTCATTGGCTGGACCAAGGTGACTCAATTTAGGATTTTCTTTAGCTCTGACTATCTGTGAGTCGTGAACCTTTATTCCTTGCTACATCAGAATGTGTTATTTTGATTAGATTGTTTCTCTGCGATGATACATTGCAATAGTTATGAAGCCTTCATGCGAGCTAGACAATTTTGTGTTTTTACAATAATAGAATCTAGGGCAAATTTTTGGTACCAAAGAAATGCATTTAAGCCCCCAGTGGCTTAGGTTGCTGTCTGTTCTAAGACGGTGGTTCTGTTGTTGCTGATTCATTGTTATTGCTCTTATTGTGGGGATTCTGTGTGTTTCCATGTTTTTTGTGCAGTGTTTTGTGTCTTTTCTATAGTTTACGCAATTATCTTGATGGGGACGGGGGTTGGTGCAGTACTTTGTTTGTCTTTCTGGTATCTTGTGACTTCTCTTCCTTACGGTGCCGTGGGTTGGTCTGCTGTGTGTGATTGAGGTAATTCCTGGTTATACTCTCTTCCTTTTTGCATTAAAACAAACGTGGACATAACGTAGTTTTACTAGGTAGTTTAACGTTTGATCCAAATGATTAGCGACTGCGCAAGGGTAAACGTGCTTTCTTTCTCTTTCTTTTTCGTCTTGCTTAGTAATTTATAGACACGCCTTTTACATTTAGCCATTTAGGACAGACAGATTTGATTTGATTTGATTGCACTTCAAAGATAAGGGTAGAAAATGGTGTGTGTTTTTTGTTTTGTTTTTTTTAAAAGGAAAATTCTACGTATTTTTAGAAAATTCTACCAATGTTGACCAGCTCATATTCCTGTAACGCTTAATCTGTACGTGGCCATACTCTGTGGTACTGTCCTGTCAGCCAGGAGTGACAGTGACCTCATGTTTTGTTAAAAAAGTTATCAGGGACTTAGAATCGATAGATCACTTGTGTATTAATCCTATCCTCGGGATAGGATTAATACACAAGTGATCGATAGATTCGCATAAGCTCAAGTTGAGTGTACAAGTTAATGTTTTACATAACAATTGTAAACAAAACACGACGTTACTGTCACTCTTGGTTGGCACGATAGTACATGTATCAAATTCTGTCTTGTCGGAGTGAGGGTCGTTCAAAAAGTGTTTGTCTCCAATTACGCATTAATACGCGATGGCATTGGAAACGATATTCATGTTGTGCATCTTTAAATGCAATATAACCCCAGCCAGCAATATAGCCCCAGTCTCGAGCCACTTTCGGCCCACCAGCAAAACGCCATTCGTATGGCGTTTCGCTGGCGGGCCGATTGTGACCCACTTTTGTACGCCTATTGGGACATAATCAAACGCAAATGTAGAGTACAATGTATGTTATCCTTTTAAGATTCAATTAGTCGTTTAAACTATACGGATGCAAGTCGGTAAGCGATAGTGGCTACTTACACTCATTAGATAAAACAATTAGTGTCATTAGTGTCACATTTTTTTTCAGGATATATCGAGCTGTTGTGCAAGTTTAGTATGTAGGACAATGAAAAACATATGGAACATTACATGAGGTTTTGGTACTTATTGCATACTTTGGCGTAGCCCCATTACGCAGTTACGCGCGTGCGTAATAAAAATAGTAACATTCAAGGGAGGTCACCTAATGTGGTAAAGGTGATTTTCCATACCGTGAGGAACTACTCTTAAAGGAAAGAATTCGCTCCCTCTGGAAGCAAATTCTTTTCTTGAAGAGAAGTTCCCATTTTGAAAAGGGACTCTATTGAAGATAATCGCTGCTTGTTCCAGTAGTCTCCCTTTGATGTGCGTAACTTTTTCAGCGTTCTTGCTACGAAATAGGCATATAAGCACCACCCCCTTTAAATGCATGTGCTGGCGTATCGAGATTGGTTAGGAGTCTACCTTTCAGTTTAAATTAGTCTTAATCTGCGCCCGTACTTTGTTTATTCGAGCAACGAAGGCTCTGAAGAGTCTGCTTTGTTGCTCGACAATGCAACAAGAACAAAGTTCTCATGTGATGCGCTCACCTTGGATCAGTAAAGTTCCGTAATCATTGTCACACACAGAGGGCTAGATTTTTTACAACATGAAAAATGGGTTATTGTGTAGTTGAAGTAGTAGTAGTAGTAATAGTAGTAGTAGTAGTAGTAGTAGTAGTAGTAGTAGTAGTAGTAGTAGTAGTAGTAGTAGTAGTAGTAGTAGTAGTAAGTGTTGTTGTTGTAGTAGTAGTAGTAGTAGTAGTAGTAGTAGTAGTAGTAGTAGTAATAGTAGTAGTAGTAGTAGTAGTAATAGTAGTAGTAGTAGTAGCTGTTGTTTTTGTTGTTGTTGTTGTTGTTGTTGTTGTTGTTGTTGTTGTTGTTGTTGTTGTTGTTGTTGTTGTTGTTGTTGTTGTTGTTGTTGTTGTTGTTGTTGTTGTTGTTGTTGTTGTTGTTGTTGTTGTTGTTGTTGTTGTTGTTGTTCCTGATTACGGCTCTATCGGATACATGTCACTTTCATATTTTGCAGGTTAATAACGTAGACAAGCAGTCTAGTGACATGTACACATCGCATGTTGACAGGTTATGACATTGCAAAGCTGATGAAAAAATACAAGCTGACGCTATCATAAAGATATAAGGCGATAAATTTAATTTGAAATTGATATGAAATAAATTAGTTTGAACTATGCACATCCCTTTCATATTAATTTCACCTGCATTGCATTCATAAAAATGCAAATGACGTGCAATCTATTGTGCCCTTTGATGAGAATGATGACAAATTAGGCGCTAGTTGGCTAACATGGGTGGCTGATGCATTAGATTGTGCTGTCAGGAGGGGCCACAGAAATCTTAACTATGTGACATTTACGAAATATAATGACTATTCTCATCTTGTTAGTCGTGTGGGCATTTCATCCTAGAGGTTTCATCCTCTAGGTTTCACAGAAAACGCATGCTAGTAGTAATAGCCGGGCTTCACTATGGCACACTCTTTTAAGCCTGAAAATAACTAAAATTGTGCCATAGATGCCTACTCGTGTAAGCTTGCGTGACTAGCTGAGCTTACATTAGTTTATTTGAGGGCTATTCTGGCTGGTCTGTGGTAGTTTCCTGGTCTTGTCCACTGACTAATCTATATTGCCTGGCCTATGATACACACTGGTAAATGTATACGTCGATTTGCTGGTATTTACGCGTATTGCCGGTACTTCATATACCGGAAGTGGTAGATATTAGTGTTAATGCTATATAGAAAAACATGCCATATGCCTAAAGGACTATATAAATAGATCATTTTTAAGCATTTAGTATGTGCATTGCGATTTATGTAAGCATTTAGGAATAGATTCGAGTACCGATCATCCAGATCGGTACTCGAATCTATTCCTAAATGCTTACATAAACCGCCATGTGCATGCCTAATACTTAAAAATGGTCTACTTCTATAGTCCTTTAGGCATATGGCATGTTTTTCTATATACGATTTAACACCAATACCTACCACTTCCGGTCTATGAAGTACCGGCAATACGCGTAAATACCACCAAATCGACGTAATCATTTACCAGTGTGTTATATATAAAATAATCTATTTCAGCTTTGAAAATGATAATTTTAGGGTAAGAGGTTCTGCTGTGGTGATATATAGAGGATATTTCCTTTTTGAGGTGAATACCAAATATATTTCATCGAGTGTGTTGAAAACATCAGAATGGTACTTATTAAAAAAAGTAAATTTTCTTTTTATTTTATACTTTTTAGAAGATTTTAGTTAATCAATTAACCATGCTTCAAGCCGAATCACTATAGGAATGAAATTTTATTGTTTGGTTTTTATCGATGTGTACGCTATAGGACCCTGACCATATACAATGTATTTTTTGAGCAAAACAAAATGGCGGAAGGGGGCATAAGAAACGCCACCACTGGGGATTCTGTTGGTGTAAGTTGCGTGTATCCTCACAAAGGACCAAGTTGGATACATGTTTAGCTCTGTCATTGTCCAGACCTTGGTATTACATACGATTTTTGTCTATTTGGCTAGTATTTGTAACATAATTTACAAAGAAACGTGATTAAGTGGCTCTGCTCACGTATTTTACATTCACTTGGTCAACTTCAAAGAGTGAAAACACATCATCAAAAGAGCATTTTCGCTCAAATATTCTGCACAAATACCTATATTGTATCATACTCAGCAGAAACAAAAGCTGGTGAAGGATACATTGAATAAAATTCGAATTAAACACTTTATTTGACCACTGTACATAAACTTAAAGTTCTAAAACAGCGTGCAGAACAGCTCAGTTTATTCGAGCAGTACTGGACAGGTATTATGAGCAAATGTTTTACACTGAGCGGGTATTTTGAGTCAAATTCTGTACGATGTTCGGAGTATTGAAAGTGTTATAATAATCTTTTTTTAATGAATTATTTGAATCTTTGAATGCACCTACTTATGTTATATGCCATGCACTTAATTCCCTGCATTGCAATTTAGTTCTGTTACGTGCAACAAGGTCTATCAGGATATCCAGAGCTGTTGAAAGCAGAACTCTCTGGTGTATATATAGAAAATAACCCAATATGCCTTTGCATTATGGTCTAGAGTTTTCTCGTTGACTTTGCTGACGATTTCTTTTATTTAGCCTCAACTATGGACTTTGGCACAGAAGAAAAAAACTGTTTAAAATGCCAGACCATTAACTCCATTAATCCAAAAATTTCAGACAGGTAAGCAAGCCTTCAAATAATTTCTACTGGCATCAGTACCAGTACCAGTCCAAATGAAACTTGGACAGCACAAGCTATTTCATTCTGTACATGCAATCTGATTGTATATAGACTATAATTACCTTGTTAAATATAAAGTTTATAAAACGTGCTGTCTTCTGAGAAATTCATACTTTCAGTTTCTACCCTGACCTGTTCACACGAACTCACTCTGACCAAACGGATAGCATTAACTCCCCATGAACAAATTCTTCTGAAACACATGTTCTTCAAGGGGAAAAATGATTGCTAAGGGACGCAACTGTAGGGTAGTTTGTATCAAGAAAAAATAAAGATTGATATTCAGTCTAGCAGGTTGATTTAGATATCTGAAACGCAAAGACTTAGTGAATTCACAAATCATTTCACATATCAAGTGTCTGCTGGTTCGAAACTGATGAAATGCTCTATGGAATTACATGTTTCTTGTGAAAATGTACCATACAAGCAAAAACACACCAGTATTCATTACGTCCTTATTTTCAACTCTATCCATATTTGGGGAAAATGTACCCATAATTTGAGCCTGTACAGACGCTATCTGGAGCTCTGGGTAGGCCTGATCAAACAATGTTAACTAAAGTAAGGGTGCTTCCCAAAGAGCAATCTGATCAGGGATTACACTGTTTGTGATTCCATCCCAACCTAAACAATCATTCCAAAGGGCAATCACAATTTATTGGCATACAAGTCAAGCTTTAAAAGTTTGTGCACAGCTACATTGTACGCATAAATTCTGGTCTGGCTTTCGTTTACTTATTTACTTCTCTTCTTTGTGTCTGCGTGAAGCAAAGGTTTTTGGCAAATATGCAAATGGTTAACTTGCAATTAGTGACAGATAAATAAACCTTGGACAGCGTATAGACATTTAGTGCACATGTACCTGAACTGAATTGTCTATCTAGATATTCCTTGAACCCATCAACTAGTCCAACTCAAATTTGAGTAATCATTGTTTGGCTGTACTCTAAAATGTTATAATGACCTCCAATGAGAATACTACCCCTTCCTATGTATTAGAGAAGAAGAGGAGCCCCATTTTGAAGCAATTATAGCATACCTGTAACTGTGGCTACTAGTTGTTACCATAAACGTAAAATATTGCGTATATACAAATGCTGTATTTGAAAATAAAATTTGGGGTAGTCTAAAAACCAATTTTAAAGACTACATTGATGGCATTTTTGCAACCATACCTATGGTGTTCACTCATTACAACTTTTATCTCGATAAAGTAAATTGAATTTATCTGATTTGCTTTACAATTGAGAGAGAGAGAGAGAGACAGAGAGAGAGAGAGGGGATTGTTTAGACCAATAACATATCCAAGACCATTAAACAAAAGTCTTGTTATTAGCTTGACATTAATGAACAGGTAGTTGTACCTGTTTGTGCAGAATATAGGGCGAAGCTTTGGTACCAGTACAATGCATTTAAGCCACTGGTGGCTTAGGCTGCTATCGTTCTAAGGCAGTGATTCTGTTGTTGTTGATTTGTTGTTTATTGTTACTCCTATTGTGGGAGTCTGTAATATGTTCTACATCTTGTTGTACGTTACTTTTATGCCCATTCTAGTTTTGCAATCATCTTGATGGGAAAAAGAGAGCTGGTTGCTGTGCTTAGATTGTCTTCTTAGCGTCTTGTGATTGTTGTGTGGCTCTTCCTCGCTACGCCATGGATTTGTCTGCAGTTTGTGATTGTGGTATTAGCATTTTACTAATCTTTGAGTGTTTTCAGGTTTGGGCAGAAATACTTCCTGCTAGGTAGCTTCTCACGTACTGGTTTGTTGCGTTGTGCCAAATATTTGTCAAAAGCATGTGCATGGCCTCCCAGATCTACCTCACTCAGACTACCCGTCAAATTTTTTGATAATTTTTTTCTCAAAATACCAGTTCAGTGGCTTGTGATCTTTCTCGAATTTTTTTACCAGATCTCGGAAACTTTTGGTATGAGTACAGTGGACTAAATTGTTGTTTTTTCTAGTAAGTACACATTTATTATAGATAAAAGTCTCACAAAATCTTTGCTGCATTGACTATCATACTCTCGCGTGCAAAGGACCCTAACCAATGTATTCAGTTCCATGTTTTGAACGGTTGTATAAAACGTGCCCTCGATTCAAATGGTGAGCAAACCACATGTTCATGCAACTTGAAACTAATCTGCTAAAATGAAACCATTATTCGTTTAATCAAGACGTCAAAAACCTATAATAACTTATTTCCTAAAACATAGCTGAGTATGAACATCGAAATAGGACATTAAAGCTTTTATTATTACCTTCTTTTGGAGCAGCTACTCCAGGCGTGTTTGTACTGTCCGCCATTATTGCTCAAAAAATACATTGTATATGGTCAGGGTCCTATAGCGTGTAAACTCCGGCGAATCACTCACAAATTTAATAAAGCCCGAAGGGAGGTGCTGAAAATGCAAAATCGAAAAAAAAACAGCAAAACTGAATTATTTTGGTATCAAAATGTTCCTCATGTTCTAACTAAGAAAATGCCTACCCACACTTGATGTTTTTGTTCACAAATAAGAAAGTTATAGGCGCTTGAACTTTCGAAGTGAGCTGAAATAAGTGAATGGAAACGTCAGAGGTGATCCGAAAAACGCTACAGTAAAATTATAGGCTGATATCAATCACTAACTAACTTGTGACTGATATCATGTCATTTCACTATAGTGATTGATATCACTTTCATTTGTTTTTGATATGCATTGATTTCACTGCTAAGTATAAAATATATAACAACTGAGTTAATTTCAGCTTCGAAATTCACTTAGTCATTTTTGGGGGAGTAGATGGGCAATATTATCAGTTACCTCTCGTATTAACTGCATATTTGAGCGTTGCCTGATAAACTTTGTTTATTTCACGGCATGTGCCTTTATCAGGTCATGATGACGTTGCACTTTTTAATGACGTCGTTAATGACGCTGAATCAACACAAAACTCGAAAATTACGTCATAATCGCTAGTTTGAAGAGTGAATCAGTGGGTAAACTGATATCTAAAATACTAGGTTCGCGTCTTTTGATATAAAGTTTACCAAGCTCGGCTTTGAGAACGCATGTTGAATCGCACGCCGAGCCTCGCGATGTCAACAAGCGTTCTCAAAGCCTTCCCTGGTAAACTTGATATCAAAAGACACTCACCTAGTATTCTCTATTTATTGTGTGTTGTTAAATACCAATGATATTCTCTCTAAGGAAGTGGTAGCCTTGATAAGTGCTGATTGTCGATTGTCTAGTAGTTTCTAGAATTTCTTCTTGGTCACTTAATTTTCTTAGTTGTTTTTACAACACCTATATCTGAAACATTGTCTAGAGCATTTTCCGATCACGATGGATCTTACAGGTATCTGAATGGGAGTGATCTCTATAGATGAGTGTTGTGCACGTTGCTGAGACAATTCTTTAAGCTTCTTCCCTCCAGACCTGAAAGAAAAATCATTCTCTAATAGTTATAAGATTTCTATTGCTTGAGCTTAGCCTGTTGTTTTGTGGCATTAGCTGAAAAGTCTGAGGTATATTCGTTCAGTGCGTTCGTTGTGTATAATACTATTGTGTCGTATCACAAGTAAACACTTCATTTACTGCTGAGAGTAAACTATCAGGATTGTTGATCATATCATTTTTAGTCAGTGACGACTCCATGAAATTGAATGGGGTAAATATAAAGTACTCAAGCTTTTTATACTTCTCAAGCGGATTTACCTGTTTAAAGTTCTTGCGCTACAAGAAATCGAAGTAAGATAAAGTGCAAAGATCAGGAATCGATACAATCAAGTACCACACCTGACCCAAGATACAAATGGGAAAGTGACAAACTCCCAGTAAGACACCACACACGAAAGCCAAGAGGTCGGCCCTTTTCCAGCAGGTGACAACAAGGCACATAAAAAAGACGCCCACAAAGACATAGCAAACACAAGACAGAAACGCCATAAAAGATCCACAAAAAAGTACCGCCTTGGAACGGTCAGTAAAATATTTTACTGGAGGGCTTAAACTGGTTTAACGGTGCACCAAGTCAACTCTGATTGGATTAAATAAAATACCTGACCAATCAGAGTGCCGTTGCTTAATCTAGTGGAGGATTACAATGTAGGTCAATTCCTTTTAAAACGATAAAAGCTCGTCTGAAAGCTATAATTCTGCATACTGTTTTTTTGTGTAGCACATCAATATGGCAAGTAATTTGGATTTAGACTCACTCACGTTGGGAATAATTAGAAGAGCTGAGAAAGACAATGGCTTAGACTACTATGCATTTGTTGGAGATAGTTAGAACTATAAAGTGTACTCTCTCCAGATGATAGAGAATCACCAGAGGTTGCTTGAGATGACTCAGAGGGTGGAAAAGTTGGTCAATGGTGAAAGTATTTTGGAGAGGGCACAGATAAAGATGGGGCCTATTGGCAATGAGAAAGATCGGGGGGATAATTCTCCCTCCCCCATGTCTGCAACCTCTGTGGATTGTGATGCAGAGGCAGGCAGTCCACCGTTCTATATACCAATAAGAAGAATCATAACTGTTAAACAGGGAGGTATGCGATGTCCTGCTTGTGATGGTCAGCCCAGTAGATGTCCCTGCTCTTAAAATTTTCTCTGTGGCATTGACCACCAACCTGGCCTTTTCATGGCCACTCATTTCTTCGCACTCAAGATAAAATAACTAAACATATTGCATTTAGGTTTGCAATGTAAGGCCATGGCCAATGTTGTGAGATTATTATGGCGTGAGCTATTGATAGACCAATCAGATTTAAGTTGCTCTCTCTAACAGAGGAGTAGAATGTAGGTCAATCCACCCATCCTGCTATATAAGCCAACATACTTTGTGTCTCCCTCAAAAATGAAGTTCTTTGTAAAATGTAGTTAGACCCAGTTGTGTGCTGCCTTGCAGCGAAAGGATTGGAAGGAGGTGATGAGACAGCAAAATATATTGATTGACATTGGAGCTATTTCTTTCTCATAGGGGATTGGTTCTACTTAACATGTTGCCATTATGGGGCCTATTTTTAAATATTCTAAGCAAGAAATATTGACAGAAAGAAATATGTTGTTGCTTAGGAGTGTTTAAAACAAACAGTCCTTTTCATAGCTACTCAATTAGTTTCATTAAAATATAACCAAATAATGAATAAACACAATTTCAACCACTATTAAAAGTCACTATTAGCCTTCAAAATATTTAATGAATATGTACTAAGAGTCACTTCATTCACTGTCTGGTTCATTAAGAAGAATCAGTGTATCCCAGTTCGCAGCAATCATCTCTGTACAGGATCCAGGTGTGTGAAAGTCTTGATTTACAAATGAAACAATAAGGTTTCTTCCCTGTCTTTCCATGGTTTGCTGTCTTAACCCCTCCTGTAAATATAATTTTACTGACTGTTCCAAGGCAGTGCTTCATTTGTGAATCGTTTTTGTTATTTATGTTTCATGCTGTCATGCTTTCTTGTTTGTTCATTGTAGCGTTGTGGTCACCTGCTGGATAAAAACGGTTCGGTCACTTTCCTGTGTGGTGTCCTGGGTCATGTGTGGTACTTGATTGTATCGATTCCTGATCTTTGCCTCCTTACTTACTTTCTTCATATGAGTGTCTAAGCGTCTTCTCTTCGGGCTTATATCAGAGACGTCTGATTCAGGAGCTTACTTTTCTTGATGACCTCTCTGTAAATACTGAAGACTCAGTGTCTTGAGATGTAAAATTGTATTTTTTCCTAGGGCAATCTGAAGCCCAATGATCTACAAGTCCACAGATGTAACACCATTCATATGTGGATTTCTTCATATCAGTAGACATCTGCTGTTCTCTTAATATCTTAGCTTCTGCACAATCTCAAATCCAAGTAAGTAAGGGTGCAAAGATCAGGAATCGATACAATCAAGTACCACACCTGACCCAGGATACCAATAGGAAAGTGAAAAACTCACAGTCAGACATCACAAACGAGAGCCAAGAGGTCAGCTCTTTCCCAGCAGGTGACCACAAAGCACATATAAACAGACGCTTACAAAGAGATAGCAAACACAAGACAGAAAAAAACATAAAAGATCCACAAAAGAAGTACCGCCTTGGAACGGTCAGTAAAATATTTTACTGGAGGGCTTAAACCAGTTTATCAGTCCAGTATCATGCCAATGATGGCATTCTCCATAAGGTAGTTTTAGCTTGTTGTCTCAAAGAATCTTCTAATGGCTGCATCAAAATTTTGTCTTCTTTAGATAAAAGTTATTTCAGCGATATATAATGATAGTAGATGCTTTTCTTATCATAGACTTTAGCCATCTGTGGATCTCTGC
This sequence comes from Loripinus fragilis, assembly GCA_964019695.1. NCBI lineage: Eukaryota > Metazoa > Mollusca > Bivalvia > Lucinida > Lucinidae > Loripinus > Loripinus fragilis. The sequence continues at coordinate 95,330,044 of OZ026520.1, forward strand.
TATTTTCCATCTTTACTTTTCGTAAGTCAGAAGTGAAATGATTCTAAAAGTTTCAGAACTGTTGAGTTTCTGTTGAATCTCTTCCTAATATTTCTTTTCTCTTGCTTTTCCCATGATGTTTAACTCAGATACTGGTGATCAAAGAGACTTGATCATTTTATATCATGATCAAGCTATCTATGATTGGAATAATATGTTCATAATCCATATCTTCCTCTTCTGAAGCTTAATGAATATCTTTCAATACTGATTCGACATGAAAAATCACACTTTCCCTGTTTGCCACATAAGTTAGCCAATCCATATAGGTGATAGGAGTGTCATCAATAATTCTCAACGTCTGTCAAGCATTGCGTTTAGTGCAAAGTCTGAAAGCTCCAAAAGTCTCCTGCCAGTTTTGCCAGGTCTTGATTCCTTTTCTCGTTTTCAAAATCTCTGCACTAGACGATTCTTATGCTACGATGTGATCTAGAATTGTTTTGTAGACATCAAAATGTAAAACTTGATCTTAGCACACGGGTAGACGTCAAAGAAACATTTCTCTCGTCATAGATAGTTTGTTCAATTAAGTACTCATTCAGCAAAGATGTCTTATCAGCTTCTTCAGTGTAAACAATATCATCTTTACAAAAATAGTAAGTGAGTATGATCAGGAAATACCACAATCACACACTGCGAGGGAATAGATGCCACTTGATTTTGGTTTGATAAGAGGCGTACGTGGTTAACACCGGTCACGCGACAAAGCGTCGAATTTTCTGAGTGTAGCTACCACTTTGTCAATTTTGGATTGTTTTGATATGGTGGCTGGTTAACATTTCGTTATTTCGTCTTTTTGTCTTTTCCCCTGGTGTTATTTTGGGACGAAACGACGAAAGACAAAATAACAAAAAGAGGAGGAGAGAGCTGATTGTTTAATTTCATTGTATTCTTGGTGCCGTGTGGTTGTCAGTGCTATGTGTCTCTTGCTCTCAATGCTGTGTGTTGGTCTGTGGTATGTGATTTTGGCATATTCTGGTCATTATGTTTCCCCCTCTCCCATCAAGGTCGGGAGACATGTTGTTTTACCTTGCATCTGTTTATCCGTCTATCCATCTGTCTGTCTTACTGTCTGTCACAAAATATGCGCTTTCTTGTGGAGTAATTTCTACAATTTTAACCAAATCTTTTTCAAACTTGGCATGTGTTTTATCAAGGTCTGAAGATGTGTATTTGGTTTGGCTGTAATTCTCAGATTTAAATTTGTTACTTTTTTCGCAAGTTGAACTTAGTCATTTTTTGACTAAGCATATGAACTTTGGATAGCTTGTGAACGCAATTCCTCTTATAATTGAAGCTGGATCTTTTTGAAACTTTGCAGGTGTTTCAAGTTTGAAATGTGCATAATGTTTGACTGTAATCCTCAGATTTTTTTGTTTCTTTTTTGGCAAAGTTAACTTAGTCATTTTGGCTTGATAATTTTAGCCGGAACTTTTTCAACCTTGTAGAGTTTTTTTTTTTTTCAGGAATAGTGAGTATGAACAGGAAATACCACTATCACAAACTGCAGACAAACCCATGGGGAAGAGCCATACAACAAAGGTCTGAAGATGCGTGTGAGGTTTGACTGTTATCTTCTGATTTTTTGTCACTTTTTGCACAGAGTAACTGAGTAATCTCTTTTTGCTCGACTCTACCAAGGCATATAGACACTGGTAGTCCAACGAACGCAACCTCCTCCTACAATTTTAGCCGCATATGTTTGAAACTTTGAAGGTTAACATGGTCTGAAGATGTACATAGAGGATCTTATATGAGTGCTTATGTTTTATTGAATTTATTAAAAGAGTTGAGCAAAAGCGATAAAATGCGAAGCTTGCCAAGCATTTTATCTCTTTTTCGCAACGAGTTTAACAAATTCAATAATACAAGAGCACGAGTGTTAGATTCTATTTATCATATGCCATTAAGATAACTTTGAAATCTCATTTCTGGCGTAAAAACGTTTTCAGTTTGTCAATATGAATGCAACGTTGATATGGATGGCACAACGCTTCCTGAAAATCTGTAAACCACTAATGGTTTATCGATTTTATTTCATGTCGTTATTTCACTCCCGGACGTGACGTCATATGATGAATGAGATTATTTGTGTTACTTTTTTGGAGTTTGGACTTAGTCATTTTGGCTCAATTTCTACCAAAGCATATACACACTGCTAATCTTGCGAAGGCAACTCCTCGTACAATTTTAGCCAGATCTTTTTTTAAATTATGTAGGTGTTTTAGAGGTATGAAGATGTGCATGAGTTTTTTTGTAATTTTCACATTATTTTGTCACTTTTTAGCACTTTGAACTTAGTCATTTTAGTTCAACTTTTATCAAACCATATATACACTGCTTATCTTATGAACGCAACTCCTCTTACAATTTTGCCAGATCTTTTTGAAACTTTGCATGTGGTTTTGTCAAGGTCTGAATATGTTCATATGATAAGGATGTAATCCTTATATTATTTTTGTTACTTTTTGCAATTTGAACTTAGTACTTATTGTGTGTCCCTCTCTAAGGGTCGGGAGACATGTTGTTTTATGGTGTGAAGATGTGTATGAGGTTTGGCTGTAATTCTCAGATTGTTTTTGTCACTTTTTTGCAATTTGAACTTAATCATTTTTAGTTCAACTTCTACCAACCATATATACACTGGGTATCTTGTGAACGCAACTCCTCCTACAATTCCATCGAATCTTTTTGAAGCTTTGCATGAGGTTTTGTCAAGGTCTGAAGATGTGCATGTGATTTGGATGTAATCCTCATATTATTTTTGTTACTTTTTTTGCAGTTTGAACTCAGTACTTTTTGTTAGTCCCTCTGTAATGGTCGGAAGACATATTGTTTTATGGTGTGAAGATGTGTACGAGGTTTGGCTGTAAGTCTCAGATTGTTTTTTGTCACTTTTTTGCAATTTGAACTTAGTCATTTTTAGTTCAACTTCTACCAACGATATATATACAGTTGGTATCTTGTGAACGCAACTCCTCCTACTTTTTAATCGGATCTTTTTGAGACTTTGCAGGTGTTTTGTCAAGGTCTATAGATATGCATGTGATTTGGTTGTAATCCTCCGATTTTTTTGTCACGATTTTCACAAATGAACTTTTTTTGCAGTTTGAACTTAGTACTTTTTGTGTGTCCCCAGGAAGGATCTGAAGACACATTGTTTTACCCAGTGCGTCTGTCTCTCTGTCTGATTGTGAGGCAAAACATCGTGTCTGCTGTAGAACTTGAAAAACGTTCGCGACCGTCTGTTTATAAACCTTGTGAGTCTTTTATGCCCCTGCCATGCATTTAGTGACATTTGGATCTTACCAACACCAAAGGGAGGGGGAGACATCTGTTTTTGTAAATAAAAATCAATTATAGTATTTACTAAATTTTTGAGTATACTGAAATGAAATCTAAAAATATCTAAGCGCACATAATGAGGCATGACATGTGATTTCCAACAATGTAACATTTTGACAAGTGTAGACTCAGACCAGCCTGTGTAGCCTCCTTTTAAGCTTAGAAACTCAAAATGGTGTTCTGTCAGTAGCTTAACAATCATTGCATAGTCAAAACGACAAGCAAAGGCTCTGAACAGACTGCGCGTATGCGCAGGCTGATCTGAGGCTTTGCTGATGGCACATACAACATTGTTGGAAATCTCATGTCACGGCTTATATATAGTTCTAAACAAGACAAGTACGGTACATATTCAACTACAGTGTGTACGAGGGACTTTCTAGATTAACTAACAGGAATGAAAAATGCGTAAAGATAAATGACGATAAAGATAATTTGAAATTTATATGAAATAAATGCGTTTGAATTAATCGCGCTACCCTCATAATTATTAATTTTAGTCTCCCATTCAAAAATATGCTAATTCGGGACAATCTTTAAACGTTCTGATATCTAGGTGCGATATTTAAAAGTTTTAAGGATATGTTAAATGCTTCTTTACACGTTTAACCTAAGTTATAGGCTTATATTATGTCTTGAGAGAATGGTTAGAAAGCATACTGTTCAATTGGATATTCAAGGTAGTAAACATTTTGTAGGTTTAGAGAAAATTTTTCTCCGTAAATGTAAGTCCAACTCTGGAGCTAATGGTAGGAAGTGCTATATTATGTGAGAGATATTTTTCTAAGGATAAAATAGCCATTCTTGCATACCGGATAAGGAGATCTGAGATTTTACCCTGGGATAGGAAATCTTATCTTACCCATGCTATTTTACCCAGGGCTGCAATTAACGTCAGCAAGTGAAATTGCATCTTAGCGTATTCAGGGACTTACGGAAGGCTATTTTAAAAGAAATAAATAATTAATAAATAAATAAAAACATTGATGAGCAAGAAAAAGAATCCATTATTCGTGTGAGGGTAGGATAGAAAAATCCGTCCCTCAGGATCACCGTTTGTCATCACTCGGCAAGCCTCGTGATGCCAAACGGCGATCCTCTGGACGGATTTTTCTATCCTACCCTCACAGTCATGATAGATTCTTACAGTAAATGAAAACAGTCTTGAGGAACAAAAGAATAAACTATAAAAAGGAAATTAAGAACCTTTAAAAGATGTCAGCGTGGATATGTGTAAAATGGGTCAACAGGGAAATTATTAAACACCGAAAATAAAGATGTTCAAAATGCTTTTATTCGAAATTATGACCATCGCGTCCCAGCCACAACAACGGTAGCAGGACATTGTAACCAATTGAAAAGATCAGTATATTTGTGTCTCCGCATAATCAGATCATGTTTGGGATCAAATATGGGGGGCTTTCACCTTTTTGGAACTAAACATCTAAACTTTAAAAAAAATCCTCTTGCGTTTACTGGGCAAACTAGATGCATCTGAACCGTCATTGGCAAGTTAAATATAGATATTGCTTGAAGACGCGAGTTTTGCCTTAGTTTGTCAACTTAGATACATTTGAGGACATATGGTGGTTTTCATTGGCTAAGTTAAGGACATTTTGAGGGCTTCCTGTTAACAAACTTACAGGATTTACGATTCACGTTTCTATTGGGAGTTAGAAAATGTCCGTAGTCCGTAAAGACCTCTGGATAGTTCAGGTTTGGAAACCTTTTGGACAGATTCTGTTGAGACAGTTGATGTTTTCATATTGAGCAAACTGATGCTGACTTTCTCTTTCCTATTCTCTGGACCTGAAGAATTGTAAGAAAATATATATTTAGAATAAGATAAAAGAAACTTTCCTTGAACTTAAAAAACAGAAACAATATTTCACGTTTGCTTAATTTAAAAACAATTATGGGTTTACGCACTGTGATACAAATGGTCGTCTTGTTAATTGTTTGGACTGATAATAAACCTAATTTAATTAGCTGTGAAGAGACAATAAAGACGGGAAATGTTGTGTGTTAGATGTTTCATTCTAAGTGTTTGGATGTACATGTTTGTTGCTCCTCTGGAAGCCGGACAGATGCCAAATGACAGGTAAGATATGATCAAATTTAAGTCAGCTTATGGAAAGATATCTGTAGGCCATAAAACTGCGAAGGCTCTGACGATACTGCGCGTTCGCACAGACTCGTCTGTGCAAACGCGCAGTATCGTCAGGGCCTTCGCAGCAATGGCTGCTTGCCGATGTGATAAGGAAAAGTACCAAAGGAGTTCTACTGATAAGGTGTACATTTCCCTAGTTGACGTGATATAAAGAAATACCAAATTTTCAAAATGCCCTAATGTTTGTAAAATCGGCGTGGTTCGGCATCAAAATACGTTTCAAAGCAACCCATCATGTACAAAGTCGTGAACTTGTATTTCCTGCTCCCATCCCTCATTTTTCGCCTTTTAATTCGGTACCGTTGCGACAAAACTACAAGTGAATGCATAGCTATTTTTGAAAGAGTAAAAGTGCTATAGTAATAAGGATAGAAGTGCTCTTTAAATCCACTGAAAAAGACTAATGTCTTTCGTTCTGTGCATACGTACGAAATATGCTAAAATACGTGACGTTTGTCATTGGAAAGTTGAAAATTCGTGTCATTCAGTTTGTTTCCGATGCTTTCCCCCAAGCATCTAAAACTGAATGACACGGATTTCAACTTTCCAGTGACAAACGTCACATTTTAGAATAACTCGCACGCATGCGCATAAGGCATACATTAAATTTTTGGATCTATTCATTCAAAAATAGTGAGTATGATCAGGAAATACCACAATCACAAACCGCAGAGGAACCTATTGCACCGCGAGGAAGAGCCACACAACCATCACGAGACACCAGGAAGACAAATTAAGTAAAGCAACCAGCTCTCTCTTCCCCATCAAGATGATTGCAAAGCTAGAATGGACATAAAGTAACGAGCAGCAAAACATAGAACAAGTACAGATTCCCACAATGAGAGTAACAATAAACAAAAAGTCAACAACAACAGAACCACCGCCTTAGAACGGACAACAGCCCAAACCACCGGGGGACTTGGTCGAAACGGTTCCCAAATTGAAGACAAAATGAGGGATAGGAGTAGGGACTGCAAGTTTTCACAACTTTGCAAACTATGAATTGCTTTGAAATGTATTATGATGCGTAGTAGATCTATTTTACTGCCGAACCACGCCAATTTTGAAAACATTAGGGCAATTTGAAAACAATTTGTGTTTGTTGTCGTGTCGATTAGGGGAAATGTACGCAATTGCGCGGAAGACTCGTCAGAACCCTGCTCCTATACATAAAGTATGAAAGTAGATGACCATATGTAAAAAAAAAAAATAAGGCCTTGACCCCACCAGATAGTATGTATGCATGTTTGAAATGGCTTTTCGTTTGCAAGCCCATAGTGGCCTTTAGTTGACAATAGTGGCCCGCAGGTGATACACTTTATAGTGCATGGTAGCGATAGCCTGTAATATTGGCAAAATGAAAATGAAATCGGAGCTGTTAGTGTAGGCCGCTGTGTAATTCCGTGTGCATTTTTTGGTAAAAGTGTCAAACATACATTTTCTTGTAGAAAAATATATTCTGTTTAAGAAAAAAGATGTTTACAATTTTTCTTTGGCGTTTTAACGTCACAGTGACGTCACAAAGTGACGTACCCATTTTTAGCTTATTTAAGGTTTGAAAGTGGAGTGTTATGATTTCCCAGCAGGCAAAAGCATGAACAGTTTGATCAGTTGTGTTAATTTTACTGACGACATGTTGGTTTCGGAGCATAAATCCTGACTCTGGATTTTAAAGAGGTTACATTAACTGCAAAATGATGTCTGTACATGGAAAAGTGACGTCAGTACCAAAAATGAAAATTCTTTGATAGTGATAGCTCAAATAGCTAGATCCTCATTTCCACACAGCAGGGAAAGTATTGTTCACTACAATTTTCTGAAACTACATTATATAAGATGCAAAATGACATACGTTAGCTCTCTGACCTATATTTAGACAGGCATGTTAACTACGTTACCCTATCATAGTTTCAAATCCTACTTTGCAAATACCAAGTTATACCAAATTATTATTTATCGACATGCTGTTTGCCTTAAAACATCTTTAAATGAATGGAACAGCCGGTGTGCATTTAAACAATACACCACTCTGATGTTACAGTTATATATGTTACTTTAAATGTATGACTATTTAATGCATTACTGTCACTAGGCATTGGACTACCAAAATACCTCTTAGGGGAGTTTTGTACACTATTTTTTTCTAAAACCACATTCTACAAGCCACAAATATATGTATATTAACTCTTTAGCGGTTGGGGCTATACTAAGCAATAGCAAAATTCTCTACGTTACTGTAAAATAATTCGAAATCTTATCTAATTACTCCTTATTCTTACGTGACAATATAAACTTTGAATTGTAAACAAATGACAAGCAATATGATGTTATCAAAATAGAAGGATCTTCTATTACATGTGATATACGTTACTTTCTTTTAAATACATTTTTAAATTACAAAGGAAAACTATTTAAATTTACACTGCTAGTGGGGCATTTATTGCCATTAAACTGCCATTAATTGTTATTAAAGGAAAATGCCAACAACGCATGGATGAATAAAAGAATAAAATATGAACTTTATTCACATACAACGATTTTTCAAGTCTGTGCGTTTCATTAAATATGTAAACAGTGGGGTTTTTTTCATTAAATTCTAATTAAATGAAATCTTTTATCTCACCGATATATTTGCCTCTTTTATACGTGAAATCATATATAAAAGACACATATAAAGTCATCAAACATATCAGAATAAATGCTAGATGCTCCTCAGGAAAATTGTTTTTGTTTCACTACATTATAATGTAATGTTTATAAACAGTGTTATATGTTTAATGCTGAATAAAATATATTGTATTATATTGTATCGTATTTTAGATAACACAATAATATTAAGCATGGACTAGCTTAGTAAGATTTATCACATATTGTTTAAGCCAGCTATTAATTACAACTACTATGCTGATAGGATTCAAGAATAAAAACCTTTTTCAGAATTTGTCATTGTTGGTCAATTCAAGCATATATCAAAATCGGCAATTGAGAATTTAAAACAGAACTTTATCCTTGTCTTTTGAAAAAAATAACTGAAACGATTTAAAAACTTAACGATTTTTGCCCAAAGGTATGACACACACCCTATGGTTAAAACTGCTTTATATCAGAACGATGTCCAGTTTGGCGACAAAAGAATACCATTTAAGATGGTAAAAATGCATAACAAAAGAATTTTAAGGACATATTGCATCATCTGTTCTGTCTGGTTCTAAACTATTGTGAAGCATTCAAACAGAACAATATTTGTCCTAATGGTTCATTTTAGTCATACATTTGAAATATATATGTTTATCACTTAGAAAAAACACCAAGCATTGTTAGTATTAATGTATATTGTAGCCATTGGTACAATAGCTGACTCACAGCAAATTATTGCCTTTAATAAATTATTTGTTTCGCATCAATCTATCAATTAGACTCATTAGTCTTACAGTGAAAATGTGTTGCAGATAATATCGAATCGATATTTAGCATGTCAAATGTGAACATTATCCTTGATACAAAATTATAGCCTAATACTAATCTTTGCATAGTTCAAATCAAACAAAATAGATTTCCTAGTAACGAAAGAACAGATCAAACGAATAATCCCATTTGATCTTGGTACTTGTCGCAGTGTTGAGCAATGAAGGCTCAGGTGAGCCTGTGCATATGTGTAGGTCGACTTGCCAGAGCCTTCGCTGCCCGTATACACAAGTAGAATGGAAGGTGATGACCAAATTTTAGAATGCTAGCCCCTCTGTGTCATCATAAGTGATTAAACAATGCATTTGCTAGTCCAAATATTTATTTATGAATTACAGTAAAAGAGTCTAAAAATTTTTTTCATCTAAAAGCAACGTGATTTATACTTGCGCTATTTGTCAAAGAACATATGTTAAATATACAGTAGCATTCAACGTTTCGTAAGCTATACCATACACACATATTACACAATTGACAATGAGGCACTGCTAAATCAACCTCTGAGATTTATAATGATAGCCTGTACATTTAAATAAAATGATCATGATTTTCTTAAGAGATAACTGAATAAAAGTATACATTGCAAATTAGATATGCATAAGTTCATGCACATTTTTAAACTTTGCATGTGCGACTATCATTGGTGACAATGTTGATACTGAGAAGAGTGTCACCTTAGTGCTGAACAGTTAGTATTGTGTATGCTCCTTTTGAATCTATGTCCTGACATGTTATCAACTCATTCTAATCTTAAGTACACATATATATGTAAAACATTGTTATTAATGATTACATTTATCATGTTTGCGAGGTTCCTGTACTATTTTGCCAACGTTCTGTTTAGTGGAAATTAACATCAGGTATATAAACATTTATTGCTAAAACTAAATCAGATCTAATCTCTTAACTACATTTTTTAATATTTCACATTTCTATCCAGCATTCTTAAAACCATTGTAAAATCTACTTTACAATAACTTGAATGTCACCTGTTACAATTTGGCCAGATACATTTTTAGCTGAAAAGTCTTTATTTAAGTTGTTATCTTAGTAACAGCTGACCTATTTCCTTGTATATGACCATATCTAATGTGGCCTTAAAGTAAAACTCACCATTATAAACAACTTTCTCTATTTCCAGGGAAATGCATGTTTCTCATCAATAAAGCAGCTCTTTAGATATTATTGGTTGAGCAAGTGATACAAGGTACTTACTTAATGTGGTGGACAGTTTTGTTGATTGCACAAAGAAAGCTATACTGTATATAAACTAAAATTAATTTCAAAGCTTCTGTTATGCATTACCATATGCATACACAGCTAAAAGTCAGGATACAACTTGATTTTGATACAGTTACCAATAACTAGTTACAGACACTTTAAATAACTGAATAGAAGAAGCTCAATTACACTTAGAATTCTTCACAAAAATATTACAAAACTATAAACTTAACATAATATATAAGCTTTTCTGGCTCAATTATATATCGTCTTTGTTAACATTTTGTATAAACATATGACAATATAATATACTTTGTACAGTACTATTATATTATTTTAATAAATTTGACAGAAAATTGAAATGTATCCTTCTAAGTGCTGTTACTTGGGTGCTATCATTTCCTTTGTTTATGAATTTTAAAATATATAATTTTGGGCAAATCATTTCTTTGTAGATGTAAAAAAGTTCAAATATATACTTTTTTGCAAATGTAAATGTACATGGATAATTAGTAGGAACTTAAAATGCAAACTGATAAATCTTTTTTTTCAGACAAACTTGTACCTTGATATCTATTTAACAAGAACAGTTAGTTTTTAGATGATATAAGGTATCCTATGACGTATAATATACGGAATAAAGCATTGTATTTGCAGTCTTGAAAGCTGTAATATACGTTACATGATGCCATACAAACAATGAAACTAATATTTCACACCAGAAACGAAGTTAAGCATGGCTTTTCACTCTTGCTTATCAAGAGAATATTCATATTTGGTGATTAAAGATTTTCCAATTGAATTTCATGCTGAATTAAAGAATGAACTTTTTGTTCAGGGTCATCATATTTAACAGTTTATAACTCCAACAGTATTCGTGATACAAACAAACGGTTTGCAGCTATATAATGGTCCATTACTTGTCTTTTGGAAGGTGTATTTAAAACCTGAAAGTTAACTTGGAAGCTTATCAAAGAAAATTGTCTAACAGAATTTTAGTGATTTTAAATGGAGTAGCTTAAAATGTAACATAAATAACATTACAGTGGGTTCATATAACTTTTATTAACATAAATATATGTAAGGAATAAAATGTTCTTGTATGATATGTGAACGTTTGTCCAATTTGAATAATTCAAGTATTACCTTAACAACCTTGATTACATTTATTTTGTTTAAATGTAGGGTAACGTAGTTAAAACGCTGTAGCAGCTGAAGGCCCCAACCATCAGAGAGCTAACCTGTTTCAAAAAGCTGAGCCAGGAGCATACAGTTATGCTACTATCTGATTTCAGTCGCAAGGCACACGCGAATTTCCAGAATTATATTTTTGTATGCACTGTGTTTTTCCAGCACATTGACGTCAAATTGACGTCAATTTCATGTAAAATTGAAGTCCATGTTGAATCAAATTTGCATTTTAGTGTTTCTATATACGTTTTTAACCATTTCAAAGCAACAAACATACAAATAAGATTATTTAAGGTGTGTAAATACAATGTAATCGCACCACATATAAGCTCTTTGATGCAAGTGAAAAGACGGTACCCCATTTTGTGACGTCACTGTGACGTTAATACTGCAAGAAAAAATTGTAAACATCTTTTTCCTTACACTGCATATATTTCTCTAGTTGAAAATCGATAAGAATCACTTTTACCAAAAAGTGCACACGGGAGCCCAAATTTCGACACAGGGGCTTACACTATGTTATCAACTAGCTTCTTCGTGCGGATAGCGAAGACTGATCAGACTTATCAGAGACCTTAGCTGATCTGGGTCTTCAAGTGTTGGTTTCTCCTGTCGCGACTCATAACTGTCTTCATATAAAAGGGATGAGCATCAAGGAATCTCATAATACAAATGTTCAACACCTTTTATTTAAAGGGCCATACCGGATGATATAGCCAAAATCCACATTTAAAGCCCACGTGGATGCATAAAACGGGGCGCAGTGTGGGTGCTACATATGCATGATGGCGATGGGGCCGCACAACGCCGACATTAAAACTGAACATAGAGCCTGTGAGCCTGACTTGAAATCGACTTTACTCAGAGACAATAGGGGGGAGGGGGTGTATGTATATTGCATTTTAGCTTATCTGAGCCATAGGCTCAATATGACTTATTGTGATCATTGGATGTCCGTTGTATATCTTACTGGTTACTTTTCATTGACGCTGAGTATATATTGCCCGCACACGAGATCTTGGTGCTTATCGCATTGTCGAGCAACGAAGTAGCATGGGTATTTAGAGGGGGCTTTTGGGCATATCGGATAAGTACCAAACTCCCCATGTGCTGGCCCAATTGGGCTCATACTCTCCCAAATGGCAAGTGAGTATGACCAGGAAATGCCGTAACAATCACATGTCCCACATACATGTACCAACCAACGGCGCCGCGAGGGAGAGATACAAAAACACTAACAGCAACACGTCAGCCAGAACATAATTAAAGTAAAGTAATCAGGTACAAATAAACAGAACAAGTACCCGAGATTTTGGTACTTGTCGCATATTTGTAGGTTCACTGTTCAAACAAGTATGCGCAGTTATGCAGTGTGTTCGTATATCTAAATTTTGGTCTTAGCCAGAGTTTGGTCTATTTAATGTGTTGTGTATGCGCTCAGCGAACGCTCGTCTGGTCATTTACTGCTCGTTGGTGCTCTAATATGCTGGCCCAATTCCAAGTACAGCCTACGGATACTTTGAAAAGCCAGATATATAAATGTTTCAGTGTGTGTAAAATTGCGATTTTCTTCAAATCCCTCATTCAAAACATACGTTTTGGTGCTCTATGAACCTTGTTTCGATCAGAGTGACCACGATTACACAGCGGGTCGTGCATACTAGTGACACTTTACATCTATGCCATGTGCAATGTGCAAAGTAGGTAAGCTTAATCAGTATCAATGTTTACATGTTATGGCGCAAACTTTAATTAAACAATGGTTCCATTTTAATATTTTCGTATTTCAGTTTGGAAACTGAATCATTTTGCTATCTAGACAAACTGATTGGAGCCAGTGCATGAGATTTCCAACAATGTGGCATTTTGACAAGTGTTGACTCAGACGAGCCTCTGCAGCCTCCTTTTAAGCTTAGAAATTCCAAATGGTGTTCAGTCAGTAGCTTAACAATCATAGAATACTCAAGCTATTAGCAAAGGCTCTGATCAGACTGCGCGTATGCGCAGGCTGATCTGAGGCTTTGCTGGTCGCACATACCACATTGTTGGAAATCTCATGCACTGGCTCAATTATGTGTACAGAAGGATCAGAGAACATATTTTGAATGTTTTTATGACAGTCGCTTGATCGCTAATTCAACATTAAAGTGAGAATCAATCGAAATTCTCTTTGAAAGAATAAGATCACACAAATCAAGACGAAAAGAAGTACTTAAGGGCTCTTCTGACGCGCACGACAACGTGGCAATGTCACTCATCGCATATGCGTAACGTATTTTTTATTAACGCGCATATGCGGCTTTCCAGTGAATGCCAGAGGTATAGAACTTGATCTTGACCTGAGTATACTTCCATATGTTTATGTATATGCGAGCAGTGAATGCTCAGGCGAGACTGCGCTTAAGCGCAGGCTCGCCTGAGCATTAGCTGGTCGCCTATTCTGAAAGTACCGATCTCTCATGAGTCGACCTATTTTGTTTAAACAAGCAATATATGGGATATAGAAGAAAACTTCAAACACATAAATTCGACAGTAAAATTTACGGGTAACAATTCTTTTATTATCCATATCGATAACAGTTCGGCGTGTTAAACTCGAAAAATATGGTTTCACCGATTAAAAAAGCAAGTGAGTATTATCAGGAAATACCAAAATCACACACTGCCGACCAACTAATGGCACCGTGAGGAAGAGCAGCAGAACACTAACCGTCACAAGACATCAGGAAGACAATTAAAGTAAAGCAGACACAAATTACTGGACTGAACACAGAACCCCCACAAATAATGAGAGCTACAATCAACAATGAATCAACAACAACAGCTCCATCGCCTTAGAACTGCCAGCAGCCTAAGCCACTGAAAATGTATTTTACTGGTACCAAATTTTCGCCCTAGATTCTGTTATTGTTTAAACACAAAACTTGTTAAGCTCAAATAAGTCTAACACATGCTAATAATGCAGAATCGTATTACAAACCTACCTTTTGACATCATTTTTAAACAGTCTGTTTTGCACGCGTATCTTATGTTAATAGACTGCATGGATGAATTGAAGGATTCTTGCGTTCTGAAGCATTTGCTCTGTTTGGTAATCGTATCCATAAAATTCATTCATTATTTCCCATCCCACTTTCCGGATCTATACTATCATATTGATAAAACAACAAAAACAAGCAAAATAAAAGTAACAACATAATTTGAGCAAACACTCTGTCACAATTTTAACGAACATCCGTGCAGATTAGAGTCAGATTACCCCGACTGGAAATTTTGTGACAAAGCATTGGTCCAAAGTATGAATCTTTGGATTTGGCGTATGTTCAGGCATGTCTGTCTTTGAGCATTCGCTGGCATATGTCATCAAAATATATACATGCATCATTCATTTGTATGTTTTCACTATATCAGTAAATGTAAAGCTTGTGATCCCCGGGGTGGGGCCATTTTAGGCAAAAGAGCCATCAGTCTGAAACAAACTTGGTAAAGTACCACTAGGTGATGCTACATACAAAACACAAAGGCGCGAGGCCTTGCGGCTATTAGAAGATGTTTTATGTTTACTCTCTATAAACGTATATAAACATGTAACCCCCCGGATGGAGCCATTTTTGGCAATAGGGCCATAATTTGAAACAAATCTTGGCAAAGATCTACTAGATGATGCTACATACCATATATCAAGGCTCTAGGTCTTGTGGTTTCAGACAAGAAGATTTTTTATGTTTTCACTATGTAAGTAAATGTACAAATGTAACCCGTGGTGTGGGACCAATTTAGGCTCCTGAACAGCAATTTGAACAAAATTAGTAGAATATCAAGACTTTGTGTTGTGGTTTCAGATAAGGTTTTTAAAAATTGTTTGCTATATATAAACCTATATAAAACAGTATGACTCTGAGGATGGGGCCATTTTGACCCAAATACCATTATTTGAACAAACTTGGTAGCGTATCACCAGGTGATGCTACATTCCAAATATGAAAGCTCTATGCCTTTATGTTTTCCTATATAAGCCTATTTAAAATATGTGACCCCTTAAGGCTTAGGCGGGGTCACTTTTGATCCAAGGGCCAAACATTTTAACAAACTCGGTAAAGGTCTACTAGGTGATGCTACATACAAAATATCAAAGCTCTAAGCCTTGTTGTTTCAGACGAGATTTTTTTTTTAATTTTCATTCTGAGAATCTATTACTAGCTAATTTGCCTTAGTCATAAAACGGAATGGAACTAGTTATCATTTTCGGTTATGATGTCGGTGTGCCGCGGTCCCTTCGCACTAGGCATATACACTAGTTATCAAAGAGAGCTCTATAAGGATATTTCCCAAGCTTTGTCAAGGGCGTGGCTTTCGCGCTAAATATGCTTATTGCTGGGGGCCTCGCTACGCCGACATTGAAAACTAAAAATCATCATCAAGCTTTGTCGAAATCAAGCCAATGGTTTTAGGAGGAGATGTCCTTTGAAGCAATTTTGGCGACGCACGAGGGACGATACAACATCTTATATATTAAATAAGATATCTTATATATATATAAGATATCTTATTTAATATATAAGATATCTCATATAAAATATAAGATATCTTATATAATAAAGTAGATATCTACATTCCATATTAAATAGTAAAATGGCTTGCCATATGCAAGTCCCATACAATTAAGATAGGACAATATTTAGTTTATTCTGAACGAAGAACTGGGGATACTTACTCCAATTTATGACAAAGAGTCCCTCAATCATCACTATGAGAAATGGTATCCATCACATCCGAATGCATTATACCCATAACTTGACGGACCTAAGTAGTCCCATTGCATTGAATAGGAAAATGCAAAATCTCGGTGCTACCTTAAAGTTTGATCCTCATTTTTTGTGTTTAATGTGATAATTCAAAGCATTTTGGTGGCGTTTTCAATGAAAACGACTAGGGCATGTACTGGCATGTTGTCCTCTGAAAATGATGATTTCAAATTCTTAGAAATTGCGAAAAACATAAAAAGCACGTGCATCATGTGAACCATAGTTATAGGGTTCCAAGAACTGTTTCATCTCTCCAAAACCAGTCCGTCGTTGACCAGAAACATGAACGTAAAAGTAGCCATAGACCTTTATGAAATCAACGTTTAGGTACTGGTAACTTTTCACTGACGCTGAGTATATTATTATAGCTCTTGTAAAAGTAATTTCTCCCTGTTTTGTTCATTACAGCTGGCAGCGGCGACTTCATTGTCAATTGACTTTAACCAACCAATATGCAATAGCGATTAAAAACCTTAATGACTGACATTTAATTGGCATTTTATAGACATTCCTACATGCCTCGTTGTCTCCGGAACAATAAGGTACGAGTAGAGACAAACACTCGCCGCATTGAGCGAAAGCGTAACTGTGTCGTTAATCGAGGAACTGTTTTAACATTATAATAATGTGGTTCCAGTATATTCGATTCTCATGTGTTAAAAACAGCATGATCAGCATTTTATTTTGAGTTATCAGCAGTTTGAGTAAATAAAAAAACGATCTCAAAATGTTAACTGAGCTTACAT
Source organism: Loripinus fragilis (assembly GCA_964019695.1). Lineage (NCBI taxonomy): Eukaryota > Metazoa > Mollusca > Bivalvia > Lucinida > Lucinidae > Loripinus > Loripinus fragilis. The sequence continues at coordinate 95,347,026 of OZ026520.1, forward strand.
ATATTAAGCGATTTTGGTACTTATCGTTCATTCTTGAAAAAAACATGGGTATACCATGATTATTTAGTGAATGACCGTTGCTTGTGTTAGTAACAATACATGTGTTAGACAATAATAGCAAAGCAACCAGCTTTCTCTTCCTCTTCAATATGATTGCAAAACTAGAATGGACACAAAGTTATGCATACAAAACAAAGACAAACACAGCACTCCTACAAACAATGGGAAGTACATTAAACAATAGATCGACAACAACAGAACCACCGCTTAAAACGGACAGCAACCTAAGCCATTAGGGGGGGGGGCTTAAGCACATTCTACAGGCGCCAACCTTTCACCTTAGGATTCTGTTGTTGTTGATCTATTGTCTTGATAAAAAAAAATAAGTTTCGCGCAAACACCTGGACGTTTCGCTGTTATATAATTCCTTGATCGAACGTTTAGATAACAAATCGCAAAACATTTCGGTACTTTCAGGAACATAACCGATGGAAAGCAAATATTTCGCAGCCTCGTCATAACAACCAAACGACAAGATTGTGGTATTTAGCAAAACAAAATACTTGGAGACGTGATGGCTCATTATATATACACGTCAAAGGGGTCACATGGTAGAGAAGTCTCATATCAAGACAGACTTGAGTCCCTGAATATTGTTTTTATCTTTGCAAACATTTACTGTGGCTATTTCATTTGGGTCTATGCTGTTTGCCAAAGTACACGTTTAGGGGTTTCCAGTATACAGAGGCCAAGGTTTAGGAATGTTGAATATTTGGCTAGAAAGACTAAAAAAACTCCAGTCATAATACCATTCAAATTTCTTTTCTAATTTCATGCCAATCTACCTTAGCTCATACACATCCAGAGAACAGCAGGATATCGCAGACGTCCAGTTAAGAACTTTTTTTGAACGTAAATTTGTTATTATTTTCTTATCCATCAATTTTAAACATATGTTTTGGGTGCGCAAAAGAACCGTCTCATTGAGACGGTTCTTTTGAGTTCCCACAACATATGTTTTGGTTGAGAAGTAGATAAAATTCAATTGCCTACTCTTATCTGGAGGGCTGTTTACTGTAGCGATTGAACGAACTCATGATATTTTGGTACTTTTCGTATATTCGAGCATTGAAAAATCAGAGGAGCATGCACAAACACACAGTCTCATCAGAGACTTCATTGCTCGCACGCACAGGGTAGGATAGAAGATTGAGCATCAGGCCACATCGTAGGCCACTTGTATGACTAGATGCTAGAAGAATTTATTTGCGCATATGCGATCTGTACCGAAAATCCCATCTCGTAAATGTACTTCTCAAACTCTCTTTGGACTGGTTTTGGTAAACGGGTCTTGACATTCATTGCACAATATCAGAAAATTACCTTTGGGACCTAAAGGGAGCGTATTTCTGAACTATTTTCTTTATCATCTTTTCGCAAGATATGCACTTGTTAAGTGATCACAAAATCTGATGTTGTGATACATAAATGAAATTTTGTAATTTTGGTTAATTTTAAAATCAAATTTGATTAAGAGCTATTGTGATAAACTCAGGAGAGAAGGGTAGCTAGGAGGTACTGTTTATGGGAAATACACTTTATCCTCTGCTTAGTATATGGTCTGGTTCAACCAACGAATACAGGAAAACGTCCCGACAAGGCCGAAAATTTGTTGACTGGGACGTAAAGCATCAACACAAACAAACACACAACAAACGTCTTTTAATCGGTAGCTCAAACTGAAAACTCAAAGTCTACGGACAATTTGTGAATAGTACATTTGATTTCATAGCAATGTGTGCAGTAAATAGGAGTATCATACTATATTTAGGCCAGATTTTTTTTATTAGTTGATTTACGGGAATTTTTTTTCAGACCTAGGGTCGGGGGGACGAAAAAAAATAAATAAAAAAGCTCTGAAAATGACCAGTTAACTGGTCATTTGCAGAGCTTTTTTTTTTTTTTCAGAGCTTTTTTTTTTTTCAGAGCATTTTTTTTTTCTTTGATATCCCCAGAAAAACAGTAAAACTAGTAAGGTAATCTTTAAATATTTCATAATTTTCCTAAAAATCTGGACAGGACAATCACTTTTTACAGTGTAACTCTCAAAAATACACAGACAGAACCTCAAAAAAATATTTTTTTTTCAACGAAACAAATAATATTTAGAGTCGGCGGATAAAATAAAAAAAATTTTTTAGAAATTAAATTTTATTTTTTTCCTGTTTTCCGGAAAATTACAGTAGGAGGGTTCGTAAATCAACTAATAAAAAAATTCTGGCCTTACAATACCTGTTCAGCTCGCCTCTTACAGCTGCGATAAGAACCTAATATTTGCACAAACAGCTAACAGTGGTTTCAGAAGTTTGCTTTTAACGACAGTATAAATTTGATTGTTTATTTCGCCAGTCTTGAAAAGCTTCCGTCTTCCTCGTTATACTTCACAATGCTAGGCACATCAAAAGGCAGTGACGTATTAAGCGCCTTTTTAATGGTCGTTAACACTTGGAGAGGACACGTTAAAAGTGAGTTATCGCACGTAGCAGAAGTACGAACACCTAAAACCCTCTAATTTAATTTACTTTCTAATGTCATAATCTTATGTACCTCCTCAAAGGAGTTTGAGACAGAAGAAGTAAAAAAACAAGGAGGTGGACCTTAAGAAATATGTGAGGGTCTGAATGGGGGGTCTGTGATTCATTATTCATTAAAAATTTAGCCCATTATTCATCTCATTAAAATTTTGGGTTATTCATTAAAATAGGACCAATTATTCATTAACAGTAAGAAAGGTGGCAAAGAAAACTGAATATTCACTTTTCATTAATCTTTTCTTCAATTCATTAAAAAAATAGGATTATTCATTAATTTTTAGGCCCTTATTATTCACTATTCATTATTTTTTGGCTCATTATTCACTATTCATTATAAAAAAGGGCCATTATTCACTAATAATTATTCCCCATCCAGACCCTCATATGACTGTTTGCTATAAAGTATCTGCATTACCTTGCTCTCTAACCGTTTTGATAGAATTATGTCCCCTGGAGAAGATGGCCGGGTCTTTCGTTCGCATAATTGTTCACCAGCGCGTCAGCGCTGGTGATATACGTTAGTAAACTTCCATGGGGCGCATGTTCGATTCGGGCCTGTTGCATTTTGATTGGTTCCCCTCGTTGATAAAGCTCCACTTCCGCTACGCATATAACGTTTGGTAACTAGTAATTTTTTACAAGTAGAGAATCCTACTCATCCGACTGCTGCATGCTCTAGAAAAGATCTTTCAACACAAACTTCAGTATTTTTTCAGTTACTTTAATTTGATAATTAAGTAACTCCCCAACAGCAGTGTCTTTTTCAGTTCTTCCTCACACTCCCCGTCGACCAAGTTACTTCAAAAATTCAATCATTGCGTGAGCGATGTTAATATAGCGAGAATCCCTAGCGCTGGTGATATAATATACGTTAGTAAACTTCCATTGGGCGCGTGTTCGATTCGGGCCTGTTCCATTAATTAGTAAGTTGCGGAAATGGATCAGGTGTTAACTCTCCAACAGCAGTGTCTTTTACAGTTCTTTCTCAGACTCCCCGTCGACCAAGTTACTTCCAAAATTCCACCAATGCGTGAGCGATGTTGATATACTTTGGATACTGGATTGCTTCTAAAAGCGAAAAAGGCCTATTAGACATCTTACCACTGAGCGAGAATTCCTATCAAAACATGGGCGCTTCGGATATTCTAGACTACATGTGACCAAATATCTAGATGTAGATGGGTCAGTTTCAATATGCCCCCTAGGCATTATGTGCATTGACTTCGATTGAGGAATACGGTGAATGACCTAATATATACTGCTGGGGAGGGGGTTAACTCTCCAATTGTTCAGAATGCTCATGAGCAGTCTTACTGGAATATGCATATTTCCTGTCTTATATTTGCTTCCAATGGATCACCTATGTACAAATCGTTAACTAAAACAAAAATACTCAGAGCTTGAAGCCCATGAAACACTGAAAAGAGTGGCTTCAGCAAATACAATAATAAAAACACTATAAAAGTTCTTCTTTGATAACTAAAACGCCATGCGATGGTTCTAAGCTTTTTTAAAGCTAACCTTGTCTAGACTATTAAAGGTTTGTTTATAAATCCATCATTTTAAAAAAAATCATGTGACTTGTGGCAATCATGTGATTTAGCCATTCTCGCTAGATCTAACGTTGTTTCATTTATATTTTGAACTGTGGGCTCCAGTCAATCATTGGCTAGGATCACAAGTGCACTCTGCATGAAATTCCAAGATCCCACAAGGAAAAGTCAAATAGAGCACTACATTTACATGGCAGTATAAGTTATCTCATTTTACTTGCTTTATTATCGATTCTTTAGAATTGAGGCAGGGAAAGGGGATTCGTGCGCGTATCTGCGATTCTAGCGCTGGCTACATTCAATTACTTTTGTTTCTTAGCTCCCCTTATTCTGTTGGTTGGCATAAGAATTGTTGCTTTATATTTCAAAGTTGAACTACAGTATACCAGTAGACTCAAATTATTAAAACGACAAAAAGGTCAGTGGGGAACATTTCTTATAGAATTCTGCATGACATTTATGGGTGGTCCACCAGAAAGATAGTTAGTGGGGAGACCCTAGATTATTCTTTCTTTTTTCTGAAAGGTGTTATGCTAGTCCATGAAATAAAAATACGTTATTGAGACTTTCAAGACGAGATTTTTACTACCAGGCAAACAACAATTTAGCATTTTATACTTATGAAACATCTAAAGATTTGCTGTGAATAATATATAATTGGATATGTCTTATTGTCATCCAGGTCACAAAAGCTTGTTCATTTCTACATGCTCATTATACTTGAACAAAAAAAAAATAGTTGAGAAGTTTGTGGGAAAAAACGTTCATGGTGAAAAACACTCATTTATTGAAAAGACATATGTTGTAGGTGCACATTGGAATTGCCTCTATGAGGCAATTCCAATGTGTACTAACAATAGATGTTACTGAAATTAAGGAAACCTTTTTTAATTTACTTTTATCAAGAATCACGTCCATTAGCTTTGCCTCTTTTAAGGCATCTTAATCTGCAATTCAGTATAAAAAATACATTTCACTATATGGCAAATTATTTATATTTGCATGACAGCTATATCACAAAACTTGATTTCATGAACTATGCTTTTTTCTAAGCTGGTACTTGCATGGTTATATATATAAAGGAAATTGTTTGAAAAAATCCTGATTTTGAGGATTCGACACAATATCATGCAATATCTAAAAAGAGGAAATACATGAACACATTATTTAGACTGACGTTTGAGGTTATGAGTAATAGTTAAAATAAAAAGAAAGCTTACAAGATTTTTTTGCTTGATATATGATGTCAGTTCCGTTCAGAACATTGTTCACATGCTGTTAATCCCATATAATATGCGATTGTGGTGGCGTTCATTTTTTAAGTTCATATAATGATAGTACATGCATAAAACAAACTATATGCAAAATTGAACAGATTATTTCAACATGGGAAGTATTTACTGCATATTTTCTTAAAAAGTAAGAGCAAAATCGTTTTTGCGTTTGTGGTTTGGGCTAGTATAGTTGTTATATGGGTAACTTACCTCAAACCACATGGTCCTGTCATTATTGACTTCATTCTCACTTTAAAATAAAATGCAAAGCAGAATGATAGGGTCTTGGGTAAGACTAGCTTTCTTTAGAACACAAGTATAGATGGTGGTTATGATGTATCTTTAGCGTATATTTTGGTATGAAAGAATAAAAAATAATCTCTGTTTGGACATGGTTACATTGCAAATATTATTTGGGCCGCAACGCGAGAAAACCTGTCTTCGGGGGTTAGCGAACAACACAGGCGCAGACCAGCCTGCGCATCCGCGCAGTCTGATTAGCGCCTTTGTTATTCGCGTTTTGTATAGTACAATATTAATGCTTGCTACAAGCGAAATTTCAATTTTTTAGCTAATCTCTGTAGCTGAGGAGACTGGTTTGAGTCTGGCTTTTTCAGAAACCCCGAAGACAGGTTTTGTCACGACGAGGCCCATTTACTACCTAGCCTGTTTTGACATGGTTAAATATTATTTACTTCCCAGCCTGTTTGGACATGGTTAAATATTATTTACTACCCGGCCCATTTGAACTCTGACAACTGTGTTGGCTGGAAGTGAAAGCATTTGTCCGGTGGGCTACGAGCAAGTGAGTTGATTGTTTAACGTTATCGGCCCTTGTTAAGTGTCTCCTAGTCAAAATGTGTCTCAAACATTGTCAGACACAAACAAACGAGCCAGCACATTATATTTTGGTTCTCAGACTCGCCAGGGCCAAAGCTGCTTGGATATACAAAGTAGGGGTACAGATAAAGACTAAGACAGAAATTGACCACATGGCGTCGCGTCTGGCCGTGAAATATTTTGTAACGTTTCGTAATGCCGCCCATAATAACGTGCGAAAAAGATGGCAGAATCTTAACGTTTTCACGCCAAAATGCGATTTTAAGCAACATTAATGTCATGCGATACATAGAAATAGAATCTAACATTGGTGCTCCTGTATTATTGAATTTATTAAACTCGCTGCGAAAAAGCGATGAAATGCTCGCCAAACCTCGCAGTTTATCACTTTTACCCATTTCGTTTAATAAATTCAATAAAACATGAGCACTCATGTAGACCTCTAGTCCAGCTAGATATGACAGCATGGACGTTTATTGGAGGCTTTTGCGCATGTGCGATAAGTACCAAAATCTCATGTTGTCGCCGTATGTTATAAATAGAGGATCTCACATGAGTGTTCATGTATAATTAGTTGGGGAAAAGAGATAAAATGCGAGGTTTGTCGAGCATTTTATCTCTTTTTCGCAACGAATTTAATATATTCAATAATTCAGGAGCACGAATGTTAGATTCTAGTTATCACATGACATTAAAGTGATTAAAAATTGCATTTTTGGTGTGAAAGCGTCAAGGGGACGTCATTACTTTACGCTGCTAATCTGTTAACCACTAGCGGTTTATCGATTTTACTGCATGGCGTTATATCACTCCCAGACGTGAAGTCATGTGATAAGTACCAAAAAATCATGTTGTGGCCAATATGTCATAAAGTGCTTTTTGACTTGAATCAACATAAATAAAGACATATTTGGAATCTCCTATTACTGTCTTAAGCTTCATATTAAAATAAGATCTGATGTAGATAGGAAGCCATAGTGTGTACACCGACAAAAGATGCGTTTAATTGAATCTTAAAGGGATTCAGAGTTTTATATCAAGTTTAAAAGTTTTATGTGTGTGGCCTCCTACTCAGGTTGTGTGTCTCATATCCGCGGTTGTGTTAGACTTTCTCGTTTAGTGAAAATGCTCTAGTTTTGTTCCGTATGTATTTTTAAAATTGATTATACCACCTTTACCAACTTTAGCTCGAAATATCTCATGATGTGCAAGGTCTACACTTATGTAGGTGGTATATAATAGTTATACCATGTTTGTCCACCTGTACGTAAGATAATCCACTCGCTAAAGCTCGTGGATTATCTCCACGTACAGGCGGACAAGCCATGGTATTACTACTACATCCTCTAGTTAAATTGACGAGCTGAAACAATTCATCCTTTTCTGCAGGAAGTAAACAAATAGTCCTTGATCATACTAGTCTTCTATGAACATTATAAGTTTTCTGTTAATTTCCTGATAGTTCCATCCAGGTTTGTTTGTTCATCTTTCCGATGTGTTTGGTCATGGTTGTGTGGTGTTTTTGTAGTGTCCTTTCTAAATTTGCAATCAACTCTTTGAGGAGGAGAGCTTTAACCATCCGCGGATCCAGACAATTCCGTCAGGTGGGGTCCTGAATTATTATAGTTATCAACGCTTTTCACAATGGGCCGTAGGGACCAAAGGGGGTCCAATTTCTTCTCGAGGGTTGTCCATAATGTATTTCTAAGGAAACCTATATAGCCACTTGTATTTTCCAGGGGGTGTCTGGACCTATTAATTTTATTTTTGTTTTTTATCTTTATTTGTGTGTATGTATTCCAATGACTCTGTCTCATGATGCAATTGGGTGATCGTCATATGTGATTGCGGCAGTTTTTGGTCTTACTTTGTCGTTTTATCGAATACATCGCTTGCTTAGCCCCTATATACCATCTCCAACAAATGCGACAGACCGTCGGCTCATATTTTTACCAGATAACGTTTCCGATTGAATCCACGTTTGTTTTATGGGCGAAACCAGAGAGGAGACAGGGTCCAGACCCCCCCCCCCCTGGATCCCTGGATAATATGTTTGCTAAGAAATACTGTTATGGAGCCCGCTCGAGAAGCAATTGGACCCCTTGGGTGTGTGTTCGTTGATTTAAAATGTCATCACACAGACTATACTTCCACAAACAGTTAAAGCCAGTGACTTAAGGTAAATCCCAAACCCGTTACAACTTTCAATAACTGTGGAGCTGATTTCAAAGGTCAGCCCTTTCCCAGCAGGTGACCACGAAGCACATATAAACAGACGCGCACAAAACATAGCAAACACAAGACAGAACAAAAACATAAAAGATCCACAAAAGATGTACCGCCTTGGAACGGTCAGTAAAATATTTTACTGGAGGGCTTAAACCGGTTTAACGGCGCCAACCTCACCCTTAATTCAGATGTGGATCAAGACACATAGATATTTGGTTTGCATGAAAGACCCCTAACTTATCAATGCATCATCTCCTAAAACATATAAATCAAGATATAACAAGGAGATAAAGCAAGGATAAGGACTCAACAGTAAATTAAACTGAATACCGGAGCAAAAGAAATCCAACAGGTAAACCCCGGTGGGCCCGACAAACAGCCAAAGCATCAGGCCCCTACCATCTCATCAATAGATAAGTCTTTAAGTCGGAACCATCATAGAGTCTGAAGTCCGACCCACCGTGCTTATATCCCACAAGGACTATCGTCACATGTGCTTATATCCCACGGTCAGGAATAAGTCAGTGAAAAATGAAAAAAGTTCAAGGTCAGAGAAAAGTCAGGGAATTTGATTTGAGTCAGGGAAATTTGAAATTTTGGAAAAAGTCAGGGAAAAGTCAGGTAATTTCATGACAACAACTTGTCATATTTTTAAATGATAATAATTACTATTCAAATAAGTAGATCCTAAGGATGTCCAAATTTTTAGACCAAATTTTATATAGACCACTCAATCACTGGACTGATATTAGAAATAATGCTGTTTGGAGTACGAAAATGTAAAATTCACAAAATTGTATAATGGTAATCTGGGAAAATATATTCCCATCAGAGGGTGGTAAGCATGACTGATAGGGACTGAAAACTGTATTCGTGGGGAAACAATGTTTCTCATTTCTGCCATTCCATTTGTCTGTCTATTAGAGCTTATTATGAAATTTTCTTCAAATGTCAGAAACACATTCATATGCCCAAGAAACTCGCAATACAACAGTAAGGGTCTGGCCCAATCGTTGTTAGATTTATTTCTCCTTGTAAATCCTAATAGAGCATGCTTATGCAGAGACAGTGCCGATCAACTCAGTTATACCACATTTTTTTTTTACTTTGCTTTCAAAAATAAGTATGTATTGGCAAAATGAATGCTTGTTAAATTATCTTTTAATAAGGGCTTTACTGAAGGGGGCTAAGCTTATATTTGCATGTTGATCAGTTTTTGATGGAATTTTATGGTACATTTATATTCACACTATGGTCATAGTTAACATTTGTATGAAGAAGTTTTGCTGAAAACAAATATATATTTGACAGATTGGCAGCTTCAAATACTTGGGAATTTTTTTTCCTGTTTGTTAGAATAGATGTAATGCTTCTCTTATTACACTGAAAGATATTTTGGTACTTACACTACTCTCCTAGCTATACTCACCATTGACACAATTAGCATTTCTATGCATGAAGAAGTTTGGTTGTTGAAAATCCTTGTCTTTATGAAATGGCAGCTGTTTTCTCATAGTCATTTTTCCTGCTTGCTTTCTGATATAAAAGGCTATGTTTGTACTATAATAGTATGAAGACAAATTAAACATTTGCACGATGAAGTTTCTATTATTTGTTACTCAAGGTCGTTTGTTTGTTTGTGGTTTCCTTTTCCTCCTGGTGCATGGGATAGGCTGCATCATGATTTTATTTTGGCAATCCCTGAGCCTTCCATATAACTATTTGGGTACAAAATTATATAATTATTGACAAATTGACACCTTCATTTTGTTTGCCTTTCAAAATATAGGGTTATGCCTCTGGTTACAGACAATAATCTGCTACCACACCTTTTGATGAAACACTGAAACTTTGTTTAAGCATTATAGACACATGATACTTCTAGGCTTATGAAGAAGCCTGGTTCAAAATATCAGTCAGTGGTAAAATGACAATTTTAAAATATATGCTAGCCAGTTTTGTTCTGTTTGGCTTGGTTTTAAGTTATGGTTACAGGGCATTTTAATAAGTACATAATGCACTTATAGACCAGTCCATCTACAACTCATTACATGTATTATCTAGGAGGTTAACAATTACAATTTGACAATTGCAGGTCAGATTGCTCTCTGGTAGTAATGCTAGGCATTTTAGCACTTAGTGTACGTCAAAGATCACCAGAGGACAAAGATCAACTAAAGAGTTTTGATGAAAGGATCATAAATTTTATCACTATACAGGAACATTTGCTTGAAATTGCTGTTTGTTCACTAACCGTTGTCATAGATTACCCACAAAACTTGACAATAGCCAATATTTTGGGTCAGAGAAATTCGAATTTGGTCAGTGAAAAGTAAGGAAATAGTAAGGGAATTTTACTTTCTAAAATTTGTTGGAACCCTGCATGACTACCTCAGGCAATCGAAATAACTTCTGTTACCACCAGACCGAGCATCCATGTACTCTAGGTCAGTATATAAACACCTAAAGAAATTCTGTTTTGTAAGCAAACATGCTTGTTTTCCATGCGAGCTGAACATTTCTTGTACTTCAACAACAGCAGAATCTAGAGCGAAGATTTGGTACCAGTAAAATGTATTTAAGCCCCCCCGGTGGCTTAGGCTGCTGTCCGTTCTAAGGCGGTGGTTCTGTTGTTGTTGACTTTTTGTTTATTGTTACTTCCATTGTGGGAGTCTGTAATTGTTCTATGTTTTGTTGTACGTTACTTTATGTCCATTCTAGTATTGCAATCATCTTGATGGGGAAGAGAGAGCTGGTTGCTTTGCTTAATTTGTCTTTCTGATGTCTCGTGATGGTTGAGCGGCTCTTCCACGCGGTGCCATGGGGTTGTCTGTGGTTTGTGATTGTGGTATTTCCTGATCATTTACACACTTATTTTTTGTAATTATTGCATACGAAGTGAGGATAAGTTGTAAGGGGCCACTTAGCGCGGCTTTGTATGTTTATTGTTACCTCAAAACACAATTTTATGTTTTTCAAACAGCAGCCCGTGATTGTTTACATTCTGACGTCAGTATTGAGTACGTCACAGCACCGGTGTCACTGACCGAGTCAGTGTTTATGTAAACATTTCACCATTTGAAGAATAACTCAAAATCTCGTCAAAAAACATAATTGGTAACGTGGCATCGAGCTATCAAGTCAATCGAGCGGTAGAAATTTCTAATATAACCAAAAACTACATAAATTCGCACGTTTCGACTTGTCTACATTGGGTATCTGCAATATTTATTCAAATATAAGTCACGTTGTTGGGAAGGTTTTTTGATTGGCCAGATATTTTTCTATTTGGAAGGGCTCGGAGCTTATCTGAAGGTGTGGGGAAAACTCGGTATGAAATTAGCTATACAATAGCTTAAATTTAGCACAAGACATATAATGAACATTTAAATTAGTACAAAACATATAATTACCTCACTGTTGGAGGTGTAGGGGTGAGACAGGGTGCTTCCATTGTTTGCTCTGCATTTTTGACTAAGGGTCAAATAGGTGAACCCATGTCTCATCTCAGGTTACAACTTGCTCGATAAAATCACCGGGATTATCTTCATAGCGGGACAAGAGATACCTAGAAATATCAAGCCAAGTCCTTTTCAGATCATTGGTCAACATTTGCGGCATCCATCTCTCCAAAACCTTTGACATACCTATGATGTGGGTTAGGATTTATTGTACTGCCCCAAAACTTATGCACACTTCGTTAGCTATGCTTCACAAGTCTCGCCTCTTATCACACATAACCAGGATGTACACGACTTTTCAAACTATTAGAGGGTCACGGATGACGCCTAAATGGCAGAAACTAGCTAGTCTGGCCCAGGAAATATGCACAATCTAGTTTCAGTTCTTTGGTGCAGTCTTTGCTTCCAAAGGATACCCCTTTAAGAACACATTTGACTTCACTACAGCTGGTGACTGGGACTGTGTGGCGGCAGTAGAACGTCTCCATGCCCTTCACTATAGTGCAGAATTTTACTTTCTTGTCCTTTGGGATCATGGGTTTCATTGTGGAACTTTGAAACTATTAGAGGGTCACTAATGACGCCTAAAGGGCAGAAACTAGCTAGTCTGGCCCAGGAAATATGCAGACTCTAGTTTCAGTTCTTTGGTGCAGTCTTTGCTTCCAAAAGATACCATTTTAAGAACATATTTGAAATTTTCATCAGCGGTGACATCTTTGGCTTCCCAAGGGTTTGCATGAAGTCTTCATAAATTTCTTTGAGAGGCATTTCTTTCTTTCAGAAGTACTTGTTAACCGCTCTGATTTCAAGTTCTTTCTATAATGCAAATGTGGCGCACCCTCTCTCTTAAAAGTGCTTTACATAAGCAACCAAGCATGCCCCCATGCTTTTCACACTCCCAACGTCCTTCAATTAGATCAAATGACCCGCTAACAAAGCTTTTAATTCAATTCATCTCACGGAAGCACATCGGGTTGAGAACTTTTGATCACACCTCGTACATATACTGGAGTGTGATTCTGTCATCTTCATCTTAGTGTGAAGTGGCGAGAGCATCCACTGACTACTTCAACTGTCTTTCATTTGTGCTATTCAAGAGATAATATTACTTTGATATTACAAAGTAGATGTCTTTACCGTGTACCTCTTTGCGCATGAGGATTTCTACAATCGATCGAACAGTATTTTAATTAGCTGTTTTTGTTTTCGTCTTTTGACATGAAATCTTTCCAGTCCTTTTGTGTGTAAAAGTAAGTAATGTTGCAAAGATCAGGAATCGATACAATCAAGTACCACACCTGACCCAGGATACCAATGGGAAAGTCTTTAGACCTATTACTAGGAGTGGTTTTGATGTTCCGCATTATTTGCGCACAAAGAACCTTTCGCTGGGTGTGTCTGTAACAAAGTCCACTCTTGATGATTTGCCAGACAGTCTTATATCATTTCTGCTACACCTTGAAAGTTGTCAGGTATAAGAGAAAGGACATAAAAACAAGGGAATATTATCAGAAAATACCACAATCACACAGTGCAGACCAACCCAAAGCATCTTGGCGAAGAGCCGAATAACATTAGCAGTCACAAGATATCAGGAAGGCAATAGACAGGACACAAAGTATTGTATTACATAGTAAGGAACACAATCAGAATCCCCACAATTGGAGCATCAATAAACAAAGAATCAACAACAACAGAAGCACCGCCTTAGTCACTGGGTGGTGGGGGTGCTTATATGCATTTTACTGGTACCAAATCTTCTTCATAGATTCTGTTGTTGTTAAAATATAAAAACTGCTTAGCTCGCATGAAGGCTTCCTAAACAGTACAGTGTATCATCACAGAGAAACAATCAAATTAAATTAATATACTATGATGAAACAAAAAAAAATGGCTCATGACTCACAGATAGTCAGAGCTAACGAAAGCCTCAAGTTGGGCCACGGTGGGCACAGCCAAAGACAATCATCAAACTCCAACCAATATTTGAAAGCTTTAGGTCAGGGTCGCCATTTAGTCTAAGGCCTGGCCCTCCGTTGTGCAAAATTAGAGAGAAAACCACAGCTATAAACCATGTTGGGTTTACAACCAGATATGCAGACTGTCGCATGGAATCTATGTCATATCCAACTTTTTTTTTATAACAATTGATTATATTTTTGAATTGATCACTAAATCAGGCTTTCCAACAATTCTTTTGAATTTATAAACTAAATCACAGGTTCTGATATGCCCTGTTGCAGAGGAGTTTTAAACCAATATTGTAATTAACAATCAACTCTGAGTTGCAGAGGTAGAATTTAGAAAATGCTTTACGAATTTATTATATCGATACCCTTGTTTTCAACAACTTAGCGCTCAAAAATTGGTTTCTTTCGTTGAAGTCACTATCATTAGAACACCCTCCTGCAAACCGAATAAGCTGTGAAATATGTACACCATAGGAACAACAGTGAGGAACATCGCCATCAAGAAATTGAAAATTAACTATTTAAAAATTAAAACCATCCTGTTAATCGTAAAATTTGGATGAAACTATGCCATTTGTGATTGACAAGTCTAAATCCAAAAAAGGGGCTTTATTATCAAAATAATTTGCTTTTTTAACTGAAGTTCAGTAGGATATATCTGATTTACCATTTGATCGAAATAATGCTTTCCTCTTTAATTGCACGCTGGTGGGTCGGACTTTAGACTCTATGACGTTTCGGATTTAGGGGTCTTTCATGCAAACCGAATATCTATGTGTCTTGATCCACATCTGAATTAAGGGTGAGGTTGGTGCGCCGTGAAACCTATTTAAGCCCTCCAGTAAAACATTTTACTGACCGTTCCAAGGCGGTACTTTTTTGTGAATCTTTTATGTTTTTCTGTCTTGTGGTTGCTATGCCTTTGTGCGCGTCTGTTTATATGTGCCTTGTGGTCACATGCTAGGAAAGAGCTGACCTCTTGGCTCTCATTTGTGGTGTCTATCTGTGAGTTTGTCACTTTCCCATTGGTATCCTGGGTCAGGTGTGGTGCTTGATTGTATCGATTCCTGATCTTTGCACCCTTACTTACTTTTATTGGTATTAAGCAAAAATAGTAAGTGAGTCAGGAAATACCACAAAAATCACAAACTACAGACAAACCCGTGGCAAGTCATCTACATATCTTGAGGTAGAGTTTAATCCTTCAACAACGTCAGCTTGATTACTGAAGAAAGAGACAACGTTAAGTTTCTCTCATAACAAAAGCAAAACGCAACAAGAGGAGCACAATTAAAATACCCATTGAGATACCTACAAGTTGTCTGTACAATTTTGAGCCAAATCTCATGAATGTATTGTCCAAATGATAGTTGAGAGCCTCACAAATTATGTCTTTTATGTTGTTCAGAAGTAATAAAAAAACGCGTTTCTCATTACAAGTCAAATAAAGTGAACCCTCTCTGTTAAAAGCTTGTTCAACTATTTCAGTTAGTTTTTTCTCTGATTAGACTATGAGGCAATGTAGAAAGTAAAAAAAAACATATGGAGAGACAAGCTAGATGCTAGAAAACCTTTAATTTTAATATAATAATATTAAAGTTGAACATTGCCATCAATTGCTATTGGTTCGTTTGTTGGCGTCATTGGCTCGACAAAAGCCCATCGACGAAGGGCTACATCATGACAATGCCCTTACTGGGCCCATCGCAGCCAAATTATGGTTGCCCCTAGCTCTGACTGTCTGTGGAATATTATTATTTCCTTCTTTCAGCACATTAAGTTTAATTTGATTTAAGTCGTGATGATACAAAGAATACTTGCAAGTTAGCTAATATAAACTTGTTTCTGTTTGTTGCGTCCCAGTCAACAATCTTTCAGATAGTCGGGACAGATCTTCATGGGTTAAACCAGTACTAAAAAGGACTAATGTGCCTTGCTCAAGGACACAATGCAGTGACGCCGATGCGGCTCGAACCCGCAACCCCTCAGTCTTGAGTCAAGCACTCTACCATTGAGCCACTGCGCTCCCTAATAATATTTGTAGTTTAACAATTGCAGAATTCCTGAATATTTGCTGATGCTTCTGTGTTTGAGTGGTGGCAGAGTGATGGGGAGGGGGCGGTGGTATATTTTTTCTCGTTTCTAGTTCAGCACCAGCTAACTTGCCGAGGAAGATAGAGAGCCGATTGCTTTACCTTAATTGTATTCTTGTTTTTAAGTAGCTTTTTCAGACTTTCAAAAGTTGATAAAATAATATTTATCATAATGACGTTGCGTCTGGGAGTGAAGTTACGCCTTGCAATAAAATCGAAAAACCACAAGCGGTTTACAGATGTTTGGGAAACGTTGTGACGTCTATAACAACGTTGCGTACATAATGACAAAATTATTACTTTAACTCGTTCCGAAAAAGAGATAAAATGTTCGGCAAGCCTCGCATTTTATCTCACTTCCTCAGCTCGTTTAATAAATTCAATAAAACACGAGCACGCATGTAAGATCCTCTATATTTATGGTACCCAGTTTAAGTCAGATGAGGTAGGCATTCACGCAGTACAGGATTTAAAAGTGACTAGTTACATTGAAAAGTGCACACTGAGGCGCAATGGGGGTATAATGTACGGAGATTACCGACTTTAAACGGAAAAAAAGTTTCAGCTATGTCTCTGGTTTTCTAGTCATTGCGGCCAGATTCCAAGTTAATTTGCATATTTTGGAAAGCTATTTTACAACGAGATGAAAGACAATGGCTGCTGCCACACGCGTAGAAGTAGAAATATTTGGTCTCGCTCTATTGCTGTATGTTAATTGCATTAGTTGGCAGGTGTTTTGACCTGGATATTGCAGATTTTAACACCTTTTCAATACCTTCGTAAATGCGACTGACTATGAGTGCCAAAGTGAATCCTACCTAGAAAGCAAATATGCTCTTTACAAGTACACACGGAGTACAAGCCCCGAGGTTAATCAACTTTTTCAATCCCCTAGACTAATATTTGTTGGTTACGGTCAACTAAATTCTCTTTATGTTTTAGATTTTTTGCACCAGGCATGTATGACACTAGCTATTTAAAAATGCAGCATGTGGGCGCAAGGCATATTTTTTCGTTCTGACTCGTGTTTTCGAGAGATTCCAGCAATCCTGTACCCTAAAAGCATCACTACAGCTATTTTGGCATAGCAAAGGTTCCTTAAGCTAACGCTTTACTTAGCTCAGCTGATCGATGACCGAAGACAGAACAAAGTATAAACATCCACCATTTTTTTCTTCCCATTTTCTTAAAAAATTCTCACGTTACTCATATGAAATATGTCTTCTGGCACTTCGTCGTCTATCTTTTTTTAAATATTTTTATTGTTTAAATACATTGAAAATCGCGCCCGGTTCGCTCGTGTGTTAAGCTACTGGGGTCATCTCGAAACCGGCCGTTTTGGAACACGTACAGAAGAGAAAAATAACACGCAATGCGTAATCATAGCTTCTGCTCATACAAATTATTAAGCTCAAATTAGCGTATGTACCTTATGGTTTACAAACAGCAGGATAATGCTATGCACCTCCGCTGAATCACGGTATATTCACCGCTTGTGAATATGCCTTTAAGACGCACCCTCTACGACATTTACCTGTCAATAAAAGACATAGAATTGTTGGCTGAATTCCGTTTATCGCAAATTCTTCATCTATATGTACACAAAAATCTGCTTGCGCTACAAACTTCGGACCTTTTGGAAAAAAAATTGGCGCTAATTTTCCTGTACAATTTTCATCGCTATCACACTTTGCTAAAATTGAAAATAAAAAAAGTTATCGCCGAAAACCAATGTGAAAAATATAAAAACCTAGAGGGTTTTTTTATATACCAATTTTCACCGAATGTCTCGGCCAATGGTGAAGTAATCCATGTATCATAGATTTTATTCAAAAGTTGTTATAGACATTTCAGTACATTACCTGAAGGCCTGCTACATACGATAGCTGCGCATGCGCGATCAAACTAAGCTTAAAGACCTTAATTCTTTGACAATAAAAATGGTACCACTTCCTTAGGGCTATTCCAGACAGATCAAAGGCTAATCTCTGTATGGGGTGATTATGACCTTCTTACAGGAGGCAATAGAATGGTCCCATGAAGGTTCAATGTATTTTCTGATAAAATTATTGATATTTATATCAATGAAAGAACTTGTGTTACATAAAGGTAAGTCATCTCTTTGGGCCCCATTAATCCAGTGAGATACTGAAGCTGTCCCTTATCAGTTGATTTGTTAATGATCTCTTTTGGACAGGAATGTAGGTCTTTAAGCACGTATGCAAAAAGTACAAAGGGGTACGTGCATTTAGAGGCTATTTTGGCCCCCCTATGAGGCCAAAAAATAAAAATTGCTTTTCACAAGTTTCTTCGTATTAGTTAATTAGAACAATAGCCCAAGTGTAAAGTCTAGGATTGATTCTATTTTTATCGTTGCTATGGTAACAAAAATGGCTGCCAAAATAGGCTGAAAATAAGAAAGTGACCATTTTGGAGCAAATTTAAGACATTTGGCAGAGAAATTAACATAGAGCACAAGCAAATACCAAAAAGATATTTCAACAGAGGGTGAGAATTATCACGGCCCACATTATATTAAACGGGTTTTTTTTGTATTTGCTTGTGCTGATATCTAATTCTTAAAAATTCGGTCTGAAAAAGCCTTAAATTTGGCTCAAAATGCAATTTCTCTATTTTAACCTATTTTGTCGGCCATTTATGTTACCATAGCAACGGAAAAAGTAAAATAATTGCCAGAATTTTACACTTGGGCCATTCTTCTTATAAACCAATCGGGTGAAAATGATGAAAGCAACTTTCAGTTTTTGGCTCCAGAGGGGACCAAATTTGCGCCTTAATGCACGTCCCCCTTTGCTCATTTCTCATACTACGGTCCATATACGTATGATTGCCAATGACTATAAAAACGGGTCCTCTGCCGAGTTTCAAACATGTTTGTGTAACACCCTTGAACTAAGTTCACTACCTGCCAGGTATTTTTGTTTATTGCCATATTCCACAGGTTATCTATCATAACTTTTCGTTGTCTTAATGTCTCATCGATAGTCATGGCAGAGTCATTACCTAACCACAAGTATTCGAAGCCTTGTCTTGTAAATCGCCCTCAGCTTAGCATATATACGAACAGTGAATGCTTAGATTAGCCTGTGCAAATGCACAGGCTAATCTAAACATTCCCTGTTCGTCCTCTGGAATCCATATCCTCTAGAAATTGTCTATGCCCTAATGTAAAAGTGTACTTTTGCGGCTTTCACGTTACTGTTTTATTCAAGATCCAGAATGCCCTTGCTTTGCTATGTTGTGCTTCGGTTCTGTATTTATGAGTGTATAATGATGTTCACGCGCTTGAGTTAAATATATTACCGAGATAACGTTTCATGAAAGCTATATTGGTGGTAACACCACAAAAACCAAGTGGCGTCATTTGAAGACATACCATCATACCACAGGGGGTATTCTAGCCCACCTTGGTGCAATTGCAATATTGACGAGTGACTTATAAGGCTATAAACAATACACATCCTGACGATAATGTTTTGCAGCTAGAAATACTACATAAGTTTGATAAACATAAACACCCTTAGAATGTTTGCTAAGTTAAATGCAATGGTAGTACTTAATAACACTTTTAGTACGTTATGGATCTTTTAATTTGATTTGAATAATACATTATATGATTACCTATACACGGGTGGTAAACCTAGGAACTACCACGAAATTGTGTTAGCGTAAGTTTGTTCCCAAGCCACATCCGGGACACGTCGTGGTAGTTTCCAGGCCAAAAATTGGATAAAGAAAGGTTGGTGTCACTTTCATTTTTGTTTTATTTTACAACTTAGAACAAACAATGGTGAAATCCGACAATGTGGTTCCGTGTAAGTATGTCTCAGCGTCCCCTCTAGCCCAAAATTTTGTTTGAAAAGTTATTTTCTTTCTTTTGGTACGTGTTTCCCCACTGAGCATCGGACCAACTTTCCCCAAAGTTCGAAGGATTTTAGCCCATATCTGTCAAATTGAATGGAATTTGATATCATTTGACGATGGAAATGATAAAAAGACCCTGAATAAACATTTCTACACAGAAAAAAAATCTGAGCATTTACTCGTAAACGATTCATGCTCCGTTCGTCCTGTGTGGTAGTTTCCAGCTCATCGTGGTAGTTAAAATGCTATCGTGGTAGTTTCCAAGACTTTGTAGGAATTTAGTAGTAGTTCGCATCAGCAGATTTCCAATATTCAGGGGCTACTTCATTTTTATAAAGACAGGGTGTGCGGGCCGAACCTTGAATACTCCTCTTATTCATGCGGAGACCTTTTCAAATAACCTTTTGTCTGATAACAAATGACGACTGCCTGAATTTTAATTTTAGTGGGCTATTGAAATGATGAGAAGAATGAAAAGAAGGGATATTCACATTTTTTTGTTTTTGAATAAACATGCTTTTTGATTATCAAATAACATGCCCGTTCATCGTCACACTCGCATGTATATAAAAAGTGTCCCAACCCGAGGATATTTCCCTTTTTTCCGAAGCGCAAGTACTAACAATACTTTGGGCCAGTAGTCTTAGCCTGCCATTTTATCTTAAAGCTGACTGAACATGGAACAACGTAGCGAGTGACGCAATTTTTTATATCATTTTTTTGTCTGTTGCTTGGTCCACCACGGCTCAACTGATGACCTTCTTTTGCTTTAGATATCCAGAGGTGTTGTTTGGTAGTCCAGGGCATGGTCTCCACCTGTCAAGCATCACATTGAATCTCGAGTCCTCAGCTTAGCTTCCTCATGGTGTTGAAATGTGGTTTATTTGTTTACCGTGGTAATTAATTGACGAGTTCGAGGGTTATCATGCGAAACAAACAACCACTATAATGTTTTGTAACACTTCAGAAACGTATCCTATAAAGTCTTGGAAACTACCACGATAGCATTTTAACTACCACGATGAGCTGGAAACTACCACACAGGACGAACGGGGCATGAATCGTTTACGAGTAAATGCTCAGATTTTTTTTCTGTGCAGGAATGTTTATTCAGGGTCTTTTTATCATTTCCATCGTCAAATGATATCAAATTCCATTCAATTTGACAGATATGGGCTAAAACCCTTCGAACTTTGGGGAAAGTCGGTCCGATGCTCAGTGGGGAAACACGTACCAAAAGAAAGAAAATAACTTTTCAAACAAAATTTTGGGCTAGAGGGGACGCTGAGACATACTTACACGGAACCACATTGTCGGATTTCACCATTGTTTGTTCTAAGTTGTAAAATAAAACAAAAATAAAAGTGACACCAACCTTTCTTTATCCAATTTTCGGCCTGGAAACTACCACGACGTGTCCCGGATGTGGCTTGGGAACAAAATTACGTTAACACAATTTCGTGGTAGTTCCTAGGTTTACCACCCCTGCTATAGTCTAACTGGGAATATCAGTTAGTGACATATAATTCTTTGAATTCACTTTGGTATGAATTTGCTCTCTTCAAATCTTCTTATAGTTTACTCCGCCCCTCCCTTTGCTCTACAACCAAGGATTGCACAGAAATTTATATTAACTTAATAGCCTATTTTTTCAATATGTGTAATATCTATTAAGTCAAATCTTGAAGTAAATCCGTGAAGTGGTCAATGCGGCTATTTCCAATGGATGGGGAGGAGAAAACTATAAGTATGTCATAGATCATATATTACAATTATAAAGAAATCAACTGATTTACTCGCTGCGTTCTTTCCCATTTAATTCCTTAATAGTTGTAATATATGCTCTATAACCTATACATATAAAGTTCTGGGTAAAAAAACTCTTCCCCTTTATTTCTCCTTCTATACTATGCACAATAAATTTAGTAATTGTTTTGTATTGGTGAGCTTATCCACATCAGATCTCAAGTTTCATTTGCTGTCATGAAGATACAAGCGCCGATCATCTGACAAGAATTTCAATTTTAAAAAAATACAGAATTACCAAACGCATCGGCCGTGCTAAAGTGACGTTAAATTTTAAGACTAGCGGGTAACGTGGGTATTTCTGATCATTGGGGGAAGCCAAAATCATTTTCAAGCGATTGTTTGGTCACTGAAAACCAAAAAACATAGCAAATGCTGCAATTTTCTGAACCTTCTCAGAGAAATAAAGGACCAAGTTTTCACAATTTGACGTTTTTATTAATGCTTTTACGTTATCGCCTTTAAACGGCGTTTCTAGTCGGGTTTTCTTGAACCACACTAACAAGTAAAACTGATTGATGCCTTCCAACACATTTAGACAAATACTGGTGAATGAAACATCTTCACAGCTACAGAGCACGAGTCGAAAGATAAAATCCAACGTCACCGTTACCTCGCTATTGCGTCGCACCATTTTCCAGTAAAATAAGGTTTTAATCAACTATAAGATGAGTTGCATTGTAAGCCTATGATATCTTTGTTAACTGATTCTCTGTTGAATTTAAACGCGAATTAACATTAGAAGTTTTATCAAAGGATGACTACGTTTTGACGTCATTGATGACAGTTGATTTTTGTCAGCATAAAATCTTTTATCACATCTGTCACATAACCAATAGTTTTATAGGCGTATGATGCATAAGGAAGGTGAAAGACCACCAAATGAAAAATCACATGCTTATCATTTTAGCATTACTTACAACAGATGCGATTTTTGCTGACTGACCCCTCCTGCAATTCTTGCTCTCTCCAGATGCCTATTTCAGGGATGGCGTCTGTAAATTCGTGGTTTCATTTGTCTAAGATCCTGTACTCTTCATTGCGTTTGAAATTTTCGATATTGCACATGAGCACAAAAAGATGCGAAACATAAGAAATTGCTAAACTTATTGTGCATTGTATATTTATGGACTCGACAATGCCCTTATTTGGAAAGAAGAGTTCAGGAAAAATAACTCACGATTGACAAGTATTCCTGCAATAGCAGTGAGTTGCATTTGTCAATTTCTAATGATATTGTTTCTACCAAAATTTATGATAAACGTGACGACTTTGAATTTGAAATTGTCAATTTCCCATTTTTAGATGGTGATGTTCCTCGTTCTACATCCTATGGAGTTTATATCTCTAAACTCATTCGTTTTGCTAGAGCATCTAGCTATGTTGCTGACTTCAACACTCGCAACTCTCTTGTGCCAAGGACTTTCGGAACCTGATATATATGGTGACTTGGTGTACAAATTGAAAATTTGATTTTCAAGTTATAATTTTATGAGAGAAGTTTTCTACTTACCATCTAAGTTACTAATAGGATTTAACTCTCTTGTTTAGCTCAGACAACTCGCAAAAAATAATAAGCGTCTACATGATCAGGATCACCTATAATCAATATCACTATAGACGCTATATATATCAGTTTTAATTTCCTGTGCGTTCAACTACCAAATATTACACCGAAAATATATAAAGTGGGGAGGTGGGTGGGAAGTCCAGATGGTAAGTAGAAAACTTCTCTCATAAAATTACAACTTGAAAATCAAATTTTCAATTTTATTTCGTTCCGTTTTCTTCTTACCATCTAAGTTACTAATAGGATAGATTAACAAGCCTTACCTTCAAATAGGATGGCTGGGCTTTATTTTCTGTACTGTAGTCTGAATACCATAGAAACACCACCTCTTTAGTTCAGTGAAGTATTTACAAAATTTCCACCAAAAACCCATATCTACATCATGTAATGAACTCTTCCAATAATGTTTATGTATTGTCTAATATTGATTACAACTTGATATACTACACTATACAGTTTCTTACACATTTAACACATATTACTATATGTATTTACTTAAATATCACTATTGAATCCTTCCTGTACTTCGAATACAGTATACACCCTTATTTTCCACAAAGTAACTCGCAGAAATTTAAAACTATATGAACACAATACTACATTTTTTTTACTTTAAAACTGAAACATCTACGTCTCTCAGATAGAATCTGGTAAACGTTGTCTCCTTGGACCAATCTGCTGCATCTAAAATGGAATGCATGCTGGCTCCTTTGAAAAGGGCCCAAGAAGGGCCAATCGCTCTCGTTGAATGACCTGTTGAATGTTCTGTTGTTGTTGACTTTTTGATTATTGTTACTCCCATTGTGGGAGTCTGTAATTGTTCTATGTTTTGTTGTACGTTACTTTATGTCCATTCTTGTATTGCAATCATCTTGATGGGGAAGAGAATGCTGATTGCTTTGCTTAATTTGTCTTCCTGGTGTCTTGTGATAGTTGAGCGGCTCTTCCTCGCGGTGCCACGGGGTTGTCTGCAGTTTGTGATTTTGGTATTTTCTGATCATACTCACTTACTATTTTTCTGTTGTCTTAATGTTTCTATCATAAGCCATTCTGATGGTATTAACAATCCATTTGGAAATAGTCTGTGTTGACACAGGTTGATGGGGCTTCACTATAGATACAAATAATTTTAACTGATTTTGAGCCCTCAAATTATCTGTCTTTTTCAAATAGTAAAATAAAGCTCTCTTGGGATCTAGCTTCTTATTGTCTTTGAAAGCAGGTACACAAATTTTATTTCTTACATGACCTGGTCTGTCTTGTTTTGACAAGCCTGTTCTAATAAATGTAACTCCTCTGTTCTGTACCTTGACTGCATCTTCCCCTAATCTCAGTGCTTGTAGGTCCGAACATCTCCTGAACGTTGTGATGGCTACAAGAAAAATAGTTTTGTAAGTGACAAATTTAAGATCTGCTTGTTTTAGAGGTTCAAAAGATGGCTTTTGTAATGCTTCTAACACTACTTTCAGATCCCATTCAGGAAGCAATTTTACAGAGGGAGGTCTGGAATTTTAACAGGCGAAAAATATATGGGTGTTGCCCCACAGGAATATTGTCTATTGGTAAGAGCACTGAAGACAACATAGATCTATAGCCTGCAATTGTACGTTACTATAAACCAGATTTAAAAAGATGAGTTAAAAAATCTGCACAGTCTACTAAAGAGGCAAAATAGGGACCTTTTTGCCGTTCACAACACCAACTATTGAACTTCTTGAATTTGCAAGCATAGTCTTGTTGTGTCCCTGCTCTCCATGAAGCTGTGAGCAATTTTCTAGTTTCTGCTGAAAACCCTGAATTTCTGAAATTTTGGTTGAGAGCAGCCATGCTGTCAAATTGAACATTTCTGGATTTGGATGATATATTCTTGTTTTTGGTTGATGAAGAAGATTGTTTAGAACTGTTAATCTTCTTGGATAGTCTTTAAGACTTTGTAACAGGTTTGTGTACCAGTGTCTCCTGGGCCACTGTGGTGCTATTAGAATGATCCGACAATGGAACAGCGACATATGTGCCAGGACTTTGGGAACCAGGCAAATTGGAGGAAAGGCATATGCTTCCATGTTGTTCCATGGAATTGACAGAGCGTCTATTGCGAATGCTTTCTGGGACGGAATCCAGGAACAATATATTGGCAGTTTGTGATTGTTGTCTGATGCAAATAGATCTATCATAGGTTTCCCCCAAATTGCAAATATCTTGTTCATGATTTGATCGTTCAAACCCCATTCTAGAGGTAGAACTCTGGTCCTGGATAATTGGTCGGCCAAAATATTTTTGTGGCCTGCTAAATGAGCAGCTCGAATCTGAATGTGATGTTTTATTGTCATTTGATAAAGTTCCCAAGTCTTGTAACAAAGACTGATTGACCTGGTCCCTCCTTGTCTCTGGCAGTTTTGTACCACTGTTGTATTGTCGCATCGCAACAGAACATTCTGACCTTGTAGCTGTGGAAGAAAATATTTTATTGTTCGAATCACTGCTTCCATTTCTAAGATATTGATGTGTTGTTTGGCTTCAGTTTTTGTCCAAAAGGCCCTGATAAATCGGATTTTTCATGTGACCCCCAAAACCAGTTTTGGAAGCATCTGTTGTGATTGTGATCGGGTCTGACCATTGTACTAAAGACCTGCCCTGAGTAATGTTTGCTATATCTAGCCACCACTTCAAATGACCTTTTAGGTGTTGTGTAACTGGCACTATCATTTGCATATCTTTTGTGACCGGTCTCCAGAAATGAAGAAGATGTAATTGTATTGGCCTCATGTATAGTCTGGCATTGGGAATCAGTTCTATACATGAGGCCATTAGCCCTAAAAGGTGTAAAAAATTGTGTGCCATGTTGTGACCTTCTATCAAACAGTGAATGGCTGAATGCAATTTGTCTATTCTCTCTTGTGTTGGAAGTACTATACTTCTCTGAAAATGGAATACTGCTCCTATGAAGTTATATTCTGACTGTGTATTAAGGATGATTTCTCCCAATTTACAAAAAACCCCAGTTTGTGCAAAAGATTGATCAATCTCTCTCGATCTAACAGCAACATTTTCCTGATTGCATTTACTATAAGCCAATCGTCTAGATATGAGGCTAGACGCATATTGTGCATCCTCAAATGAGCCATTACCACTGAGATAATTTTGGTGAAACAGCGTGGACTCTGGGAGGGACCGAACGGTAGAGCCCGGAACTAAAACACTTGTCCCTGAATGCTGAAACGAAGATATTTCCGATGGGACTTGTGTATCGGAATGTTTAAATATGCGTCAGTCAGATCCAGAGATATTGCCCAGTCTTTTGGCTTTACCAAATTTAACATTTTGTCAGTGTATCCATTTGAAAACGTTGTTTCGACATATACCTGTTCAGCGGTCGAAGGTTTATTATTGGTCTTAAATCTCCTGTCTTTTTTGGAACTAGGAAGAATGTACTGTAAAAACCGCTGTTGATTTGAGAAATTGGGACAGGTTCTATAGCACCCTTTTCTAATAAACTTTCTACCTCTGTAAGAATAATAGGTAGATTTTTGACAGGTACACAAGTTTCTTTTATTCCTATCCACTTTGGTTTTGAAATGAACTCGAATTTTAGCCCTTCTGCTATTGTTGAAAGAACCCATTTGTCGTCTGTTATCTTTTCCCATTCTTTTATGAAAAATTGTAGACGACCGCCTACAGGTATTTGAGGATACACTGACTGTGTCGAGTCAAACCCGCTTTGTTTTAAAGTTTCTTTTAAAAGAACTTACCACATTTTTGGACTTGTTGTCTCCCCTGAAGAAGTTGTCTCCCTTGTAATAGTTGGTACGGGGAATCTTGTACTGTGAAGACCAAGGTCTAGATTTATTATACGTCTCACTGTAGTCAGTTTGTGTCTTCTTGGCACTAGGCTCTGGTGCCATATAACTGCTCTTCCTCTTGTAAGTACCTGTATTAGACTGATAACGTTTGTTCACTGAAATTTCAGGTAGAACCTCTGACAATTGTTTGTTAAGTTCTTTCTTATCTCTCAAATCTTTATCGAACTGAGACTCAAAAACACCTTCTGAGGTCAAAAGTAACTTCATAATAGCTGAAGCATAGTTTTTATAATCACTCAACCCTGTGTCATGCATAGTAGCCCGTCTTCTCACTAAATGGTGAAATGCACCAGTCCTAGAAATCTGGTCTAGAGTTTTGGTTGATAATGCAAAAATATCACGAACCGTTTGTAAAGCTAGGTCTAAATTTGGTTCATTTTGTTGTAAAGTGTCTAATAAAACACCAAGAGCTTGTTGAGTATAGCAAGAAGTAATGAGCCCCTTACGAGCAGCCATCTGACCTTGAAAACTTAACCTTTCCACAGCTTTCATGCCTTTCGAAACTAAAGAAGGTACTCTGCTAAAATCTGCTTTGTGGCCAAAACGTTTAATCAGTAAAGCTTCTACTGAATCATCCATCTTGGGTACATTAAAAAGACTTTCACAAGATTCGTCAATTGGGAAGGCATGTTTATAGTTTTCCTTAAATGCTGAGACCCGCGTTGGGTCATCTGCCCGCCAGGCCTCATTCAAATCGTCAATTTGATTTTGTTCAAGCACAATACCAGTCTTTTTCTTTGATTTGACAAATGCATCTTCTCCAATTTTTTCTCCTAAATTTGGCTTCTCATTAGTCTCTTTGCCACTAGTCAAGTATTTACTAAATCTTTCACCGCCAGGGTTATCAACCTGATGAGAATTAAATGAACCTACCTCGGAATTAGAGTCTGATAACTGCAAATGGCCTCTCTCTTCTCATGACGTATGAATGGAAACATTGTCCTCCAAAGCGGGATCCGAATTTCCACAGTCTCTATTCAATGAATTTCCCAAAGAAATTAGAGGACGTCTGTCGGATTCCGAAACCGTTTCTGCTGTGACAGAACGATGTTGTCTGTTTTCTTGAGGCAGTCTTTCAAACAGAGAAATTAGTGAAGAAAGTTTCTCCTCCATAGCCGAGAATTGCTTTTCTTGCTGTTCCAAAAGAGCATTCACTTTCAGCTCCAAAGAATCAATGTCTTTCTTAGAAGTCCAAGGTGTTCTCACTTTCTTCGACGCCATATTGGTCGAACTTTCTGACCTGACCGATGCAATATCATCGTCATTATTGGTCTCTTTCCCTTGCCGTATTATAGCATCTGCCATCACAAAATGCAGATAAAGGGAATATCTCAATAATAGAAACACAAAATCTGTCGGAAGGTAAAGAAATTTTCCGATGTTCACAGATAGAAAAACACGTCTGAGCGTTTCAACGCAGAAATTAAAACTGATATATATAGCGTCTATAGTGATATTGATTATAGGTGATCCTGATCATGTAGACGCTTATTAATTTTTGCGAGTTGTCTGAGCTAAACAAGGGAGTTACATCCTATTAGTTACTTAGATGGTAAGTAGAAAACGGAACGAAATAAAATTGAAGAAGATTGTTGGCTCTTACAATTTTTCAGCGCAGTTTATTAAAATAGTTTCCCATTATAAAAGATTGGCTATAACATTAATGTATTGCAACAGACTGCATGCTTGATGGTCAACCCCATCATGGTTGGCAACTTTGCTTTCCTCTTTAATTGCACGCCGGTGGGTAGGACTTCAGACTCTATGATGGTTCCGACTTAAAGACTTATCTTTTAATGAGATGGTAGGGGCCTGATGCTTTGTTTGTTTGTCGGGCCCACAGGGGTTTACCTGTTGGATTTCTTTTGCTCTGGTATTCAGTTTTATTTACTGTTGAGTCCTTATCTTTGCTTTATCTCCTTGTTATATCTTGTTTTTTTATGTTTTTGGAGATGATGCATTGATTAGTTAGGGGTCTTTCATGCAAACCAAATATCTATGTGTCTTGATCCACATCTGAATTAAGGGTGAGGTTGGCGCCCTTAAATTGGTTTAAGCCGTCCTTTAAAATATTTTACTGACCCTTCCAAGGCGGTACTTCTTTTGTGGATCTTCTATGTTTTTATTCTGTCTTGTGTTTGCTATGTCTTTGTGCGCGTCTGTTTTTTGTTTGTGTGCTTTGTGGTCACCTACTGGGAAAGGGCTGACCTCTTGGCTCTCGTTTGTGGTGTCTAACGGTGAGTTTGTTACTTTCCCATTGGTATCCTGGGTCAGGTGTGGTACTTGATTTTATCGATTCCTGATCTTTGCACCCTTACTTACTTTGCTAAACAATTGACATCTCCATAATCACTTTAAAAGAAAACATTCCAGAGATGAAATCACGAATTACCCGTTCAAATGAAGCCGCTGTCATCCTATCAGTATTTTGTACTAAAGCATCTACAACGTTCTTTGGCGATTCGTTAAAAACAATGCTAGATACAAATCTAAGACGGTTACTCACGTTTACAAGTATACCTGCAATAGCAGTAAGTTGCTGATCAAATGACATCTTCATAATCACTTTAAAAGAAAACATTTGAGAGATGAAATCACGATTTACCAGTTTAAATGCAGCCGCTGTAAGACTATCAGTATTGTGTTCTAAGACATTCTACAACATTCTTTGTCGATTCACTAAAACAATGCTACTAGATACATATCTAAGACGAGATCTCATGTTTACGAGCAGTAAGTTGATGAACAAATGACATCTTCATAATCACTTTAAAAGAAAACATTTGAGAGATGAAATCACGAATTACCAGTTCAAATGCAACCACTGTAAGACTATCAGTATTGTATACTAAAACATTCTACAACATTCTACATCACATTTAGTACCCATTGGAATACCTACAATTTTTAGTCATTTCGCAGTGCTATTCCAACATTTCAACTCATTTAGTTTGTAATTCAATATTAATTTTTCGTCTTCTGTGTTCATTTACGTTTCATCCAGCCATCTTCGGTGGACACCTTTGCTTTTTAAACTGCAGTGAACCGGAATATTTGCATTATTATCCAATCTTTCCTCGAATCTGAAATTTTGCCATTTCCAGGCAGCGGTAGATAGATTATGGTATTATGATAGATTATGGAAACATAAAACTGGTTATCTCTGAAGCATTTTGAATTCAAAGACATATAACATTTTGTAAAGTATAATTAGTTTGATTTTAGAACACTGCTCGAAATAATAAAACACAATAAATCATAATAATTACCATTTTGGACGCTAAAATTATGCCTGTTATATGCCAGGCTATAGTAAAATAAATGGTTCTTGGGAAACAGTGAGCAGAAGACATACACAACTTTGCCTCAGGTACATGGAATGTTAGGGCACCAAAATCAATAAAAGACCAAATGCATCAACTGCAGATAGTAAAAGGGTTGGTTCTTGAACAATAGAGGACACACGAAATTTTGCCTCAAATACATGGATGATTGTTTTACAATATGTAGATAGTAAAACGGATGAAAAGCTCCTAGATATAATCGAATGGTATGATTCTTTAGCATATAAGGTGCGTTGCCATGTAAAATAACCAATGAACTTAAACTACAAGACCCTCAACTCTTGTGTAGTACAGGTTGTGAAACGAATGTCTACAAAGAGCATTGAGACAACATAAGAATGTGCCTTTTTCAAAGTGTGTTAGGATAATTCAAAATGCTGACCGTCTCACGTCATAACAGGTGTATGTAAAGTCATTAGAAAATAAATGCCTTCTGAATCCGAT
This sequence comes from Loripinus fragilis, assembly GCA_964019695.1. Classification (NCBI taxonomy): domain Eukaryota; kingdom Metazoa; phylum Mollusca; class Bivalvia; order Lucinida; family Lucinidae; genus Loripinus; species Loripinus fragilis. Next base: position 95,377,949 of record OZ026520.1, read on the forward strand.
ATATATGATTGAGAATTGAAGCATTTTATCGAAAGCAGATACAGGCCTGCTCATTTGATTATTTATTATCGCATGTGTATTGAATTACTACTTAATGTTTGTACATGCAGCATAGGCATGGGCCTGCATACACGTTTTTATTGCTGATCCAATCCAGGGATCCCGAGTTTGATCCTGGCCGCGCCCCATACTTTCGTGGAGATTGATCATGAAATATTGACTACTGTCATTCTCCTACTTCAAAGGCTGTTGTCAGTTGCAAGCAAAAGTATTAGCACGCAGTACTGGTTGACCATTTAGTCTAAGCTTGCCCGGGAAAAAGTGATATTAGTTTAACTGACCGTCTTGTTATGACCATAGCTGTTTTGTGGGGCGTTAAGCCACAAACCAACAACTACACAGTCATACTTTGTTTTGGGAAGCATCATCTACCATAGAAAAGATCAGGATTCTTTACAAAGGAATGTACAATTAACCAGCAAGGGGAAAAAGACATCCATCTCCTTCCAAGGTTAAAATCAAAAGTGTTATTCATAGCTGTTCAAAAGAGTCTGTTTAGATAATTTAGGACTTCAAAGCCAACAGTGCTATGCCTAGACCTTTGCGGAATTCCTCCTAGGTGGTAGCATCTGTGAAGCCAGTCGGAACTGCGTCAGACAATTCCGTGGAATTCCATGGAATCAGACCTCGGATGTATATAGAGGATTTACTTTTATGACATGAAGCTAACGTTACATAACGTGACGCTGACGTCACAGAAACCATGCCAATATAATAACAAGTGTGATTGCAGCAAAACAAATGGTTATAAATGAAGTTTATATAGCGATATTTTATTGAAAAATACATCAACTTCATTTGTTTTGCTGATTAAACTTTTCGGGTAATCAGAAAAATGGATTTTAATAGGACTGAAACGACATACTACAGAACTAAATTTCATTACGCCACATCCAGCTATCAAAATGGAGTTTTTTTCGTACATAGTACTACGCATAATTCGCCTTACGTACACCCCAGGCTTGAGTTAACTCTCGAATTGTGCCGGATATTCCCGATTGCAGTGACACAGGTGGGTGAATTGTTGCACTCTTGGATTGTCCTTGGGACGAAGGAATTCTCGTAGACTGACACGGTTGTAACTGGTTGATATAGTTGCTGTTGACTTTTTGTTCGCTCGTTGCTAGACCGAATTACTCCATTGGTGTCTGTTTCTACCAAATCTCAGTGGACTTTGTAGAGTGTTGTTAGTCTCTCTGTCGTTCTCCGAAGTTGTAGCAGTTGCCATCAAAAGTCACTTATCATCTTTCCTACTGTGGTAGCTACTGTTAGTGAGTCGTGCTGCCTGTCGTTGAACTTTCTCTAGTTTTGCTATGTCTTCATTGGCTGAACAGTCCCATGCCATTGAGGCATATTCTAAAAGTAAGTAAGGGTGCAAAGATCAGGAATCAATATAATAAAGTACCACACCTGACCCAGGATTGCAATTGGAAAGTGACAAACTCACAGTTATACACCACAAACGAGCGCCAAGGGGTCAGCCCTTTCCCAGCAGGTGACCGCAATGCAAAAATAAACAGACGCGCACAAAGGTATAACAAACACAAGACAGAAAAAAAACATAAAAGATCCCAAAAAGAAGTACTGCCTTGGAACAGTCAGTAAAATATTTTACTGGAGGGCTTAAACCGGTTTTACGGTGCCAACCTCACCCTCAATTCAGATGTGGATCAAGACACATAGATATCTGGTTTGCATGAAAGACCCCTAACTTATCAATGCATCATCTCCCAGAGCATATAAATCAAGATATATTACTGAGATAAAGCAAAGACAAGGACTCAACAGTAAATAAAACTGAATACCAGAGCTAAAGAAATCCAACAGGTAAATTGGGCCCGACATACAGCCAAAGCATCAGGCCCTACCATCTCATCAATAGATAAGTCTTTAAGCTGGAACCGTCATAGGGTCTGAAGTCTGACCTACCGGCGTGCAATTAAAGAGGAAAGCAGAGTTGCATCAGTTTTTGATCTGACAATTCTGTATTAGAGACAGTCATAAAGCAGACAGGAGTCTGAGTGGTTGACAGCATCAGGTAGGTCATTGATGAAGGCCGAGAATAATAATAGTGTGCCCTGTGGATCAGAACTCACATTAGATTTAGTGGATCTGCAACCATCCAATAGCACTTGCTGTATTCTGTAGCCAAGGAATGACTCGATCAGGAAGGTCTGACTTACTCTATAGGGGTAGAACTTGTTGGAGACTGTTCCAATCAATGTCTGGTATATTGAAGTCACCAGTGATGATGAACACATGCCTCGACGGCTCTAGCAACACTGTGTATATGCATATGTTATACAGAGCCTTATCTGGTCGCTGGACGCAGCCTAAAACTTAACCTATATTTACTTAACGGTCATGACAAACTTCCTACGTAATATACCGTATCAAAAAGTACATTACTAATCACGTCGTAGTGTAATTCAAGTTCGTGTACTGCTACTTCTATTGATTTAATTATCTTTACTTCTGTTTAAGCCCTCCAGTAAAATAGTTTACTGACCGTTCAAAGGCGGTACTTCTTTTGTGGATCATTTATGTTTTAGTGTCTTGTGTTTCTCATGCATTTGCGTCTGTTCATTGCTGCCTTTTGGTCACCTGCTGCGAAAGGGCTGACCCGTTGGCTCTTTTTGGTGATGTTTATTGTAATTTTGTTACTTTTCCATGTGATATCCTGGGTCAGGTGTGGTACTTGATTGTTTTTTTTTCCTTATCTTTGCCACCTTTCTTACTTCTTGTTTCACTGCGATTAAAATATTATGTAAAAGGTTATGAGAGAAAGCATCTATTTTAATATATAAAAAAATCAGGTGAGATTCTTTATGAATTAAAATATAAAAGTTTTCTAGCATCCAGTCTGTTTACATATGGTTACTATCTATACTCTCTATACTAATTTGCCCCATAATCGAATCGAAGAAAAAATAATGATTTATAACAAACTTGTTATAAAGAGGGCATACTATATTTGTCTTGTAATAAGAATCATGCTTTCTGAACAACAAAATATATATAATTCGTGTTTGTGTATGAAAATTTGTGACTCTCCATTATATTTTGAACAATAAACATGTATTCATTCTACTTGGCTCTCAATTGTATAGACTAATTGTGGGTATTCATATAGGTACTAATTGTGGTCCTCTTACTGCAGTTTTTGTTTTGTTTTTATTTGTTTGTTTGAGTTTTAAATGAGAGAGAGACTTCAAAAAAGTAAGTGAACATGATTAGGAAATACTACAATCACAAACTACATACCAACCAACGGCATAGAAATACCAACCAACGGCACAGAACAATAACAGTCTCAAGCCACTGGAAGACAAACAAAGAAAAGTAGATTTCAGAGTTGATCATTAAATACTATGTTAGCTTGAAATCTCTTCTGCAAACAGGCATATCAGATCAAGTGCGTTATAATGATTTAGTTTTTGAATTCAAATATATCGCTTGAAACTTTCTTTAACTGATCAATTCGAAAAGATTCATCATGCGTCATAAAAGAGTGGGATACAACATGGAGATTATGGTACCGTTTGCATGCCTAGTTATAGACCCAATCACGATTTATAGCTAACTGGCCAACGGTGGATCAAGCCTCAGACCTAACCTAAAACTTTGATCAGTGGATTTAGTACTTGGTGCTTGTCTTTGGCTAGGTCCACGATGGCTCAACTAGGAGTTTTCTTAAGCTCATGCTATCTATGAGTTGAGATCCCTTTTTATTGTTTCATCACAGTATGTCAAATTGTTTTGATTGTTATCCTGCGATGATACATTGGATATGTTAGAAGTCTCCACATGAGCTAACAATTTTTGTGTCTTACGACTGCAGAATCTAGTCAGTAGAATATATTTAAGCCACCCCGTGGCTTCATCTGCTGCTTTTTCTAAGGCAGTAATTATGTTGATGTTTATTACTTGTTTGTTTTTGCTCCCATTGTATGTACGGGGCTTTATGTTGCTGTATGGTGTAGTTTTTAATGCCCTTTCTAATCACCTTGCTAAGTAAGAGAGAGCTGGGTGCTTTGCTTCAATCATGCGCTGATCCAGAAACTATTGTCATGGGGGGTCTAACTTCGACGACATTGTTTTTTAGTTTATGGGGGGCGGATGGATCCAGCAGGTCATCATCGGCCCGCCAGCGAAGCGTCATTTAAATGGCGTTTCGCTGGCGTACCGAAGATGGCCCAACATTGACTTCTGGCTTGGTAGCTTTGGGATTTTTCAGGGGATCAGGACCAGTATTGCTAAGAAGTCCTATTTATTGTGATTTGCAGGGGGGTCCAGACCCCTTGCCCCCCTCTCTGGATCCGCGCATTGCTGTCATGTGTGGCTGTCAGTATTCTTTGTCTCTTCCTCCAGTGTTTTTCGCTGAACTTTCTTATAGGATTGGGGAATATCCTAGTCATGCTCACTTGCTTTATTGTGTCCATACCTAATAGCATAGTTTCATATAAAAACATGTTCTAATTTGGATTTTTTTCATTTTTGGATGGTTTCTGGATGGCGAATTTCCCCCATTTCTCATCTTATGATGCATATATTCGCAGCTTATTTGTTTTGCTAGAGTGTGGTCTAATATTTGTGAAATCAGCAAAACGTTTGTATGAGCAATTTTATTGATATCATAACTTCGAAAAGTATTTTCTAAACTCTATTGCTATCGCAAGTACTCAGAATTGATTGTTAAAGACAGTGTTTGTTTGAAAATGCCTCTGCAGCCCAAGCCACCAGGGGGCCTAAATGCATTCTGCTGGCACCAAACCCTCGCCCTAGATTCTGCCGTTGTTGAAGTACAAGAAATGTTCAGCTCGCATGGAGGCCATCTAACTAATGCAATGTATCATCATGGAGAAACACTTTAATAACATTAGCACACATGAAACAAAGAAAAGGGCTCATGACTCACAGATAGTCAAAGCTAAAGAAAACATCAAGCTGAGCCACGGTGGGTCCAGCTACAGATAAGCATCAGGCACCAACCCATCGATTAAAGCTTTACGTCAGAACTGTCATAGAATCTGAGGCCTGAATCACCGTCGTGCAATTAAAGAGGAAACCATAGCCATAAACCGTAATTGGGTTTAAACTAGGCATGCAGACTGTCGCATTATATCCAAGTTATATCCATCCGGTATATAACGTTTTACTATCTTTTTTAATTGATCACTAAAATTAGGTTTTCCAACAATTCGTTTGAATTTATAAACTAAATCACCATAAAATATAGGTTCTGATATGCCTTTTTGCAGAAGAGTTTTTAACCCAATGTTGTATTTAACAATTAACTCTGAGTGTCTATGGTAGAATTTAGAAAATGCTTTTCGAATTTTGTGATATCTAAAACCTTGTTTTAATAACTTAACAGTCAAAATTAAGTTTCTGTTGTTGAAGTCATCAACATTAGAACACACTCTAGCAAAACGAATAAGCTGAGAAATATATACACCATAGGAAGGAGAGCAAGGAACATCTCCATCAAGATATGGAAAAATTAATATTTCAAAATTAAAATCATCCCGTTTATCATAAATTTTAGAAGAAACTATGTCATTTGTTATTGACAAGTTCCAGTCAAAAAACGGAGCTTCAGTATCAGAAGAATTCGCCTTATTAAAATGAAGTTCTGTTGTTGTTGATGTGTTGTTTATTGTTACTCCCATTGTTGGATTCTGTAATTGTTCTAGGTTTTGTTGTACGTTTCTTTATGTCTCTTCTAGTTTTGCAATCATCTTGATGGGGAAGAGAGAGCTGGTTGCTTTGCTTATTTTGTCTTCCTGGTTTATCGTGATTATTGTGTGGCTCTTCCTCGGGGTGTCATTGGTTAGTCTGCAGTTTGTGATTGTGACATTTCCTGATCATACTCACTATTTTTTTTGTATTCTAAGCTTATTCTTCGTTTTCATCACAGTTAATTATTTGATTTAATTGATTCTCTGTGTTCATACATTAATAAAGTTAAGAAACATCCATGCGATCTAAACAATTTCATCACAGTTAATTATTTGATTTGATCGATTCTCTGTGTTTATACAGTGATATAGCTAGGAAACTTTCTTGCGATCTAAACAATTGTATAACAGTTAATCATTTGATTTGATATATTCTTTATGATCCTACATTGATTTATTTAAGAAACATTCAATTTTTTCATTCAACAACAGCGGAATCTAGGGCTCAGATGTAGCAAGTAAAATATATTAAAGCACCTCCCGTCCAGTTGCCTTGACTGGTTTCCTTTCTAAGGCGGTCATTTTATTGTCGTTTTGCGCCTTTTGATTCTGTATTTATGACAAAGTGTGTGTGCTTCCTAGTTTGTCAAGTATCTCGCTGGTGAAGATAGAGTTGGTAATTTTACTTTATTTTTTAATCTTGCTTTATACATAAAATTTTTGTCTTTAATTGTCTTGTGTTCTAATCTGTTTTTCACACGATACGAATGTGGCATATCCTTGAAACCCTCACTTATGTTTTAAATAAATGTTCTCTTTCAGGCTCGTTGCTCATACAGAACCCCTTGACTCAATGCTAGGCCCACTTGGTTTCTTATTTATGTCTTCTTTTGTGATGTAGTTCCTTGTGACCTTTCTGGATCAGCATTTATATCGCTGACGAAAAGAGAAACGCATGCTTTTGTTTGTCTGGGTTCTAGTATACATTCCTCTTGATGTCATTGGTTGGTCTGCGATCGATGATTGTTGCATTTCCTAGTCTTTATCGCTTGGTTTCTGAGCAGTGATTACAAATGCACAATACGTGTCGATATATTTATTCATGTTTGAAGTGGTTATCGTCTTTGCATATAAAACATGGCTAGACTTAAGAATCTGTCCGACACTATAGTCGTGTTCATTGGTTGGATTTAGGGCACAGACCTGTCGATGTTTTCCATAGACCTCCATTATAGCTTTTAAGTAAGTGTGGTCGTCACAACTCTTAAAACACAATGAGGCTGCCATAGAATCACAGATAGGGCCCAGTTCAATCAATAAACAAGAATGAGATACCCCAGTGACAACCATGTTTTACCACTTTTTGGCCTCTTAAGGTGGGCACCCTACATGTGAAGAACATTTCATTGAAAAATATCAAAGTGCAAGGTCCCTTTTCTAAGCCACACATGTAAACTAAATCAACAGAAGTAGTAGGCCACTGGCTGGATATGGTTTACCTCCCCCCCAGGGGGAATTTTGTAGACCAATTTTTCTTGAAGCCCAATGTCTTGCAAAGATTTTGCAACATGTTAGCCCTCTGACAATGGCAGCGTTAAGCTGTAACAGCCTGTTACATACGTTACCCTACAAAATATTTGATAATTAAAATTCTTTTTAAGACTTCAGAAAAGTGCAAAAGATAAGGTAAGATTTCCAAACTGGTTATATTTTCTAACTAAGCTATTACTGGGCCACAGATAATGACATTTGAAAACAAATAAAGTCACCTTCTATGTAGTCTATGTTACATTTTTTCATTCAACCCCCTTTTAAATGATAAATGCATCTAATATAGTTTGTCTTAAATTTTATTGAAACCAGTTTATGTTCATTAATTTGGTACTACATTAAAGATTTTTTATCTACCTTTTCAAAACTGCAAGCATTACGTTTCTATCTTATATACTTTTTGACTTATTTGATGATGAACATGGTACCCCCATATCACAGAAAAATGTAAAATGTAATTCTCCAGACCTCATGATGGCTATAGACCCCACTTCCCTCCAGAGGGAATTTCGTGCACTATGATTTCCAGATACTACATTATATAAGCCGCAAAATGAAATATGTTAGCCCTCTGAGAGTGGCAGCGTTAGCGGGTAACATCATGTGACGTACGTTACTCGCAAAATAACATTGAATTTTCCCGATAATGTCTCCGACATGACATATTCACACTTTTTTTAAAGTCTGGCACAGGTTTAAGAACTTCTTATAGCACAGTTACATAATTTTAGCATTTATTTTATAAATGTTTTGAGTTTATGCCGTTGCATATGTTACTTAGTGTTTCATATGTTATTTCCAAGTATCAGTATGGCAGTTATTGACTATACATGTATTACATCTGTCAATGAATGTAGTAAATCTATAAGGCTGCTATTCAAATGAATTAAAGTTCCTTATTATGGTGTCTTACACTATTTTACAGCCCAGGTTACATACGTTACTCTCTGAATACCATTAATATTCAAGATATGGTCTCCAACAAGACCTGCTTGTACTTATTTGTATGCTGGCACAGGTCTGTGTACTTCTTTTTACTCGGGCTCATTTGCTGAGGAAGTAACTCAAAACATAAACTACCCTCCTTTCTTTTATAGAGACATCAAATATAGTTTACATAATACTCATGGAAAGTTTGTAACATTTAGTGCAATGTGCAAGTAACAACTTAAAAGATCAAAGAAAACCCATCAGGTAGAAGTTCTAGAGCAAATCTTCATATATTATCCAAGGGTTTTAAAGAATTTTCCTATACAACTTGTTACTCTTCTATCAGATTTATCTTGCACGGATTTTGCAATATGCTAGCACTCTGGTAATGGCACCATTACCCTGTAACAGCCAATTATATATATTACCCATTAACATCTTTGATAATTTTAGTAAATGGCATGACTTCTGAAAAGTGCAAACCATAAGGTAAGATTTCCAAATTGGCTATATCATCCAAGTAAGCTACTTTTGCATCACAGATATGGACCGTTCAAAACAAATATGCAGCCCCAAAGTGTTACGTATGTTACTTTTTTCATTATTCCTATATAAATGATTTATGAAACTAATATAGTTTGATATTTTTAATGTGAATGTGCTTACTAACTCTTTTTGTATTAAAGAATGTTTATGTACCTTTTGGAAACTGCAACTATTATGTTTCTGTCCTTTATATGGTTTGAGTTGTTGAGTTTTGAACATGGTAACCCCATATTACACAAAATATGAACTATAATTCTGTGGCTCTTTTGTTAGGGTACAATCACGATTTCTTTCACTCAGAGGTACTCGATTTCCTTCCCATTTATTTTCCACACATTTTGTCCATATCTGGAAAGTCTCACTTGTTTTCATGGGAAAGACTTGATAGTTCAATCTTTGTATGTACATCTTAAGGACAGAAAAGCAGGGTGGAGGTAAGCTCATGTTCATGCCATTTGAAATAGTCAGTATATGTGTATGGCTTTGGTACTTTTTTCAGAAACCTGTCGTACTGCAGCATATTCACAATTACATCAATAGCACATGTTAGGGCTTCATATCACTGATGAGTGCCTAGAGCAATTCTTTATTTGTTTCCTACCCTTCTTAGAATGTTGATGAACTAGTGGGGGAGGGGTTCTCTATCAGTTTGATAGGAATAACCTTTCCGTGGTACTAACACATCGACACATTGGTAGTGTCACAATCTGTTAAACAGTGTATTACTGTAGATCTCTTCTCCCATAATACTGGTTCCATCAGATTCATGAAGGTGACAGGAAAAGCTATTATGCTCTGTAGTTATGGCATTAACATCAACGTCATGGCCAATCTAATGTTGGTTTAATGTGTGATTGCAAGCCATGCTGAAATTTGGACTTGTCAGTTTTGGTGGAAATTCTATCAGGAGTTGTCAGTGACCATGGTACAGGTCCCAGAAGGAACAGCAGTGTCAACTCAAGGTCAACATTATGTCCAATAGAAAGAAGGTCATGCTTACCAAAAAGGCTCCTTTAAGCTCCCATCTGGCTGTTTACGTTTTGTAAATTGAGCAATTTCATCTTGCTTGACCTCGCAAGCATCAAAACTTTATTAGCTTGTAGCATTTTATGGGGCATGTGAAAGACAGATTTTTTAAAGTAAAAGTGAGACAATGAAGTCTGCAACAGCCTTCCTGCCAATGTCATCAGCCTCAATAAGACCCTTTGCTATGCAAGGCTTAGCAGGCACACCGAAAGACAAAAAGTACAGGTCAATGTCTTCAAAACTTGAACTAAACGGATTGGTGAAGCCTGAAACTGCCTCTAGTACTCATTCTACTTTGCATCTGAGCAGATTGAATATTTCATTTCAGTGCACTGAAGAGTTGTTTCACTATATTGAGCTCTGATGTGATGAGTAATACACCATTCCATCTGTAGTACGAAGCGTAATTCTAGTTGCTGAATAATACCTCTTTATTGTTTGCCTGATAGTTATGTCAAAAACATTTCTTAAGCAAAGAACCAATGGTTGTGACACACTAAACCCATTTTGTTCGAGAAATTCTTTGCATCTGCGATGTGTATCAAATTTATGAGTGTAATCAGTTACACAGGTACATATTGTGCGTAGTTGTTGTGATCGTTTGCAATGAACATTGGGAACAAGGCATACAGATAGAGATGACATGCAATTCAAAGTTGTTTTCTTTTTAGCCCTAATCAATGTCAACACCATCTGAATCATACCCATATACCTTGCCCAGTACTGAGCTGTTTCACAGTGACTGTCTTTCAGAACTTCCGATTTGAATGCATGGTATCTATACTTTTATGTGAGCAAACAGCGAAGGTTGATAGATCACATTATATTATTAGTTTAAGTCACCATAAATTGATATGGAACTTCAATTTATTTCAGTCTTATAAATTTTCTAAATTCTCTGACAGACTTTATACATGTATAGTCAGCAACTTCTATACAGATACTCAGAATAACTTATGTATCATTTGGTAACACACATAACAGTTAAAGCTCAAGGCATCTATTAAATGAATACTTAAAATAGGTAAACCTTGTTAAAAGAAGTACATAAACCTGTGCAAACAAGCAAGTAAGTATAAACAGGGCTTGTTAGAGACATTAACTTAAATGTTTAATGCTATTTTGAAGGTAACATACATAATATGGACATGAAAAACAGTGTAAGTGACCATGATAAAGAACTTTAAATCATATAAGTAGCAGCCTTATAGATTTACTATATTCCGTGACAGATGTAATACACGTATAGTCAATTAATACCATACTGATACTCAGAAATAACGCAGGAAACACTAAGTAACGTATACAACGGTAATTACTCAAGACATTTATAAAAGAATGCTAAAAATATGTAACTGTTTTATAAGAAGTTCATAAACCTGTGTCAGCATGCAAATATGTACGAACATGTCATGGTTGAGACATTATCAGGGACGTTTAATGCTATTTTGGGGGGTAACGTATATAACGTGCTGTTACACGTTAACGCTGCCACTCTCAGAGGGCTAACATCTTTTATTTTGGGTCTTATATAATGTACTTTCAGAAAATCATAGTGTACAAAATTCCCCCTGGGGGGGGAGGGGGGTCTATTGCCAGCTCAAGGCCTATAGTGAGAGGTTGTTTCAAAAAGTGCAGCAAATAAATACCAGCTTAATAAATATGATTTTTCCCCGTACATGTTCGTATGTTAATTATTGACCAATCACTAAACACTATACCGCTGAGCTTTTGAGCCATCAGTTACAGGTCTATGCCCTAGAATTTGCTTGAACTTACGATATATGAAAGTGATGCAAAAAGTATACACCCATAATGATGGTTAGGGTTAGGATAGGGTAAATGTTTTATGTCTATAAGCACCTATAACATATCTATATTCAATGTAGCTTCAGATAAAGTGGCAGACAGATTCACTGCTATGCTAACATGTCCCAATAATCAGGGGTTTTACAATCATATTACAATGTATTAACACACATTTAGTCTGTATTGACGACTAAACTGCAAAGATTCTCACAAGGTAAGATAGATGGGCGTGACAGCCATTGAAGTAAGCCGAATCGTCCAATAAGACGAGCAATACAAGTCTGTATATTGAAATACTCTCAATGATAATACGACTGTCAATATACAACCAATCAATGAAAAAGATAGCCGATCATACCGAATACCTGTTATAATATTCTATAGCAATGAAATAGATCTGTCAGAATGAATTAAAAAGGACACCAAAAGCAATCTTTCGTATAGTTAGAGGCAAAGTTTACCTATTTTGTTACCTGTTCTTGTTCGGCAATCGGAATTAAAGTAATTATTGATAATTATTCACACGTGCAAAGTTTTACAATTACCATTCTTTAGTGATAATAAAAATGGAAAAGAATTAATAAAACAAAGTTGAATAAGTGTAAAAGATTCCGTGCGAATAAAAAAACGAATTTCAAGAGCGTCAGTGAGATTTTAAAGTCTATGTTGGATGAAATATCTTTACTGTTTGCGCTTCCATCAAATATCAGATGCGCTCATTACAACTAATTAAGAATAAAGAGGGTATATCATATAGTGATTCCAACGTTCGATAATGTAGATTCTCTGAAGTCTGGTGCAGCAAACAGTAAAGCACTTGTGTTAATTATTAGGCTACATAATATTATAATAAATTCGACAAAATATAAACTGTTAATAATACGTATAGTAGACAAGCATCAGGACTTTGGGTGACCTTTGGATTATATATTTGTATCTTGTGACGTACTTGGTGTAAGTATTGGGACAGGTTACATCTCAACGTGAAAGAAACATCTTCGTCCACTATCTACCGCTGTGTTCTTTACTATACATAAATACAGGAATGGAGGGGTATACGTCCAGTAGCTATGTAGTATATCCGCCTGTACATGGAGATAATCCACCTTATAACATGTGAAAACATGGATCTAATAAGCACAAATGCCGATTTCTGTATTGCGTTAAACAAAATTTTGCCTAAAATATTCGGCACTTAAAAATCTAAATCAGTGTGTAAATAGTCTAAGACAAAACGGTCTTTTTCTTACTTTTCAACAAAAAACTAACTTTATAAGTCCAGATAAGGATTGGTTTTTAGCGTAAAAATATAATTATTTTCGTACCCATCAATTTGAAAATAACTTTGGGGTGTTATGTTTTAGTTAAGAAATAAGAAAAATAAAAATTCCATCACCCACTACTACCTGGAGGCCTGTACACCTCCAAAGAGAACACCACAGCATATGTTTGGATGAAGAAGCTGGAAACACATTGTCATCTGTGACTAAAATAACGTGGTTCTTATGTGACAGTCATACCATGGCTCGTCCGTCTGTATGTGGAGATACTCTACGTGCTTGGTGAGTAGACTATCTCCATAACAAGTAGACACTCATGGCTAACCTACATTTATGATATTTTGCCAAATTTATAGCTATGGTAGAAGATTAATTGAGAATTTGGTGCTTATTGCATATGAACCATATCATGGGTGAAAGTTCAAAATTTCCCAAAAATCCTGAACTTTAGAAATTCAAATTTTAAAACTTGCAGTATGCCTACAAAAATGAATAATTTCATGTTTAAATGGCTAATTGTGTTTAGATTATCTGAAAACTAATCAGAGAAGCAATCAAAATCTGCCTGAATTCAGGCTTAATCATGAAAACTTTCACCCATGCCATATGAGCTTTAGCTCATGGATTATCCCACGTGCATGTGATCAACCATGGTATAACACTATTTTATACCACCTACATCAGTGTAGACCTTGCACATTACGAGGTATTTCGTGCTAGAGTTGGTAAGGTGGTAATTTATATCATGAACGTTAGATAAAGCTACATAGACTACTGGGCGAATGAACGAAGATGTTTTCATTACAAAAACTGTATTCGATAGGCATTCTGGTACGAGTTGACGTTGTCAGCGACGAGTTTATAAAAAAGTGAGTGGTTCATTAAAATCGTTGCCATTTAACTTTTAAAGGACCCTTAAGTGAATTTAGATTATATCTCACATAAAGTGCATGAATGTATGTGATTTTATCCCCATCAACAGTCCAGCACATGAGCTTCGTCGAGAGAAAACCTGATTTTGTTTTATGCGAACAACAAAGCCATACGCCTGATTGTGCGTTCACATAGTCTGATCAGTTCTCTTTTAATTCGCTGTTTGTAAGTCTTGCTACTTGCAAATGTATTCTAACTACTCTTTGGGTTGAACGTTATCGGCGACGAAACTCCTTTTTCAAAGACAAAATTCTGTGAGCGTCTCAAGGGTAAATATTTGTTTTCTTTTCTGCAATTAACATTGCTTAGTTTTATTTACCAGAATCGCATATTTGCTCGTCACATCCAACTACCCGCTGTTTCGGATCCATGGAGTTAAAACAGGGGGTCGAGGTTGCAAATGACTGATGCATAACCATTCACTTTTTGTAAAACAAGTTTGATATGAGAGTAATGTGTCCCAATGTTTATATCTATATGTCACTTGAATTGGAATTTCTGTGTTTTTAGAAAATGGTCGGATATAAATATGAGTATAACTTAATAGTGATATTTGGATAATAAAAGCACGTGGATGGAAGTGTTTCGGTCGGGATCTGTTATGTTGTGACCAATGGCTCTAGGAAGAAATGGGGGTCAGTGGCACCACAAAGTTTATCATTAGTCTCGTTTATCTGATCATCTTTGTCTACGGAGATTTTCTGTAAGTATAATCATATAAAAAAAAAAAAAATAAAAAAGTATAATCATAGGTATAGATCTAGATCAACAAACATTTGTGGGAGTAAAAGTGTGATTATTTTTTCTTATCGATCAGTTGAAACATTTGTTTTGGGTGCCCAAAAGAACCGTCTCATTCAGACGGTTCTTTTGGGTACCCATAACATATGTTTTGGTTAGGAAATAAGAAAAAAATGGATTACATTCTCATATATGTCACACCATGAAAGTATAGTGTTAGGTTTATTTTTAGTATGAAGGCATTTGAATGTACCTACCTAATTTTACAAGCCATAAAAGTGTTCGCCGTGATTTCATGACAAAATCAAGATTCCGAACACCTAATCATGCTAATTTGACATGATGTTTCAAGCACCCAATGAGTCTTGAAGCTTAAAGTCTCTTATGTGACATGATGTTTCAAGCGCCTAATGTAACTTGGAGCTTGAACCATTTTATGTGACTTGATGTTTCAAGCACCCCGTGTTTCTTGAAGCTTGAAACATCTTAAGTGACCTAGTGTTTTAAGTGCCTTATGCGTCTTGAAGCTTAAAACATTATACATGTATATGACATGTTTTAAGCTCTTAATGTGTCTTGAAGCTTGAAACATCTTATGTGACCTGATGGTTCAAGCATCACGTGTGTATTGAAGCTTGCAACATCTTATTTGACTTGGTGTTTCAAGCACCCAATGCGTCTTGGAGCTTCAAAAATCTTATGTGACCTAGTGTTTTTAAAGCACATAATGTGTCTTGAAGCTTGAAACGTCTTATGTGAATTGGTGTTTCAAGCACCCAATGTATCTATAAGCTTGAAACATCTTATGTGACCTGTTGTTTCAAGCAGCGAATGTGTCCTGGTGTGTCAAGCATCAAATACAATATCAGCTTAATTTCCATGCATATTAAGTGACTTCAATCTTGAAGACAAAAATAATGCATTTTGACGTTGTAGGTTTTCGTTTTATTGTCAATGAATTACAGTTGAACTGTGTTTTGATAATTTTAGCCCTCTTAGCATGACTTCTTGTAGACTCTACTGAATATCATATTTCTTTATATGCTGATTCAGCAAGAGCATGACTTGATAACATAAATTTTATGCTGATTCAGCAAAAATAAACAGTCTTGTCCTTATAATGGTTTAAGTAGCATATGAACAATTGACAATAATTTAATACATCATTAAAATATAGCAAAACTGAAATGTTTGAAGAATGTCAAGTTAACCTAGCATGTAACACATTCCGTGTTGTAAAGACAACCAGCAATAAACATTGCTTTAAAAACTTACAAGCTATAAAATAATCTATTTTAAGAAAGAGGTGTCTATCGTCGCCTTTATTATTAATAAACATTATTTTGCAAGAGTAGCAGTGTGTGTAATACGATCTGTAACATGAGAAAATGGCATTTTAACATGATTCGGAAGTACCATGTCGATCTGGAGTCTTAACTTTACTACTAAAATAGATTTAAAATTCCAATGTAAAAACAGAGTAAGCAAATATTTTAAAGCAACTTTGGCCAGGGTTTGCTGGAGCTTTGATCGGTCACCAGTTTAGCTTTTTAAAACAAATATTTTGAAGAAGAATGTTCATCAGTTGAAAATAATGTACACGTTTGTTGTGTTTTATTTTATGTAAATATGCAAGCTTGTAATAAACAATTTCTAAAAAATGTTCAGAGGAAACTGTTGTTTAAAATTTGTTGTAGAGAATAATATAACGTGTGCTTTTACGACTCAGCTGCCATCAGTGAAAACCTAGTCGATTAGTTTAGGAGTTCTTAGCGTATTGTTCAAATTCAGGTAGTGATATTTCCCAAGGTCACTCTGCACACTTTTGAGTGTTCTGTAAAAGTCATTTACCCATTTATGCCTTATGGAAAGCCCCACTCGTATCAAATGGGCGAATCCATTTCAAATATAAGGGTTGCTGGGTAGTACGTTTCCATTTCATTTTACTTTTAAAGTACATTCTGTAAGCAAAAGTGCATAACCTGATCAGACGCCGCATTTAGCGGCGTCTGATCTGGTTCTGCATTGTTTGCAAATGTCCCATAAACGTTGGTTTCATGTAAAATTCGACCTAATAAGCGCATATCCTCTTTTAAGCGCGCACTAAGTAATTTATGAGAACCCGTGGTGTAGTTTTATTATCAATCTGGATCCATCGCATGCCAGTGGCCCAACTGCAGATTATTGACCAGTAATTGACTTTTTCTCACGATATGTTCGTACCACATACTAGTATACAGTAAAACCTGTCTTAAGTGGTCACTCAAAAATAGACAAAACAAAGGTCTTAAAGGCAAATGGTAGCTTAATGAAGGTTGAAAGTATTGCAGAATGCTCTCGTGGAGCATTCTGCAATACTTTTGACCTGCATTAAGCGATAATCTGTCTTGAAAACCAATTCGGTATTTATGTTGAGTGGCCACTGAAGACAGGTTCTACTGTAATTCAATGACTAAAAACGACATAAACTGCACAATAGCTGATGACAGATTGAAAATGTCAGTATGCACACTCTAGTATACAGCTGGGTCTCAACAAATTAAAAATGCAATTTACTATTTACGTGATGTCTAAACATCTTACGAATGTATCGTGACAATGGGTGTCTGGGTGATGCACAAAATCACGCGATAATGTGTACTGTAAAATATTAGTAGTATTACACCAAATTTGGTGGTGGCAGAATTACCATTGATTTTTGCATCGCCTTTTAACTGATTTTAAAGCTATGTTCTATTTGATATCGTATTCACGCTAGAGAACCACTGTACTCGAACAGCGCAGTCATCGCTCGGTGGTTGCAGTCGACGAGTGCACAAAATAGTGTACCCTGCTGTTAAAAAGGGTAATATTTTGATCAATATTTTACTTCTGAAAATATTCATCGCGAATCATTGTAACTTATAAATCTAGCTGTGTATGTGCTTAACAGAATTTTTGTGGGTTGAGTGATAGTCGCTACAGCGCATGAGTTATGCCAAAATGTGATTTTTCCTAAAAAAGAGGATGAAAGATATTTTAACTTTGTGTTTGTCTTCCAGTTTAAGCGATGTCTTGTCTGAAATACTGAATACATGTTTTCTCGCGACCAGTCCCAATCGGTCTTTGTTAAGTAATGAGGTGCCCATGTGGAGGAAAGAAAATGCAGCGTCTGCAAAAGTCGAGTGTTTAAAATCTGTTTTAGAGAATGAAATTACGTGTGCTTTCACCTCTGGGTTGCCATTAGTGAAACAAAGTCGATCTTAGTTCAAATTAAGATAGTGATATTTTGCTCAATTTTTAGAGTTCTCTAAAAGATGCCTTATGGAATGCCCCACTCGTATCAATTGGGCGAATCCATTTCGAATCTATGGGTTGCTTGGTAATAAGTTTCCATTTCATTCTATTTTAAAAGTACAATCTGTAAGCAAACAGTGCATAACCTGATCGAACGCCGCGTTCTGTGGCGTCTGATCAGGTTCTGCATTGTTGCCGATGTCCCATAAACGTTGGATCTTTTATGGGTTGTTTTCTGTCTTGTCTTTGTTATGCCTTTGTGCGCGTCTGTTTAGTTGTGCCTTATGGTCACCTGATGGGAAAGGGCTGACCTCTTGGCTCTCGTGTGTGGTGTCAAACTGTGAGTTTGTCACTTTCCCATTGGTATCCTGGGTCAGGTGTGGTACTTGATTGTATCGATTCCTGATCTTTGCACCCTTACTTACTTTACATTATATTTGACCTAATAAGCGCACATGCTCTTATAAGCGCGCACTAAGTACATCTTAATGGGAACCCGTGGTGTTATTGTATTATCAATCTGGGCTCATTACATGTCAGTTTATTGACCAGTAATTGACGTTTTCTCAAGATATGTTTGTACAACAAACTAGTATAATTCAATGACTAAAAACGACATAAACTGCACAATGGCCGATGACAGATTGAAAATGTCAGTATGCACACTCTAGTATGCAGCTGGGTCTCCACATATTAAAAATGCAATTTACTATTTACGTGATGTCTAAACATCTTACGAATGTATCGTGACAAGGGGTGTCTGGGTGATGCACACAATCACGTGATAATGTGCACTGTAAAATATAAATAGCATTATTTACACCGAATTTTGTGGCAGCTGAACTGTCAATGAGTTTGGTAAAATCATTTAACTGATTTAAAGGCTATGTTCTGTTTGATAATATTGATCAGGAGAATAAACATAGCAAAAACAGACCAAAAGCAGGTTGAATTGTCTGATTGTGGAGTTGTCACTTTCCCATTGGTTCCCTGGGTCAGGTGTGGTGCTTGATTGTATCGATTCCTTATCTTTGCCCTCTTCCTTACTTAAATTTATCACTGGACACTTGTTATAGCTAGGAAGTAAGTGTAAGATTATACCAAAAGAGATGGCAGCTGCCATCTCTTTTGGTGTCATCTTACACTTGTTGTTTACAGTGTGCTGCTCCACAGTCTGGCTGCATAGAACTAGTACTGTAGTGTTTTTTTTAATATGATCTCTGAAACTGAATGTTTTCTGAAAGTGGGTTAAGCTTTTGAAATTGTGATAATTTCGAAAGGTCAATAAATGTGTGTGTGTGTGTGTGTGTGTGCGTGCGTGCGTGCGTGCGTGCGTGCGTGCCCCATCTTCCGTATCAATCTTTTTAGTTGTTGACCAAACCACTGATCATGATCCCTCGGTTTGTCCACTGTTTATATGCGTTGGCTGCGAACGGTGCGTTTTAAGCAAAGCTTCAGATAAGCTGCACATTAGAACTCCAGTCGAGTCTTTGTTAGTCGATGTCCACGATTATTCACGTTCTGGATAGCAAAATAGCTATTATAAACTTGCTGCATTCTAAATTTCAAGATTTGTGTTTATCTTCCGGTTTGAGTGATGTTTTGTCTGTAATACCGAAGACATGTTTTCTCGCGACCAGTCCCAATCGGTCTTTTGTTAAGTAATAAGGTGCCCATGCGGAGGAAAGAAAATGCAGCGTCTGCAAAATTTATCGAGTCACGTAATGAAGACTTTACAACTTCTAGATCTTGTGGAATATAGTAATAAAGACAATACTTAAAGGACAAATGTTATTATACTGATAGAAACACAAACACAAATTTGTTTGATTTTGCGAAAGAGAACAAGGACGAAAGTATCCCTGAGTGGGTGGTGCAGTAGAAATAGATAGAGTATATATATATATATATATATATATATATATATATATATATATATATATATATATATATATATATATATATATATATATATATAATCTTAAGAAATAAAAAGAGAGGATCTTACACGAGTGCTTATGTTTTATTGAATTTACTAAACGAGTTGAGCAAAAGTGATAAAATGCGAGGCGAGCATTTCAACGCTTTTTCGCAACGAGTTAAATAAATTCAACATTACAGGAGCACATATGCAAGGTTCTATTTATCATATGACGTTAAATGTGAACATCTAGATTTTGTCATATAGATATGGTTATATCACTCTCAGACGCGACATGATAAAATGGCAATAATATGGGACTGATGTGTCCCTTAATACGCCCATTGTGTAAATGTTGTCTGACGTAGCCATTATGGTCGTTAGCCATTGTTCCAATCTTTAAATCTTTAAATTTTTTGGTAAAATAAGAAAGTCAGCCCAAAATGTAACCATTTGCTTATCGCATTTAATCATATATAGTTAAAGTAAAGCCTGAGTTAAGGTGTACACATTAATGCCACTGTCCGGCGTGCGGATCCAGAGGGGGGCATGGGGTCAGGATCCCCCCGGAAAATCACAAGTTATATGGGTTTCAATAGGGAATAAGCAATTTGACTCCTCTGGAAAAAGTTTGACCCCCTGGAAAAATTTTACTCCCTCTTAAAACTATAGTTGCCTTTGAAATAAAACCATTAGATCCCCTCCGTGAAAATTGTCACGACTAAAATAAACGTCACATTTGTTTGTCAGATAGACTGACCCCCCCCCCCCCACACACACACACACACACACACACACACATACACCCTGATGAAGATAACTGGATCCGCGATTGAGGTACACAACACTGCTAAATAATAATAGTAAATTGTGCACCTCAAATGCACACCATATCTTCCAACTTATGGCCCTGACTGCACTGTATCCAGTGGAGCTTTAAATAAAAAATAGTAAGTGAGTATGATCAGGAAATACCACAATCACAAACTGCAGACAACCCCGTGGCACCTCGAGGAAGAGCCGCTCAACCATCACGAGACACCAGGAAGACAAATTAAGCAAAGCAATCAGCTCTCTCTTCCCCATCAAGATGATTGCAATACTAGAATAGGCATAAAGTAACGTACAACAAAACATAGAACAATTACAGACTCCCACAATGGGAGGAACAATAAACAAAAAGTCAACAACAACAGAACCACCGCCTTAGAACGGACAGCAGCCTAAGCCACCGGGGGGCTTAAATGCATTTTACTGGTACCAAATCTTCGCCCTAGACTCTGCTGTTGTTGAAGTACAAGAAATGTTCAGCTCGCATGGAGGCCATCTAACTAATGCAATGTATCATCATGGAAAACACTCTAATCAAATTAACACTCCATGATGAAACAAAGAAAAGGGCTCATGACTCACAGAAAGTCGTGTTTAGGCCTAAGCCTTCTTCGACCACTATTAGTTGTGTGTGTGTGAACAGAGAGGGCTTTAGCGAGTCTGTGAAGATGCACACACACACAGAACAGAAACATTTGAAGTTTCAGCTCTAAAACAAGACATCTAGTAGCATTGTATGGCCGGGCATGCATGTTTAAATTGATATAACACAAAAATGTGATAAGTAGCATTTAGGCCACCTCTTGGCAGAACCAAAAAATGGACTATGTGCCAAGCGAAAACTCATATGAGCCGTGAAATAAGATATCCAACAATGTGGTATGTGCGACCAGCAAAGGCTCAGACCAGCCTGCGCATACGCGCAGTCTGATCAGAGCCTTTGCTAGTCGCTTGAATATTTTATGTGTTAAGCTACTGACTCAACATCATTTGGAGTTTCTAAGCTTAAAAGGAGGCTGCACAGGCTCGTCCGAGTCTCCACTTGTCAAAATGCCACATTGTTGGAAATCATGTGTCACGGCTCATGTCAGCATGTGCATTTGCCCAGGCTGAACAGAGTCTTCACTAACCGTCTGAAATACCACAGATCCTAAGTTATCCATAGAACGCATAGCGGTGATAGACCAGACTAAGAAAATGTCCATGCTGATCTAAGTCTTCAATTGGTACATATGAACTTTAGTTGGATTTGTTTTGATGTGGTTCTGTCTTATATCAGCTTGCACAAATAATATTGGGTCAATATCCCATCTTCTCATCCTTGAAACCCTCTTTCAAACAGAGCAAATAGTGACATAGGCATTCAGACAAATCCATATAGAAACATTAGTCTAGAGAAAATATTTGTTGTTACAGCAATCGTATAAGTGGTAGAGAATTATAGTAGAATAAACCATGTAACCCAACTCGTCATCGTTTCCTTTAAACATGCACATTTCGTTCCTGCATAGCCTTGAAACGCATGATATATATGAGGTGTGATGAAAAAGTCATGGGATTGGCAGTATATAATGCAAGCATTTGCTGCAAAAAATATCGATACAGATGCACTTTATAGAGCATCTTTTGCAATTTACTCTATCTTGACATCATAGCTTGAGTACACCATATGACAAAAAATGTAACAAGCCGTTTGACCAATCACATTCGGTGTAACAAATTGAAGCGAAAACGAGGCTTCCAATGCATTTGATGTCACGAACTATCTGATTGGTATAGTTACGGATTTTGAAAAAGTAATTCCTGACGTTTTCATTGGTCGTTTGATCTACACTAATAAATAGTTTTGAGGTCATGAGCAGACGACAGAATATGTAACTGGTGGGAAAGGGTTAAGATGCTCTTTGGACAGTGTCCCGAGACCTTTTATAAATGTTTCTAACAAAAATCAGAAACGATGCAACATGATTTTACGCGGATTACCAATTCCACACGGAAAATAGTTGCGCAGTGCTACGCGATGCATTAAGTTAAATCCTTTTGCGGACCTTATACAGAACTTGAAAATATGCGCCTTTTCGAGAGAACGGGCTTTGCGATCAGGTAAGCCTCAAACCACCCTACTCAGTTAATGGGACTAGCAAGGATCTTGAAATTTTGCACATACCAAGTGTAGCTATAATACTATCCAGATAGTCAATTAAAAAGTCGCAGTGCAGACTGTGCAAATGCGCAGGCTGGTC
This sequence comes from Loripinus fragilis, assembly GCA_964019695.1. Lineage (NCBI taxonomy): Eukaryota > Metazoa > Mollusca > Bivalvia > Lucinida > Lucinidae > Loripinus > Loripinus fragilis. Next base: position 95,400,777 of record OZ026520.1, read on the forward strand.
TGTGCCTTCGTTGTTCGTAATCAGTAGAGCCGGTGTTTTGTCGGGCGTCAAGACCCAATCGTCGAACATCACACGTATTTGTAAAGACTTTTATCTGATAAGACCCATTTCTTTGAACTCTGGTAGGTATGTGCATATTTACAAAACTTTTTTGCAATAGATCAGCCGTACTTTGTAATGTCTCGTAATTAACATTTACAAAACTGATAAATTACCAGGGTGTACCTTAATTAATAGCAAAATGATGAATTATCGCTGTATAATAACACTAAACTTGTAAAGGAATATGACATTATTAAGATTGTTTTGCAAAATTAATGTAAAACGTCAGAGCAAGAAATGCAGCTTAAATGTCAATGGTTATGTCACAAAAATTAAAATATTCAAACGCAATTTGCTTTCATTTTGACAGGCATTACGTATTTATGCGAAATAGAATGCAAATAGTTTTGAACGACCCTCACTTCTACAGCACAGCAAAACTGCCTTATGTTTTGATACTAAAGAGTAGAGCCATAAATGGACTAGGCATACTAGGAATATGAGCTAGTCAACATTTATAGGAAGCTAGTTTTAGCTTCTAAAGTTTGGAAAAAAGGTTCAAAACTTTCCCTTTTTTATGAAAGACATTATCTCACCTTAACTTGGAAGTATAGTCCAATCTACACAAATCAGTCGTGTATACTATGTGTGTTTAGAAGGAGAAGAAAGAAAGAGCAAGAGAGAAGAAAGGAAGAAGAAAATGGTTCAATAAGTGAGAATCAAAAGCCTTTTCAAAATCAGTACGCAGGTTTTTCCACTGTAGCGCAGTCATATTTGTATAAACCCTTAAACTTTAAACTTAAACTTAAACTTTATAATATCTTATATAATGTTCGCTTTTGTTTCCCTGCAGAAATTAATTTCAGGACATGAGGTCGAAATTGGGTTGGGTGTGATTATTTGGTCCCTAGTAGTCCCATAATTTTCTCAGAATTACGCGTAATTCTTAGTAAATTAGGTGACTATTGGGGACCAAATAATCACACCCAACCCAATTTTGACCTCATGTCCTTGTAAAGACACTGTCATTTTATCGTCGCAACTATAACACATTTTGCTTCTTTTGTAACCATGACAGCAAACCGTAGATGTAAATTCTGAATAGTCGTTTTTTGTAAAATCATGATAAAGCACTTTTGTCTATAATAAAAAAAAAATTAAACGCTTGCTGTTGCCCCATGGCTGAACTGGGTTTTTTAGCTCTGATTGTCTGTGGGTCGGGAATCACGTTCATTGTTTCATCACAGTCAGTTAATTTGATTGATCGTAATGATGCATTTAATATACTACTCAAACTTTGAAAAGGGATCTTACATGAGTGCTCATGTTCATCTTGTTAATTTTTAAAAGAAACATGGGCAATTTTTCCATGATTTCTCTCAAATACGCAACTACAGCACCACCAGGAAGTCAATCTTATTTTTTATTTCTTTTATATTTTTCTTTAGTACTCACAAAGCATGTTTGCTGTTTTGGTAAAGTGAAACTCCAAATTATGCTAAACTGGAGCCCTAAGAATATGACACAAACGGTACACCCGCAGGCATCCGTCTTCAGTTTGAATACTCCAAACTTACCTATACAAACAAAGATGTATAACATTTCTAAATGAATATATGCAGAGAAGATATAGGTCACCTTTGCAATATATACTGAACGAAACTTCTAAACCGCCACTCGATATTTTCTCAAATATCTTAACATATATGATACATAAATGGCTACAATTTACACTCAATATGGAAAAATGAATTAAACTGAACCTTTCAAAATTTCATTTTAATAAATTGAAATTAACATGCTCAATTGATAGACTGTATAAAGGCACCATCGCATTTATTTTCACACAAACGCTAAAATTTGAACTCATCGCTTAAAATCAAGTATTCCAGGGACCTAAAATGAAAAACACCAACTTTATGGTGTTATAAATATACATTGTTGAACATTTTTGGGGTTCGCTTTTATTAAGTAGGAATTTTCAGGTAATCCAAAATGTTCGTATGGAAGCCCATATGACATAAAACAACACAAGAATGCTTTATGGAGATGACATGTTTTTGTCAACAATATTATTGGAACTTTCTGGTGCTGTAAATGGACATTATTGAACACTATCGTGTCGATTTAGTAATAAAAAGAAGCATTTGTCATGCAATTCAGTGCTCCTATGGAGGCCCATATCGCCTAAAGGAACACAGAAATGTGTTTATGGTGATGAAATGTGTTTTGTCGACAAAATTATTGAAACATCCGTTACCCATTAAGCGTGTACTGCACATCAAGCTCGACACTTCCGACGTTCCAATGCAGCATTTGTGCATCACTGCACCAAAGTATGGTGGACTATACAGGACATTTTATGACATACGCAATACTCAGTTTTTGTCGATTTTTCTCGTCATACGAGTGCAAAAATGAAAGATGACCGACCGGTTGTGGTGTAAACTGTCGGTTTTATCAAAACATGCCAAAACTTGTGATAAATTATGAATCAGTCTCAGCGAGGCCCCTATTTCGATTGAACCCTTAGCCGGACCCCTCTACTTTATACTCATACAACCCAAACATTGTTATTTTTGTGATAAAATAAATTTGTCCGATAGTTGTCGATAAAAATGCGAGTATACACAAGGCGAAAAAGATTTAGCATCGTGTGCCACGTGCAAAACAGGTATAAGTACTCTATCGTTACGCATAAATGAACATCCTTATTGAATCAAACTTTGTTATGTTCAATCAACGGGTACATGTGCCCAAATATACTGTGTTAAATTTCATGTCAAACAGTTTAATAATAAATGAGCTATATTGAAAAAATGTGTTGTGTTAACTGGCGGTTTAGAAGTTTCGTTCAGTATATGTGATTGATGTTAAAATTGTGAGAATGGGTTTCTTTCAGTAATTTCAACATGCTGTCATCAAACTTGCTCCAGATAAAAAAAAAACTAAGTGAGTATGATCAGGAAATTCCTCAATCACAAACTGCAGACAAACCCATGGCACCACGAGGAAGAGCCACACAGCAATCACCGGTCACCAGGAAGACAAACTAAGCAAAGAAACCAGCTCTCTCCACATCAAGATGATTGCAAAACTAGAATAGACCTATAGTTAACTAAGGTAGACACCCACATGGAAGAAACTATTTAGATGAAAACAACCAGCTCTGTTTTCAACATCGAGATGATTGTAAAACTAGACAAAGGAAGAAAGGTGGCAAAGATCAGAAATCGATACAATCAAGTACCTCACCTGACCCAGGATACCACATGGGAACGTGACAAAAACACAATAAAACATCAAAAACAAGAGCCAATAGGTCAGCCCTTTCTAAGCAGGTGACCTCAAGGCAGAAATGAACTGATGCGAAAGCATTACAAACACAAGACATAAATAACACAAATGATCCACAAAAGAAGTACCGCCTTGGAACGGTCAGTAATATATTTTACTGGAGGGTTTCACAGCTTAGTTCAGATGTGGATCAAGAAACATAGATGTTTGGTTTGTATGAAAGACCCCTAAGACACAAAGAACTATAACACAAAACCAAGACTAAATACATGTACAAAACCCACGCATATTGGCAGCAAAAGCAAACAATGAATTAACACATTTATGCCAAATAGAATTTCCCACTGTTATCACTTTTACCAGTCCATTTCCGTTTTAAGGGTTGTTGGATGGTATTTTTTATTTTTTATAACATTTATATAGAATATTCTGTAAGCAAACAGTGGAGAACCTGATCAGACGCCGCGTTCTGCGTTTGCCAATGTCCCACAAAAAGGACGCTAAGCGTATATGGGTTAACAACAAAAACTTTGAAGAAGATAAAATGGTTTTGAAAAAGAATAGCAAACAGCAAAAATCGTGCAACAATTACAAGCATGTAAATTGTAGAGCAGGGATTTCTTGTTGATGCATGTTCGTACTGTTGTAAGTTGTTTTTGGTACCTTATGGACGCGCACTATCAAGAAGGTGCTATTAGACCTAGTTTTGTTTCGATTGGTTGATTGTCTGAGAATAGAAAATGCTATCGTGTAAGATCGTGTAAGCAGATTTGACTGATTGAGACTCTGACATGACTTATTTTATATACCAAGACCAGAGTTTAAGGGTTTATCATGCCACCTTATAATCTATTTCCCACATATCGGTTATATCGACATGCATTTTAGCATGAAATTTCTCTTTAATACCTTTTTAAAATTAGCTTTCCTTCTTGATAGAATTTTTTGTCTCCCAAATTGACATTTATTATTATTTCTTGTAAATATTTGTGAGGGCGGTTTAAGGATAAAACACCGATTTCCAGGGAGATAACTTTTGCAGGATGATGATTTATCTATACTTGTATACATTTGTGAAATGGGTCACTATACTTGTATACATTTGTGAAAAGGAACAACGTGTCTCCTTTAAAAATAGTCAAACTGAGGAGCGAGTGTTCCTCTCCCTAAAGAAATAATTTTAACAGGAAATGCCACCATTAAAGACCACCCCATGTCACCATGGAACAGAAAAAATATTGACTAACAAAGACACACAAACATGAAAGCAATTAAATAATTCAATTAAAGTAAAACAACTGAGTCAACTCTAAAATTGTTTCCCTGTAGATATTTGGATTGGCGTACCTCCCATTACGCAGTTACGCTCTTGCATAATAAAAAATAACATTCAAGGGTGGCCACCTAATGTGGTAAAAGTTCAGCTGTAAGGAACAGCTCTTAAAGGAAAGAATTCGCTCCCTCGGGGAGCAAATTCTTTCCTTTTAAAAGAAGTTTCCTTTTTAAAAGGATCGCAATTGAAGAGAATCACTACTTGATCCAGTAGTCTCCCTTTGATATGCGTAACTTTTTCAGATATACTGGCTACGCCATTGATTTGTTTTGGTCTACCTTAAGCCACCATTTCATCAACTTTAGTATCAATCTTTATATATTTCACCTCCTTATTTCTTCCTTTTTCGTCATCATCAATCACACCCTTTTGTTCGATTTTGTCTCACTTTCCCTATCCATTTTGCAACAGCATGGGCACCGCCTACTACAACAGGTGTGGGCATATATATAAAGATGTTTAACCATAGTTACACTGGGACAGTAAGACAAAAGCAAACGATGATTCATGATAAATCGCATTAGGCTCCGAAGTATATGTAAAGGTGTTAATACCACTGTTGTTGTCGCGCTTGATACTACCTTTAAAAAGGCAAGTGACTATGATCAGGAAAATACCACAATAACACACCGCAGACCATCACATGTCACCGTCTGAACAGTTACTGCCACAAAACACCAGGAACACAGTCAAAATAAGGCAACCATCTCTCTCTTGTCAACCAAGATGTTTGCAGAACTGGACGAACACAATGAACTGAAAAACAAAAGGACCAAACACAGAACTCCCATAAACAATGGGAGCAACAATTAACAATAAATCAACAACAACTGTACCACCGCCTTAGAACGGACAGCAGCCTAAGCCACTGGGGGAGGGCTTAAATGCATTTGTACTGGTAACAAATCTTCTTTAAGTATTGACATGACATTTGCTTATCTGTTAAATAAAGAAACAAATTAATTCCTTTTTATAGCGTATGTAAAAAGAAGGAGTAAGAAAGAGGACAAAAATCAGGAATCGATACAATCAAGCACCTCACCTGAACCAGGATACCAATGGGACAGCGGCAAACAATGCAAAACCAGATCAGACGCCGCAAAACGCGGCGTCTGATCAGGTTCTCAACTGTTTGCTTACAGAAGTTTGTTTTAAAGATTGAATGAAAATGTTAAATACCACCCAAAATCCCTAAAATTGAGTCTCAGACCGTTATCAAAGTCTCCAGTCCCACTTGATAGTTTTGCATGCACAGAACACGACAAGGTGAGTCAGCACAAAGACAAGGGTCATGCTGCAACCTACCGCCGTACACTCAATGAGGAAACGTTACTATAAACACCGATTGTGCTTATAACCAGGCATGCAGACTGTTGCTTAATATCCATGTTAAAGCCCATTCTTTTCTAAGGCCTTAGTTACATTATTGTATTTCTGCACTTGCCTCAGTGTATTTCTTTGTCACCTGCACCAAACTAAATCTTGAAGTATTATATAGATGACAACTTTTGTGACATCTATCTACAAATTATCTCATTTTCTTTGTCTCACCACATTTTCCTGAAGCATCATGTACAGTAAATTTGATTTGAATATTTCCCTGTGATGATACATTGAATAAACTAGAAAGTATATATGCGAGCTTAACAGTATCTGTGTTTAAACAACGGCAGATCTAGCGCGAACTTTATGCCGGTAAAATATATTTAAGCACCCTGGTGGCCTTGGCTACTGTCCATTCTAAGGCAGTGATTCTATTGTTGATTCATTATTTGTTGTTGCTCCCTCTTAGTGTGATTTTTGTGTTTTGAGAAAAGAGACAGCTAGTTGCTTTACTTTAATTGTGTTATTGTTGTACTGTGCGTGCGTGCGTGTGTGTGTGTGTGTCTTTTCACCGTTGTGCTGTGGGTTGGTCTGTGGTATGTAGCTGGGGCAGTCCCTGGTCATACATATATATAAAACGCATTGATATTGTATACGAACTTCACTGGAAGTTGGTGCCAGATCCACATGCCAAGCCTAGTTAGGTTTTATCAAGGCAGCAGTGTTTACGGCAAATATTAGATGGCACTTTAAGGGTTAAACGTCGACTCATAGTAGGACATTAAATTGTAAAGTAGAAATATGAAAAAGAATATGTATTATATTTTTGTATATAACTGAGAATAATGAAAAGTAACTTGTAAGTCTAGTGTTACACTGTTACATGCCAGCACATCATTTATCATGTCAAATAAAAACGCACGTGAGTCACAAACTTTTAAGACGAATAGTATATACCTTTACATATATCCAGCCAGGATACACTCTCGACCCACTATCGATCCACCAGCGAATTTCCATTTAAATTTTGCTGGCTGGCCGATAGTTGTTTGCTATTGTATGCTTTCGCTATTGTATGCTAAGCCCTCCATAAAAAAAATACTGACCGTTCCAAGGCGGCGCTTCTTTTGTGGATCATTTATGTTATTTCTGTCTTGTTTTTATTATACATTTGTGCGCATCTGTTTATTGATGCCTAGTGGTCACCTGCTGGGAAAGGTCTGACCTCTTGGCTCTCGTTTGTGATGTCTAATTGTGCAGCTGTCACTTTCCCATTGGTATCCTGGGTCAGGTGTGGTGCTTGATTGTATCGATTCCTGATTTTTGCTTTTTTGCCGTCTTTCTTACTTTTACGATGCTGGATTTAGACGAAAATATATTTAGTCCAATTTTGGTGCGTCAATTGATGGTGGTGGCAAGGGGTAAGGACCAAACAGTTATCAACCATGTCTAGTCTACAACTGACATTAAGTGCACGGTTCATAATCTCAAAAAGTATCATGTACATTTTAGGACGTTTCGGTTCTACTAAATATGAGATCAAATGTCATACAAACTTATAACAACCCGTCAATCTTATAATAGAGCCCTTTCTTCCCTTTATCATCCGTGGACTACCTCCAATCAATCTTGGAATAATTCTTTACTGACAGCCACTGTATGTTTCATAAGTCAATTGAGTGTTAGGCCTTGTCATGCTGAATAGTTTATGTACTACACTTCTCCCAATTTTAACCCTGTTGACGTGCACCATTTCAAAAGTCTGAGTTTATCACAGTATGTTAAATTGATTTAATTTTTTCTAAAAGTTTATAAGTGGGTAAGAAGGCAAATATCAAGAACCGATACAATCAAGTACCACACCTGACCAAGGCCATCACATGGGAAAGTGACAGAAGCACAAGAAAACATCACATACAAGAGAGCCAAGAGGTTAGCCCTTTCCCAACAGGTGGCGACAAGGTTGTAATGAAAAGACAAGAAAGCATGACAAACATGAAACATAAATAACATAAATGAGCAACAAAAGAGCAATGCCTTGGAACGGTCAGTAAAAATGATAGGAAGCCTCTTCTCGAGCTAAACATGTTTGTGTGTTTTAATAACAGCAGTATCTGGGGCGATAATTTGGCCAGTAAATTTAATACAAACTCCTGGTAATTAATTCTGTTTATTGCTGTTCCAATTGCAGTTTTGTTTCTGGTACTTGTGTATGACAAATGCTGTACTTATTATCATTTCTAGTTTTGCAATCATCTCCCCCAATGAAGAGAGAGCTGGTTATTTTACTTGCATTGTGTTCTTGCTGTAATGCAGCTGTTGTTGGTCTGTGTCTGTTCATTCTGGTGCCATGGATTGGTGTGTAGTTGGTGAGTGTGGCATTTCCTGGTCATACTCACTTGCTTTTAGAGGTAATGTATTGAATCTAGACACAATTCAGACCTACAAATTTACCCTTTATACTCCCTATTGCATCCATCAGACAGTGAACTATTTATTGTTGCACCATGAAGACCAAGTCAACCATATGCAAATGAACATGTCTGATTTGCCTTCATTGCCCCTTTGTTATCGATGGAACGTTTTCTCCTTTTCAAGCTCAATATATGACACTTTTAGCCAGGTGTACTTTGAATCAAGTCAAATATCATACCTTTTCAAAATAACTGTTTTTAATACAAAAATAAAATAATAATGCTTCTCTACTATCACTACAACTTATTAGGCTAATAGATGCAAACATGTATTCAAAATATCAGATGGTCAAGATGTAATATATTAATAAAACTGCCAGTATCCTCTTTCATTAAATTTATAGAAGTAAATATGGAACACAATTTCCCTGGTAATATTGCATAGACTATCGTTAAGGTATGAATCAAGTGATACATACTTCTTATGTTTAAATATAAACAGGCTACTTATCATGCGCAAAACAGCGACAACACTCACTACAATGATATTTCGTACAAATATTGTATTTTTGATTGATGATGATGTATAACATGGTTTAAATGCTTTACTGCAATTCTGTCTGACATAAGAATGACAACATCTTTCCATACATGGGGCTGTGGGAAATACGCTATGCCCTCTAGGTATTCTAGCAAACCTTCCCTATTAGCAATCCAGAAGGGTTTAAAATGCATTATCATATGACGTCGCGTCTGGGAGTGAAATAACGCCATGCAATAAAATCTGTAAACCACTAGTGGTTTATCGATTTTCGGGAAACGTTATGACGTCCATAACAACGTTGCGTACTTAACAAAATTATGACGTTTTAACGGCAGAAATGAGATTTCAATGTTATCTTAATGTCATATGATAAATAGAATCTAACATTCGTGCTCTTGTATTATTGAATTTATTAAACTCGCTGCGAAAAAGAGATAAAATGCTCGGCAAGCCTCGCATTTTATCTCTTTTCCCCAACTTGTTTAATAAATTCAATAAAACATGAACACTCATGTAAGATCCTCTATTTTCAATTTTGTGGTCAACTCTTTAAAAAGGTTACCATTTGGGAACAAAGAATACACAAACGAACTGAAAGTGCAGAGCGTATAAGTTTTCTGTGCCATCCTAGCTAGTTTCGGCCAAAATGCCTCATGCCTGACTCTCTAATGGTTTCAAAGTTCCACATGACTTTGCTAAAAAATGTGTGTATGAAATTTTATATCGTACCAAAATAGTAAGTGAGTATGATCAGGAAATACCACAATCACACACTACAGACAACCCCGTGGCACCGTGAGGAAGAGCCGCTCAACCATCACGAGACACCAGGAAGACAAATTAAGCAAAGCAATCAGCTCTCTCTTCCCCATCAAGATGATTGCAATACTAGAATGGACATAAAGTAACGTACAACAAAACATAGAACAATTACAGACTCTCACAATGGGAGTAACAACAAACAAAAAGTCAACAACAACAGAACCACCGCCTTAGAACGGACAGCAAGTCCGATTTTAAATATTTCCGTGAAGACCATGGATGCAAGAAAAAAACTTTTGATCAGGTGTTCAACCTCAAAACTCTGATACATTAATCAATTTAAGCACATTTCCATTTTGATGGGTGTTGGGTGGTCTTTTTCAAATATTAATAAAACATTCTGTAAGCAAGCAATGAAGATCCTGGTAAGACATCTTAGTATCTGGGCCTGCACTGTCTGCCTATTTTCCATAATAGGGACGCTAGGCGTATATGGGGTAACTGCTTAAGGCATAATGACGGAGTTCTCTATGCGTTTGTTATCGTGGCCTATTCTGGCAACATTAAATACTTGTTGTAAGTATAATATCCATACTTTAACAAACTAGTTACTAAACTTGATATTGAAAGTGCAACTACTGATTTTTGATATTTTAAGGATTCCAAAAGCAAGTTAATATGACAAGAATATGCCAGAATCACAGATCACAGATTAAATCTCTCTTCCACAGCGTGATGATTGGAAAACTAAAAAGGACACTGAATACTACATTTCATACCAGGGACCAAATGCACAAAAAGCAGCAACAGTAAACAATGAATCAGCAACAGCAGAACCACCTCCTTAGAATGGACGTCAGCTAAAGCCACACTTACATTACCAGGTGGGCATGTTTTGTAGTAACTGAGGATTAAGTAATTGTCTCTAGAATTATTTTATTTCTAGTGGACTTGAATGCAGGAATCATCTGACAAAAAAACTTCCGAAAATATCGTGAAGAAATTGCTGGATCTTTATAAGAGTTATAACATACTTTTGTAAGCACAGGTTTATCGATTTCAATACATTGCGTTATATCATTCTAAGACGCGACGTCATGTGATAAACAGAAGGAGAAACCACGGTCTGATAGAAGACTGAATGTGACCAACTTATGTTACGTGTCTTGCTGTCTGTTTTCATATGATACGTTTGACGTTAAATTGGCAGAAGAATTTTCAGTAAAAGATATAGATCACAAAACAATAGATATGCATATGTAATTATTCGGATCAAAAACTAGTCATAATCTCTTATCTCGCTAATAAAACAGGACAAAACCTGATTGACCCGACATGCAAAGAAAATAATTTTTGGCAGCTGTTAAATAATATGTCTCGCTGCACTCATCCGGAAATTAATTGAATCATATTTTAATACTCTTTTTGCATCAGAAAAAAAAATAATACTGGTTCAAATCTTTGAAGGAATCCTTTAGGATTGTCAATATTTAAAATCATAAAAACTACATCTGAATATGAATGCATAATGATATGCATATTTAAAGTGTGCAGTTTGACATATAGATATCCCATTAACAAGATTAATATTATGATTAAAGTTGAACAATGAAAGAATGCTCGTCAAAACACATGCAGAGATAGATAACATGCATATGCACCCAGTGTAAAACGCATATGCAGCGAAAATTTGGACAAAACTGTTCACTTACAAAATGTTGCTGTTTTAAAACGTCAAGGTAGACAAAATCAGCTGAGATGTCCAGCTAGGGTTGGGCTAAATATAACCAATGATCGTCATAAAGTAATAGGGTATTTCAATGGGTTTGCAATGGGAGCCCACAAACACTGATATAAGAAATAAACACAAAATGACATTTCAGTTTATTGCAACGTAACGGTGAATCATCCTTATATAGGTATGTCACTGCTATGAGGATTTTCTTCTCTCATCTAGGAGGCAAGTAAAAACCAAATCGAAACTCCACTACTAATTTCGAGTAATCAGACCTCGGGTGTATAATGGGGGTCTTCTTTAAACACACTATAATCTTCATTCGCTGGTATTTTAGTTTTATGAGGAGTTTAAATTTCGTGCTCAGTTGAGTTGAGCATGAAAAAAAGTTTTATATCTCGGAGCCTGGATATCACAGCATGCCATGATAAACGTCGTGGAAAAGAAAATGCGCTATAACGATATATTCCAAGAGATGTTATCTTTTTAACCTTTTAATAAAACTCTTTGGGTTGCCAGAATAATCGTGGTCTGGGCAATGGCTGCAGAAGGAGAAAGACTACTGTAAATGTAAATTTCAAGAGAATTTTATTTTCGCAAAAAGCGTTAAAAGACATATTTGCGACGTTAAAAAATCGCGAATATGGCTTAATTTACCTATATCAGTAAACGACAGAGTGATTTCATCATTTCGCGAAGGTTTCATTTTCACGAAACTTCGCGAAAATAAAATCCTCGCGAAAATTTCCGAATTTACAGTATCCCAACGTGGAGATATATAGTTTAGGGGAAAACGAATACATCAGGACATCTCTATATCTGATATTGGGCAATATGTGACATTTTAAACTGTATTATTATAGTCTAGTATCTGAAACCAAATGCATGAATAAAAGAACTTCTGTTTTCCATTCATACTAAAGAACACTATGTCAAAAAAGGCCTCAGTAATTATTATACAAATTTATACCAATGGGATTTTAAGACTGAACAGGGTGTCCAGAAAAAAATGAAACCCATTTTCAATTCATTATTACTCTAAAATTATTCAACCGGTAAAAAGGTTTTATATACCAGTTGTTAGGTACAACAGTAGACCATATATATGTAATATTACAGTTAAAATGCTTTCTTAAATTTTGAAATATTGCATCATTACTGAAGGCACCAATTTTTCATTTTTCCCCAGAAATTGGATTATGGATGAAATAAGTACATTTGAATAGAATGGCATTTTATCTCATTTATTCGTCACAAACTGCTTATTAAAACAAATAAACTTTTAAAAAATGAATAAATAAATAAATGAAAAAAAAAATGATTTGCAGCGTTACTGAAGAAAACTTGGCAAAAAGAGATAAAACAATAAATTATCAACTAGCTAAATGTGTGAAAATTCCATTTTGCGGGGAAATGAACCAAGGTGCCTTCAATTTTTACGCAATATCTGAAATTATTTAAAAGCAACTGAGCTGTTTTGTTACACAAATGTGGATAAGCAATATACATAAAATCTGGTATATAAAACGATTTTACCTTTAAATAGTTATAGAGCAATAAGGAATTGAAAATCGGTTTCATTTTTTTCTAGGACACCCTGTGCATCATTGTATATAAGAAAGCTTTCCCTTAAACTGTATTCCTTTCTTGTTTAAAGGGGTAAAACGCTCTCGAGACAACGAGGCATGTGCAATTTTATTAACACGTCCTTTTTCCCGTTAAGCGCATTTAAAAGCTATCTTTCAAGTTCATTTTTTGAAATATTTTCGCTGTCCAAGTCAAAATCAGATTGTACTTGAGTTGAAAAACCCGTTGAAACTAAACAAAAGGCATTCGTGCATTGTTATGAAATTGTATACCAAAACTTATTATTTCCGTCGCTGCCTGGCAAAACAAATGAAATGACGTGTGCGCCCAAAAAGACTCAGATCAGCATGGATAGCTATCGCAGTTGACACGCCTTCAAAGTCTGTATATAGAACCTTCCGATCCCATTTTAACACAGGCGAAATCTCTGAACCGTCTGGACCGTTTTCCATGCAGAATCTGAGTCTTTTCTGAGCACACAGTCATTATATTATGTTGTTGTTGTTTTTTTCATTGTGTGTCTCAAATCTTTTAAAAGTTAGAAATAGCGATTGAGAGAAGATAATTCCATAAATGGACATAAATAATAGACATCTGCGTAGATTAGTGTACTTATCTGTCAGAAAAAGACAGTTCCACCATAATTGACTGTACCCTATCTGTTTCTAGTTACACGTCTATTGTCCAATGTAAATTATATGTTAAAGATAATATAAAGATATCGTCCCAACCAAACCTTGCAGCAGACGATATTTGCAGACGATTCAAACTATGGCGTAGCCAGAACGCTGAAAAAGTTACTTCTCTTCAATTGCGTCCCTTTTTAAAATGGGAACTTCTCTTAAAGGAAAGAATTTGCTCCCAGTTCCTTATGGTCTAGAAAATCACTTTTACCACATTAGGTGACCTCCCTTCAATGTTACTGTTCTATTAAGCACGTGCGTAACTCCGTAATCACACACCCACGGCCCATTGAGGAAGATGCAAAGAACAACAACAGTAACAAGACATCTATAAAAGTAAGTAAGTGTGCAAAGACCAGGTATCGATACAATCAAGTACCACACCTGACCCAGGACACCGATAGGAAAATGACAAACTCACAGTTAGACACCACAAACGAGAGCCCCCTTCTTACAAGCAGTTCATTTGATTTTTTGTAAGAAAGTATGTAACCCAGCTGTATATCTTGATCATCTACTAATCAGCCAGAGCAGGTACATGTATGCTAGTCTTTCTGTGTCTTGACAAACTATTTTATCATGACGTGGGTCACATGGTACCAATTGGCTATTATCACTTAGACCTTCCTATATAAATTAGCTTGTGATTTGAGAAGGCGATATCATTGTCTCTACAATAACAAAGTGTCATCCTCTAATTGAAAATCTATTAAATAGACTTGTAAATGTCAAGTTAGAATAGGGCTGGACAACAAGGTTTGGTAATCAGTATAAATAACTGTCCAAATGGTTTGCATTTGAATGGGTATTCGAGAAGCGTGACAGACGAGACTAAATGAATACAAATTGAATATGTTGCATAAATATAACTTAACATTGAAATAGCTGTTAAAACAGTTTGTGTCAGCCAGTTCAGTCAATAGTTTATGTTCCGTACTAAGATAACTGCATACATTAGCAACCATATTTATTAATGTTTAACCTTAACTCCTCTTCAGATCTTGTGCTGCGAAATATTTCAGGTTGTAATCTAGACTTTTCTAACATATGTAACAATAGATGCTTGTAACTTGTCGAAGAAAGCAAACAAATTATACCACCCTTACCAACTTTAGCACGACATATCTCTTAATGTACAAGTTCTACACTAATGCAAGTGGTATAAAACTGTTATACCATGTTTGTCCAACTGTACACTTACATAGTTGCTTGATGGTCTCCCATTTTCCTGCCGTCTTAGAGTCTTAGAAGTAATTTGAATCTGGCACCTAAAGAGCTTGGTTCTGTCGTTGCTTTACAAACCAGTTATCACTAAATAAGAAAGACAGCAAGGATCAGAAATCGATTCAATCAAGTACCACACCTGTCCCATGGATACCAAATGGGAAAGTAACAAAATCACAATAAACATCACAAACAAGAGCCAAGAGGTCAGCCCTTTCCCTTCAGGTGAACACAAGGAAACAATGAACAGACGCGAAAGCATGAAAAAACGCAAGACATAAATAACACAAATGATCCACAAAAGAAGTACCGCCTTGGAACGGTTGGTAAAAATATTTTACTGGGGGGCTTAAACCGGCTTCACGGCACGCAAAACTCACCCTTAGTTAAGGTGTGGATCAAGACACATAGATGTTTGGTTTGCATGAAATACCCCTAACTTATCCATGCATCATCTCCAAAGTCCATATCCTATTATTTCAACAAGGAGCAGGTTAAAAATATATGTGCATAATTTAAACCCATTCATACGGAATTCCAGCTGATTTCGTTGTACAGAAAAACCTGTCTAAAACGGCACCTCAAAAATAGACAAAACAAAGGTCTTAAAGGCAATGGTAAATGATGAAGGTCGAAAGTATTGCAGAATGCTCTCTTGAAGCATTCTGCAATACTTTTGACCTACATTAAGCAATAATCGGTCTTGAAACCCAATTTTGGTCTTCTTTTTGAGTGGCCGCTTAAGACAGGTTTTACTGTATTATGATTCCACCTGTACGAGGTTTAGTCAAAAATAACTGAGCCATACCTCATAACATTTTGTTTGGCATTGTAGACAAGCAATGTGATTATGTTCTATAAGTATAATATGTCATAGATGTTTTAACCCTAAAAAATTACCCTAGTGAAGCTTCTTTTATGGTTGCTAGGCAACTGAAGATCGTCAGTCAGATCGATGCGTTCACGATCTCAGCCACCAGGAATTTACAGTATGTCTTTAAAAAGCTTGTGTGCTTTTTAGTTTTTGTGAAAGGCATGTTTGCGACTTATTTGAATAACATATAACATATTTTCTTTATTTCTGTATTTCTGTATAAAGTCTAAAGGCCATATAAACACACTGGTATCTTCGTGAGGTCAATACTGTCAACACTTGTATTATCTCGCGGTATTTGGTGGTGCGCGTATTAAACTATTGGCACGAAGGTCGTGTCCCAGGTGGGGTACTCTAATTTTTTCCGCATACGTAGGCTCGGACCCAGTATCTACCGTTCATCCCAAAAAAATATCAGGAATTTCAAGCACCCCAAAAAAATATTTGAAATTTTAGCGACCCAAAAAAATATCCCAATTCTGTACCTTGACCTTAAAAAAAAGACCCTAAATTGCATAGAAATGACCCTCAAACTAGCCCAATTTTGTGATGACCCCAAAAAAATATCCACAAAATCTTCATACTCCAAAAAAATATTAATTTTTCTGAAAACCCAAAAAAATATTGAAATTCAGAATTTTGAACCCAAAAAAATGGGCCGAGCCTACGTATGCGTGAAAATATCAGAGTACCCTGGGGGTCGTGTAGCGAAACGTTTAGTTTCAGCCACAAAAGTCTCTAATTCTGACAATATTGATGTTCTCCACTCTTTGTAGTCATCGTCTGCCTTGACATCTAACAGTAAATTCAAGTCCAAATGAACGATACCACAGGTTTCGAACAATTTCCTCCTCAATTTTTCTCTCTGCTTTTCATATAAGGGACATTCAAGCAAATAGTGACCTATTGATTCTATCTGACTACACTGACATTTGTTGCTTTCTACAGCGTTAGTTTTTTGAAGATATTCATTCAGTTTGACATAACCGGTTCTTAGTTGTATAACTGAGATTTCTCCTTTTGTTGATTGGTACTTGTGTTCCAAATTAAGACCTACTATATTTCTGTAATTGAAGAGATGCCTTCCCTTTTTTGTTTTATCCCACATTTCTTGCCATTTCATCTTGCCAGATTCTCTTGCTGCAGTCTTTACATCTCCCATTGTGAGAATTGGAGGCAACTCTGCCATCTCTTTGGCTTCTTCTGCCGCTTCTTTGGCCATCTGATCCGCGTATTCATTACCTTGGATATTTGAGTGTCCCAGTGTCCAAGATATATCCACTTGAATTCCAGCACTCTCTAACATTTGTATAGAAGTTTTAACCTCCTGAATACTTGCTTTATGTGTTTAAGCTTCCCATCCGAGTGTAAGATGACCAATAGCACACTGACTATCCGAGAAAATGTGAATTTTTTCTACATTATTTATTTCTCTTCTCTCTGTTTGATTTTGAATTGTATTTATTACCATTTTTATAGCTAATAATTCCTCAAGTAGTATAGATCCATAAGATGTAACAGGTTGTTTATGTAATATTGGGTCTGTATATCCAGGCATATATATGCAAGCTCCTGCCCCACATGGGCCAGGATTACCTAAGCATGATCCATCGGTGAATGCAATCACAGTCTTCTCATCACACCCATCTATTATTTTCTCTATTATTTCTCTTGACTGAGCTTCCTGATTTTTGGTTCTTGACTTGGATGATCCAAGGTTTTGCCAGTATTCTGGCTGTCGTTTACTTGGTTGTAGAGTTTCCGAATAGTTAAATTCTTTCTCTAGACAATGTAATGATATTCCTGTATTTGAAACCATATCTGCAATTTGTATGTTATCTTTCCGAATGGCGAGATTTTGCGTTCAATAATTTCTGACTCTGTAAAGGAATTCCAACATTTATTAATACATGAATCATTTTCTTTACATTACACTAAGTTTGTTAATGTTTAGGTGAACATTGAGTGTATGCGTTGCCTAGCAACAAAAAACTCCAAAATTCCACCAATTTTCAAATTCACGAGGTTTGTGTTGCCATGGAAACAAAATCGTGCATTTAAATCAAGGAACTTAATACAACTGAGGGTTAGTATGTGTATGCAGTACTGTTAAAGCATTGTTATGCTAATGTTTTATTGTTTCTATTAAAATTGTGTAAATATGATTGCGGGTGGGGTAAATTATAGGACTTCAGGTATATTAAAATTTGAAAAATTCTGAAATCAAACTACTACAGTATCTATAATTTGGGTTCAGTTGGTTTCTGTTCTGTGACACGGAATAGGTAAATGTTCAAGGCATCAGACGACAGTGAATAAAGCCTTGCCGTAACATTACTAATTCCATAGCAATGCTTAGATTTAGATGAATCACAGCGTGAACGCACCCCTCTGACAGGGCATATTCTGTTGCCTAGCAACCGTTACAAAAAGCCTACCAACAGAAATAAATTAAGTGATTAAATAGATGACATATAACTTCAATGAAATATCATCCAAATATATGTCCATTCTACTTAATTCAAATGTTATGAGGTAGGGCTCAGTTATTTTTGACTGACCCTCGTAGAGCATGCTATATAGATCTACCACAATTTGAGAGAGCAGATTATATTATGGTACCTATCACATATGCGTAAAAACATAATTTTATGCCTATACTGTGGTATTCAGCGGGACTGGATATCTAACGTTAGTTCTAACAACAGTTGATCTTCATCCATCATTTGTGTATGTTAGCAACATAGGCTCTGGCGAGTCTGCACACTTGTGCAGGTTTGTCTGTGCTTTCATTAGACGACGATGCAATCAGTAGCACAATCTCATATGCTGGTTCATTTATATGTAAAGTAAGAAACTTTTTTACAAAATGTGTTATCTGATGATTGTTATACATGACGCTCAAACGGTTATCGTTGATAATGATAGGGTAATTTTCTAAGTCTATAATTATGGCTTTGTCCACCGGAAAGACTTCTTTCGGTTGAGCTTGCAATGAGGTCAGTGTCATCACATGGCTTTAGTATCATTCACCCTGCTCTCTTTCCTTTTAGAAATCGCACAACCGACAATTATTTTGGCTGAAATACTAGTATATTTAAAGTACTCCACTTTCAATTTCCAAAATAAAACAATGGGCCATTAAATTTCATTTAGCGTAAAATTGTAAACATTAGTTTTAACATATATTTTGGATGCTCGAAAGAACAATCTCAGTGAGTCGGTTATTTTAAGTACCCACAACACATATTTGATTGAGAAATAAGAAAATTGTTTGCTCTAATTTAGGTATCGTAAGGTTACCCTAAACACATGTGGTCACAGGTATCTTTTCGGCTATGCAGCTGATGATTTGTGTTTTAGCAACTGCAGAATCTTGGGTGAGGATTTGGTCAGTAAAATAATTGAAGTCCCCAGTGACTTTTGCTGTGTAAGGCGGTGGTTCTGTTGCTGTCGATTCATTGTTTATTGTGGCTTCCATTTTTGTGAGGTTTTTTGTGTTTGGCCTTTGTTAGTGTCCTGTCTAGTTTTGCATCTGAGTATATCACCGAGGAAGAGAGATCTTGTTGTTTTACTTTAATTGTTTTTTGCTGTCGTGTGGCTGTTAGTGTTCTGTGTCTCTTCCAGGTTGGTCTGTTGTCTGTGAGTGTGGCATTTCTTGGTCATGCTCATTTGCCTTTCTATATCAGATGGCATGTTTAAAAGACTAATCCCAAGTTTTATTTTTTTAAAAAACAAAGGCATTTAGTTCTATACAAGTACGCACTGATAAAAATTAAGAAAACAAATTGTTGAAACAATAATAGGAGTCTTATGTTCTGATGTTTATTTAAATAGTTAATGACAGTTTAGCTATTCTATGTATATATGCAGTGTTTAAATGAAACTGTAACAGAATCTATATTTGCTAATTATTTAATTTCTTAATTATAAACCTGTACTCGTATGATTGGTTCTGTAGGACCTTAAAGATATGGAGCAGTCTGGTCTTGTTGTAACAGTATTGTAAATGTTCAAACATTTCACAATTTGTGATTTTAGGACTTGATCAGTATAGACAATATGTCAGTACTATAATATAGACACATCTCGTTATCACTTTGATTAATAAAGTTTTAAGTTCATTATTCAGCTGATCTTTTATTGTACGTTTGGCTTCGTCATTATTTGGGTCACTGTAACAATTCAATCTATGACTGACAAAAACAAACCTCAATTATCTCATAGTTTTTCTAACATATAAGCTTATTTTCAGGATCAGTCCTGCTAGAGAACATTCTGATCTTTAGATCAGAATGTTCTCTAGCATTATCTTATCCTGCACTTTCTACTCACTAAAAGAGTAAAAGGACAGGGTAGCTGATTTTGGATTCTGGCAAGTCTGTCGAATTGGCAGACTTGGTAGAAACGGTTCCTCGTATAAGGGTTATGCTATATGAGGTCAAGAATTTGCGTGACGTAGCATACGTTCAGATAACCTAATCAAACCACATCTACATCTGTTGTGCTTTAGTCAAGCTGTTTCTCTAACGAGCCGGAAACCTTTCCATACAGAACACAAACGTATAATAGTACTGTCTGTCTAAGGGTGTGTGCTCATCAGATAATCTTGTTGTTTGGGTAAATGTCGCGTGCGAAGACACCGCAACAAACTGTATCTGATCTTAAAATATGCAGTCCAATATACGCTCATCGCGAGATAGCTTTGTCACAAAGGATATTTAGCCTGAAACGCATTGTCTTCCAACCAAACACTTATGATAACCTTTATTAGTCTGTTTGAACTGTTATTGTGTGGTTATAGAAATATTGCAAAGGTAATTAGGGAGCTTTGTTCCATTTGTTTTCACATTTTGAATATATGCAAGATGGAAATATGTATTAGCTATACACGCCCATAACTTCAATCTGCTGATGGGGTTAAATGGTCGTATGCACCCAATACATGTCACAATCAAAGAGAACAGGCAGGGAAATGCACAAGAACACATTAACCCATCAAAGCTGAATAGAAATGCCCACTATTAGCAATTGGACCTGTCTATTTCCTTTAAAGATTTGTTGGGTGGTATGTTTCATTTTTATTCCAATTTTAATAGAGCGTGCTGTAAGCAAACAGTTTCTGCAATGATTGACGATGTCCCACAAAAAGACCTATTTTGGTCAATTAAAAATTCAGGTGAAATTTTAGATACACTTAAAGCTAGAGATTTCAATGCGACCAGTTTGTCTACTTATGATTTTTCTACTCTTTACACTACTTTACCTCATAATTTAATTAAAGATAAACTTATTGATCTTATTGAAAGTACCTTCCAGAGAGAAGGCTCTCCTTACCTTGCATGTAGTGACAGAAATGCATTTTTTACTTCAGAAAAACCTAAAAAATATCATGCATGGTCGTGTCAAAATGTATGCGATGCGCTGACCTTTTTGTTGGACAACATTTTTATTCGATTTGGCACCAAGCTCTATAGACAAGTTGTTGGGATTCCTATGGGCACTAATTGTGCTCCCCTGGTTGCAGATTTATTCCTGTTTTGTTATGAAAGGGACTTTATGATGTCTCTTTCTGATGATAAGCAGGCTGATGTTATTGATGCGTTTAACACTACTTCCAGATATTTGGACGATATTTTAAATATTAATAATGTTTATTTTGACAATATGGTTAGTCAAATATACCCTTCAGAGCTCCAACTTAATAAAGCCAATGCCTCTGATACCGAAGCCGCATTTTTAGACTTGCATTTGTCAATTTCTAATGATATTGTTTCTACCAAAATTTATGACAAACGTGACGACTTTGATTTTGAAATTGTCAATTTCCCATTTTTAGATGGTGATGTTCCTCGTTCTACATCCTATGGAGTCTATATCTCTCAACTCATTCGTTTTGCTAGAGCATCTAGCTATGTTGCTGACTTCAACACTCGCAATAAATTGTTAACTCAGAAACTTCTTAAACAAGGCTATCGGTATCATAAACTTTGCAAAACATTTTCAAAATTTTATAGACGATACTATGATTTGATTTCTAAATTCCAAGTTGGACTTAAATCTCTCTTGCGCCAAGGACTTTCGGAACCTGATTTCTATGGTGACTTTGTGTATAAGTTGAAGAAGATTGTTGGCTCTAATAATTTTTCAGCGCAGTTCATTAAAATAATTTCCCATTATAAAAAGATTGGCTATAGTATTAATGTATTGCAACAGACTGCATGCTTGGTAGTCAACCCAATCACGGTTGGCAACTTTGCTTTCCTCTTTAATTGCATGCCGGTGGGTCGGACTTCAGACTCTATGATGGTTCCGACTTAAAGACTTATCTGTTGATGAGATGGTAGGGGCCTGATGCTTTGGCTGTTTGTCGGGCCCACCGGGGTTTACCTGTTGGATTTCTTTTGCTCCGGTATTCAGTTTAATTTACTGTTGAGTCCTTATCCTTGCTTTTTCTCCTTGTTATATCTTGATTTATATGTTTTAGGAGATGATGCATTGATAAGTTAGGGGTCTTTCATGCAAACCAAATATCTATGTGTCTTGATCCACATCTGAATTAAGGGTGAGGTTGGCGCCGTTAAACCGGTTTAAGCCCTCCAGTAAAATATTTTACTGACCGTTCCAAGGCGGTACTTCTTTTGTGGATCTTTTATGTTTTTGTTCTGTCTTGTGTTTGCTATGTTTTGTGCGCGTATGTTTATATGTGCTTTGTGGTCACCTGCTGGGAAAGGGCTGACCTCTTGGCTCTCGTTTGTGGTGTCTTCTGTGAGTTTGTCACTTTCCCATTGGTATCCTGGGTCAGGTGTGGTACTTGATTGTATCGATTCCTGATCTTTGCACCATTACTTACTTTTGAATGGGTCAACCTTCGAAAACTAATGAACGTTTACACTTGACATAACATCGATCCTGATTAAGATCCCTACAGTTTGACATTCTGATAGTGTTCCTGAAATAATTTTGATTTTGAAAAAAAAGAAAGTCAGCAGACGATTACAAAAGCATGAAAAAATTACCCAGCATGCAATGATTTAAAAATAAATTTTGGTCGTTTATTTCAGGGCCTTGTCATCTGTCGTGGCTCTTGGAGCCAACATCATCTGTAACAAGATACCAGGTCTGGCCCCTCAACAGAGATCTATATGCCGGAGTAGGCCAGTCGCCATTGCTGTGATAGGGGAAGGGGCTAAAATAGGGATCACAGAGTGCCAGTATCAGTTTAGAAATATGCGGTGGAATTGTAGTAGCTCAACTCAGCACGATTCCTTCTTCGGGTTTCAGCCAAAAATTGGTAAGTTAATCTTATATGTTAACACTTTGATTGCTTGTATCGTATACTGATGATCAACTTTGCAAACAAGTTTGACCCAAACCAGGCCTGATGTTCAACAATTTCGCCAGCCTGACCTGGATAAAATCGGGTCTTTTAAAAACGTTGATTATTAAGAAAAATTAGCAGACGACAAATTGCACGCAAAATAATCTAGCAAGCAAAAAGGACACATAGCACGCAAAATAATCTAGCAAGCAAAAAGGTAGTTTTGCTTGCTAGATTATTTTGCGTGCTATTTGTCGTCTGCCATTTTTTTTTCATAATTATCGTTTTCAAACGATCTTTTAAAATCGCCATCCGTTTCAAATACAATATCATTGCCGCTGCTACTGCTGCAACTACTGCTGGCGATTTTTGTACTCTGTAGGAAATTTTTCATGCTCTTCGAAGCAGGCAGGTAAACTGTTAACACCGAATACAAATATTTGCTGTTAAAGAAGTACATTGTATATATATTAATTGCTCCCAGCCGAAGGTTTTGGTGTGATCTCGTCGTCGTCCGCAAAGCTTCTTATCCGCACTATATCCTCTGGACCAGTGTGTGGAGGAGGGGGGAGGCGGTGACCAAACTTATGGAAGGGGAAAGATGTGATCAGATTTTGGTGACCTTGATCTTATTTTCATGGTCATACCAGCACTTTGAAATGTCATAGCGTTTCAGCTTGTTATTTCTTGAACGGAATGATGGATCCTTTCAAAACATTATGTATTGTATAATTGTGTCACAATAAAGTATTTATCATATTTTGGTATCCTTGGTCTAGTTTTTAAGGGTATCATCATATTAAGACTGAAAGAATCAGCCTATTTCACACTGTATCTTCTGAAACAGTGAGTCCGATTTGGACCAAACTTGCATAGATACAATTCTGGGAGGGTTAGATTTTGGTGACCTTGACCTTGTTTTCTGGGTCACATCAACACTAAAATGTCAAATTTTGAACCGAAAAGCGTTCCCGCACATTATCTCCTGAATGGAATGATGGATTCTAGCCAAACTTTATAAACTGTATCATTGTGACACAATATAGAGTTGATTAAATTTAGTTGACCTTGACTTAATTTTCTAGGTCACCAACGTCTTAAGGCTGTAAAACAGCCTTTTTCTAACTCTATCTCCTGTGAGTGGATAGATAAATTGTTGGGAGAAGGGAGATAGGTGATAAGGTTTTGTTGACCTTTACCTTATTTTCAAGGTCACAACATCACTTTTAAATGCCCAATTTCAATTATAATAGTGTTTCCGTATTATGTTATATCTTTTGAACACAGGAGCCTCCGTCGTGCTGTGGATAAGCCATTTACCTTGTATCCACATACCCAACGTTCGATCCCCGGCTTTTCCAGTCTGTCCGATGAGACTTTAAGCCGTGTCCCCATCTTCATATGACCTTAAATGTTGCTGGGTTCTTAAAACAAAACACATACATGCATATATAATGGACAGGATGATTAATTCTGGCCGTTGATCGATTCTTGGTGAACTTGACATAGCTTCTAGCGTCACCTTCCAATAAAGACTGTAAAATTCGGCCTTTACCGCACTTTATTTCTGTAACAGTGGGTTGATTTGCATAGATACATTGTTAGTAGAATGAGTTGATTAGATTATAGTGAACTTGAATGTTTTCGAGGTCACGCCAGCACTTTTTAATGTCAAATCTGTAACAAAATGGTGTTTTACATTCTATTTCGTGAACTAATCTATTGTATCACACAATACCTTATCAATTTATAGTGTGACACAATAATGAGTTTATTAGAACTTGGATAAGCATGCAGCATTCAATTTGGGGTTGGATACATACTTTTCCTATTTTAATTTGTTTTAGCATCATCTGATATACTAGACTATCTATATTAAGGTAATAGTAGTGGTGTACGCTGAATGAAATATAATCCCATAATCTTTTCTGACCATGTAATACTAAATATAACATCAGAATAATAGAATTGGAATGTAGACCTATTTGCGTACATTTGCCCAAAGCCTGACACGAGTTTATTTGTTTATGTTTGCAATTAATCACAATATGATGTTATTCCTTTTACGGTCTTGTAGCTTTTCCCAATGCCTCTAATATTAACTGAATTAGCCTGTTTTCATTTAGGCGAAACCGAAGGCGGAGAAATTTGATGACGTTTAACCGACCATGTTTATAGTTCAACAAGCGGTGCAATAGAATGTGACTCGGTTCAGAATAGTTGTTTAAACGCCTTGCTACAAGGTTCATAGAATGAATAGGTTGGTGGTATAGCGGACACCTTTGGGTTCTTTTCTAGATGATCTAAGATTTGTTTAAATATGCCATTTCAGTAAATAACGTGACTTTATTACTGAAAGCGTACCTTCGATTTTAGAGAGTTGTAAAGCCGTGGTCTGAAACATAGACGTCCTCAAGTCAAAACGCTCCGTGTTGGTTAATACAAAGAAAGTATGTGGTGGCGATGAGACCACACAGGGAGCTTATGTAGATAAGGCGCCCGAACAAAGTTCCAAGGCCTGTGAGCTTGAGTGGCAAATTTTTTCTACCTGCCTGCATTCCTGCCTGCTCCATCTATCTATCCATCTATCAAGGAGAATAGTTCTGGGGAAATAATCATTCAAGGCATCACAGTTTTTCAGTAGCCTACAATGCTGGAACTATAGGAATTGTCGTGTTCCCTCCCTTAGGCATATCTTGATCATCTCTGGAAAGAAAACCCGAATGGGGCTTGTTTGTAATGTACGTTACCACAAATCCGTTTAGAGTAGAAAAGAATTTTATATATTTATTTCTCATGATTCATGGCATTAATTTATCTGTAATAAAATATATACCTACATGTTGAAATATCGATTATCGCCATTTAAGTGGTATCATAAGGTTGTAACATAGTGAAAGTGGTTGCATTTCCAGGACATTTTCATTTGCATTCGAGATAGGTTTTGGAAATCACCTTTGGGTCCCAATTGGCAAAACACCTGTATTATTTTTTTTTAATTCAACTATTAATGCCATCTGTCTGAAAAGACAGTTTATGAAAGATATATTGCATTCAGCGCAATTAAAATGACACAAGGCGTACTTCAGCATTTTAATTGGTTTATTCATTAACGTTCGATAGACATTGTAACTTGATGAATAGACGCTAAGAATGAGAAGAATGCTAGAGACATATAACCTATTTATACATAGGGTCCCATTTATGGGACATCAGCGGACTGTGGAGACCCAGATGTGACATCAAAGAATGTGGCATCTCATCAGGGTATGCAATATTTGCTGTCGTAACAGTTATTAATTAGTGGATAGCTTTGAAATTCAACCAACAGCTACCTATAATGAATATCACCTTTTATCCTAAATTACACGTCCGTGGGTCAAGTCTCAGACTGAATGACGACCCTGACCTCAAACCATGGGCAAAACAAAAATTTTCAGTGTAAAATTGTAAATATTTTCTTACCCATCAATTTAAACATATGTTTTGAGACGGTTCTTTTGAGTACCCACAACATATGTTTTGGTTGAGAAATAAGAAAATTTAATTTTCGTTACGCACTCTTCACTAAAGTCCTGTAAAAAAAACTTTCATCGATGTGTATAAAAGTAAACAAAATTATGAAATACCACATAGTACCAGCTTAGTGGTTAGCAAAAGTAGCATCAATTATCCAAAATATCTAATTTTACACATTATATAAATACCAGGCATATGTTGTGTACACAGATAAAATTCTAAATCACTTTTCAGAATCATGTTCTCTTTAGAATACTAGTTAGAGCTATCGCATAGATAATTTTCTCCTGTAAATGTTTG
Organism: Loripinus fragilis; assembly: GCA_964019695.1. Lineage (NCBI taxonomy): Eukaryota > Metazoa > Mollusca > Bivalvia > Lucinida > Lucinidae > Loripinus > Loripinus fragilis. The sequence continues at coordinate 95,427,735 of OZ026520.1, forward strand.
CAATAAAACATAATAATGTAGTTTATTTAGTACGCAAAAGAACATTACAAATGCCCAAACTGCGATGCCACAACCCTTAACGGACCATGATAGCATCTTATTTTGCACTTTGCAGTTTCAATTATAATTCATTTCACTCTAAAATATTCATCTACAAGTAATAATGGCGCCTCAATTCAATTCTTGAGTTGGGCATCAACGTAAGAAAGGGGCCTCGATTTATTGAACCACTATTGAATGTTTTGTATGTTGCCTGCATATTGGCTAGACTGCTGAATTCTTTACAGCCACTTTCGTGTAGTTTTAACCTTCTTATCATGATATTGGTTATATTTAGATATATGTTTTAATGAACTTTAGCTTCCGTGGAAATGTCCTTTTGTTGCAAGGTACATTAAGGCATGCCAACCACCAATTCATCTTAATATGCAAAAATGCAGAACGAAATAGAGGTTTTATTATGTAAAGATCTCAACGTGAGCCACATCATGCCAATATATGCATGGAATACACAGCAAATAAACATCCTTACTATACTATTACAGCGTACAGATTAGAAGCATCCCTATATGCTCAACATTTTAGATATTTCTTATCAAGCAAAATTAAAAAAGCAAATGCAGACATCTACTTAGGCTGCAACATTTGCCCTATCTTCAATTGATAGCAACCTTCAATTTTGATTCATAAACTTTGCACGATCTTTTTTTACCTTCGATGAATAAAACTTCAGTAATATATGTGTGAAGGTCAGTTACAATACAATTACTTTCTCATCGGATTTCCTGAGTTTTTGCATATATAAATCAGTTATGTCATAAGCTCATAATCGAGTTAATGACATGGCACACGAGGTGTCATATTTTTATCGCCTTGAATCAGTTTGATATTTAACGTCTTGACAGATAGACGTGTCGTCTTTCTCACACTGAATTTATAAACACTGCTTTAATGTGGAGTCAGTTTGCATTCATAAAGCAGTTTAAACTATCTAGCCAGCTATCCATACATCCAGTCATCCATCCATCCATTTTGGTATTTAGCAATGGTTAGACGCCTTCAACAAATATATTTTGTTTCTCTGTTTAAATTACAAACAATTAGTAAGTATGAATAGGTTATACCACAATCACAGACTGTAGACCAACGCACTGAACCGTGAGGAAAAGACAGAGAACATAGACAGACAGAACTCCATCAGAGTGTATTAAAGCAATCAGCTCTTTCTTCCCGGCAAGATGATTGCTACACTGGAACGGACACAAAGAAATACAAAACAAAACAGAATCAAACACAAAAAGCATGACAAACAATGAATGAAGAGCAGCTGTGGCCACCGGGTGGCTAAATATAGATTACTAGGTGAGTGTCTTTTGATATCAAGTTTACCAGGCAAGGCTTTGAGAATGCCTTGACATCGCGAGGCTTGCTGAGCGATTCAACATGCATTCTAAAAGCTGAGTCTGGTAAATTCGATATCAAAAGGCACGAACCTGGTATTCTTTTTGTCTGTATACCTATTGGTTCACTCTTCAAACTAGCGATTATGATGTAATTGACGATTATTGTGTCGATCCAGTGTCATTGGTGACGTCATTCAAAAGGTCCAACGTCGACATGACCTGATAAAGGCACGTACCGTGAGATAGGCAACCTTTATCAGACCAACGTGCAACAATGCAATAAAATAAGCGGTAACTGATAATATGTTTTACAAGCTAAATCTTGGCCCTAGATTCTGAATTTGTTTGCCCTAGATTCCAAATTTGTTAAAATGGGAAACACCCCAGCAGTCACGCATTGTTGACTCCACATAGATTCAACGTTGATTCAACAACATGACGTCGAATCAACGTTGAATCAATGTTGAGTCAACGATGCGTGCCTGCTGGGACAAATTACACGAATGAATATAAAAATGCAATTAAAGTTAAGCAACCAACTGACTCTGCCACCGAGTCAATTGCAATACTAAAGTGAAGCAAAGTACTGAAACCAGGACAACAAACCTTAGACAGCAGTTGCAGCCACCAGGGAAGGGGCTTAAATATATGTTACTGACCAAATCTCATCCCTAGATTCTGATGTTTTTTAGCTGGATTGGAGGCTTCCCAAACTATACAATGCTTCTCTATGAGAAACAATCCAATCAAATTAAGATACTTTAGTAAACATGGAAATGGCTCTTGGCTCATAGGCAATCGAAGCGAGTATCATATATACTCATGCAAAAAAAAAAGGAAGGCCACCCTGAACTGTGTATAAGGTTCGTTTAATTTGCATAGTAATTCAGGGTCACTTACAGAACAACGCTATGTGGATGAAGTCTTTCTCCCACATGTCCTGCAAATCTATCAGACTATTGGTACCAGTTTTCTCTTCCAGCAAGACAATGCTAGCATACCTACAATATGGCAAAGTACTGTTTTCAAGCTAGTCATGTCATGCCCCCTTGACTGGTCTTCCCGGTCCCTATCGATCTCCAATCTGCCAGCCCTGGAATATTCTAGGCTGGTGGGTCCATCATTGTAACCCATCCCAGCTGCCACATTTCCCAAATTTGAACACTAGCTGCTTGAACAATGGCAATGTATTCCACAGGGGGGTGGGGAACCACCCCTGACTTCTTTTTAGCATGTGCAAAATGCTCATAGAATGCATACATAAAGATGGTGGTCATACAATATATAACTTACACAACATATAAATTTGTAATCATAACATGTTCATGTCTGTATTTATTTTCAACAAAGCCGGTGAATTGGGGTGGCCTTCTTTCTATTAACATGAGTATATGTACTTTAAAACTATCCACACATGCATATACTGGATTTTACTTGCAAATTATTATCTTCTTATTTAAATGATCAATTTATATAAAATTAAGAAATGGACCCACAGAGAAGGAGGGTTATGATGTGAGGACTTGTGACACTTTGATGAAAAAGAATTTCCAGCATTTAGAGACACCCAAGGGGTTTGGCGACAAGGGGACAGGGCATTTATTTCGGAGGGACAAGAAAATCAAGATCAAATTTTTGAGGGAACAGGGGAATAAGGGCAATATTCGGGGATCAAGGAGTAAATGAAAACTTTCCATTTTTTGGAAACAGTATGTCACTCCAATTTATTTCTGGGGAACAATGTAACAGGTACAAAATTCACCCCTTTTAGGGCTTCCATGTCGTCTATCAACTATGTGGTGATTAGATCAACCGTATCATTTAGATGTTTGGTAACTTTTTCGCAGCGACTTTTGTCGTTTGCTGATAACCTTTGCAAACAGCTAGTAAACAAATCAAGACAGACAAAACATGGGCCCTAATTTGGGTCCAAACCATTTGACACTCCAATATGTTCCTGAATGATTTTTTTAAATAAATCTTGAAACAGGTAAGCAGATGACAACATAAGTATGAAAAGTTACCCAGCATGCAGTTAATCCCTTTTATTTCTCTGTATCTTTCAGCCAGTAAAGAATCCGCCTTCTGGTCAGCCATTAGTTCCAGTGGTGTTGTGTATGCCATCACACAGGCATGTAGTGTGGGAAACTTAGATCAGTGTGGCTGTGATAAAACCAAAATGGATAACAAGAAAAACCAAAAGGGATGGAAATGGGGCGGATGTAGTGCTGATATTCGACATGGACTTACATTAGGTCGAAAGTTTTTAGATGCTAGAGAAATAGAACAGACAGCAAGATCCCTGATGAATAGGCATAATAATAAAGCTGGCCGAAAGGTTTGTAAAACTTTATCTGTTTATTAATACCTGGTGTAAAGGCCTTTCCAGTTTTGTTTTGTTGCTTGTTGATGATGGAAGAGAAGATGACCACATTCCACTAAAAGCGGGCTATCATTGGCCCGCCAGAAAACGCCATTAGATGGAGTTTCCCTGGCGTGTCGATGATGGCCCTACATTGAATGCTGGCTTTTGTAGCTGTGCGATTTTTAAGTGGATCCTTCCAAGTATTGCTAAGAACACCTATATTTTTGTGATTTTCCAGTGGGGGGGGATCCGCGCATGCTCATGAATATGCTCTTCCTCAGTTAGTTAATTTGATTTGAGTGCTTCTTTGTGGTGATACATTTAATAAGCTAGGAAGTTTCTTGCAAATTATACAGTATATTTCAGAATAAAGGGCAATACTTTGGCCAGTAAAATAGTTAAGACTCCAACGGATGGGGCTGCTGTCCACTCTAAGGCGGTGATTCAGATATTGTTAATTCATTGCTGCTCCCATTGTGAGTGGGGGTGGTTCAGATACTGTTAATGCGTTGTTAATTCCCATTGTGTGTGTGTGATTGCTTTGCATTATTTGCATTTATGTTTTCATGAGTGTCTCTTTGTCTGTATTGTAATGTCTCTTTCTCATGTTCAGGCAACTTCGGACATCGTTTAATTTCGGACATACATTTGGAAACAGTGGAAATCCAGATGCAACGGCTCCTTATGACAGTAATAAAGAGGGCAAAGATCAGGAATCCATACAATCAAGAACCACACCTGACCCAGGATACCAATGGGAAAGTGACAACATCACAATTAGACATAAAAATGAGAGCACTAAGGTCAGTCCTTTCCCAGCAGGTGACCACAAGGCATCAACATACAGACGTGCATGAAAGCATAACAAACAAGACAAAAATAACATAAATGATCCACAAAAGAAGCACCGCCTTGGAACGGTCTGTCTCATCGGGATTTTTACTGTTAGCTTAGTAAATCTATCATTTATTCCAGTAATTAAAATATGAAACACACGAAGTTGCTGTCTGAATTTAACTTATGTCCGAAGTTACCTGACTTAACCCCTATAATATTGTTTGGTTTGGTTTGCCCGGCTAATTTTTTGTATAGGTGGACATAATCCCCCCATGTTTTTTGCAAGGTGGACATTTCCCCCCTGATATTTTTACAATGTGGACATAATCTCCCTTATTAATTTTACAATGTGGACATAACCCCTACCGGACAAAGTTTCCCCACCCATTATTCAAGCTTGTCATTTGATGGGCTCTCAGAGCTTCAAAAAAAGGCATTCCCTAAAATTGCATTTTATTTAGTTGTTTTCGTTTCCTTTTTAAGGGTTTCATGTTCACAAAGGGTAAAATGTAATAAAAAGAAATAACTGGTCTAACTGAGCGCTACTTAGGTCAGTCAACCTTATTATTGCCTAATTGATGGTCACAGTTTACTGGAATTTCTTTGTAATATTTCAATACTTAATGATTATCAAAGTTGATAGATAATTGATAGGACAATGTCTATTTTTTGTTGTTGTGTTTTTAAATTTATTGTTGATAAACACAGTGCGCGTCTGTTTATATGTGCTTTGTGGTCACCTGCTGGGAAAGGGCTGACCTCTTGGCTCTCGTTTGTGGTGTCTTCTGTGAGTTTGTCACTTTCCCATTGGTATCCTGGGTCAGGTGTGGTACTTGATTGTATCGATTCCTGATCTTTGCACCATTACTTACTTTTATTATAATTTTAACAAAGGGCCCTTGCATTGCATAACCTACCATTTCTTATATGTGATATTCTAATTGGATCTTATTTTAAACTCTTTGTCTACAAGCGGCGACTTTTATCGACTGCTGATAATCTGTGCAAACAGTTTGGACCCAGACAGAAAGGCGGTCCTGATCTGAATCCTAACCGTATGACACTCTGATAGTTTTCCTGAAAGTTTTTTTTTATAAAGTTAATTTAGAAAAAAGTCAGCAGATGAAAAATTACTCGACATGCAAAGAATTAAAAGTCATTGGTAGTTTGGGGGAGCAGAAAAATGTCCTATGACTCTTTTAAATGAAACAGATAAACTTTAGAATACGCTTTTAGGAAGCTCTGAGAACTAAATCATCAAGTGATAAGCTTTAAAAAAGTGTGTGTGGGGGTGGGATTTTGTCTGGGAGGGGTTATGTCTATGTTTTAAAATTCAAAGGGGGGATTATGTCAATGTTGTAAAAACATTAGGAGGATTATGTCAACCTTGCATAAAATATGGGGGGATTGTGTCCTCCTAAACACAAATGAGCAGGGGGTTGTCTGGGGGTTGTCCTTCACTCTTGGTTTGTTGCTTTACATCCCAGCAACACCTATGGTCATGTCAGGACGGTCCACTCACCTCACCACACTTTTTCCTGGGCAAGCTTGAACAAGCGGTTAACCAGTACTTCGTGCACATACTTTTGTTTGTAACTGACAACAACTCTTCTTGAATAAATCAGCGAAAGAGAGGATAATGACCGTAGAAATCATTTCATGATCAATATCCGCGAAGGTATGGAACCAGGCTGAGATCAAACTTGCTACCCCTGGATCTGCAGTCAGATACGCATCTATAGTCAGACACGTTGCCTCTGCGCTATGCAGCTTCGTATTATAATATTGTAAGGAATCAGGAGAATGTCAATTAGGCACCATCTTTTTTGTTCAATTTCCTTCTTTGAAAACTTCATAGAAATGAGCATTTAAAAACGATCTTGAGAGCTTGAATAAAGTTATATCAAAGGTCTATTAAGTGAGATAATTAGAAGCTAGACACAAAAACAAGCAAGTCAATTTACAGAACAAACAAAATGAAGCGAATAATCTTTTAACCATTATTTTGTTTGATTTTTGGATTCTATTTAAACATCGCTTTGACAAAATTTAAGATAATTATCAATTTAATTCAGAATTATCTGCTCAATTCAATTAAGGGCGTTTATTAGTATTTCTTTCATCTGATAATATCTTGTGGTGACGATAAATGGTTATTCACTTGTTACAGCTTTTCAACAGATGAGTGGGTTTTAGTAAAGAGACGACCACAGTGATAATTAAATTTGTCTTTGACTAGTTGTAACTGTTAACAATATTAGATCTTCTGTGATAATAGTTTCTTGATCGAAGATGTAACTTCTTAAGAATCGACCATGAATGGGATGACTTCAGTGTTTACACTGAACTATTGTCTAGTCGACTCTATAGGGACTTGTTGACCGGTGTTCAATAATCGTCGTGGAAGGTCCGTTGTCCTACACACAACGACTCTTTGTTACCGAACCAAAACTGGTTATTAAATCCACAACGCCTCTTGACGTTGCGCTGATACTTTGAAGATAAAACGTAATTTATGTACTTGAGGGTGCGAAATGAATAATTTGGATATAAGAAAATATCCACTTGTTGGACCAACCATTTCGAACCAAATTCATAAACAAATAATAGTTTTCATTTTGGATAAATAATACCAGTTATAATAGTACTATCATAAAAACGCCTAAAGCTTTTTTGCCAATTAGTTTAATCCTTTTATGACCAGAATCACCATACTTTGCCTTTTCCTCGCGATGCCGTGGGTTGGTCTGCGGGGTTGCGGTTCTGGCATTTCCTGGTCAAACTCACTTGCTTTTTGAACCATTCTTTCCATGCCTTGCTTTGACACCGAACATGATTGATATATCAGATTTACATGTGAGAGAAAGTTATCGAGCAATTGTCGCTTTTTTATTTTAATGTTTAAGTCACAATTATAATTGTGTGAAGCATGATCTTAGTGATCAGAACACCACAAACAATGGACAAAATACATTAAATCATACCATATCGAAAGAGAAAAAATTGAAATCTGCTAGAAACAATGAAACATGGGATTTAAATTAAGGCTACAAACACACATAAAATTATCGTCATTAAATATCCAGTAACAGGGTTGGATTATGATATACATAATAATTAACAACATGAAACTTCTAAATTGATCATACTGTGTACATTCTCTTAACTCAAAAAATACATTTTATCATTATCTATCTGTGATGCTAAGAGCAATAAAAGTAAGTAAGGGTGCAAAGATCAGGAATCGATACAATCAAGTACCATACCTGACCCAGGATACCAATAGGAAAGTGACAAACTCACAGAAAGACACCACAAACGAGAGCTAAGAGGTCAGCCCTTTCCCAGCAAGAGACCACACAGCACAAAGAAACAGACATGCACAAAGGCATAGCAAACACAAGACAGAAAAAACATAAAAGATCCACAAAAGAAGTACCGCCTTGGAACGGTCAGTAAAATATTACTGGAGGGCTTAAACCGGTTTCACGGCGCCAACCTCACCCTTAATTCAGATGTGGATCAAGACACATATATATTTGGTTTGCATGAAAGACCCCTAACTTATCAATGCATCATCTCCTAAAACATATAAATCAAGATATAACAAGGAGATAAAGCAAAGATACGGACTCAACAGTAAATAAAACGGAATAACGGAGCAAAAGAAATCCAACAGGTAAAACCCAATTAGCACTAATTAAGTGAGGTCAGTTTTTGCAGTTAAACAGATCTGTAATTTCCAGGTAAGCAGCAACTTTAAACAAATTTTATACCAAAAAGTGTCCTTATTTTTCAACATAATAAAATGACTGAAAATACGTTTTCAATTATTTTTGCGTAAAATACATTAGTAGCTTCCATATTGAGTTCGACCAACAAGTATTATTTTAAGAATAATGAAGAAATTTCAAGTATTATGTCAGAAATTGATCACCATTTTCCTAGGCTGACCAAGAAAATAATGGTAAAAGACAACTGATCTCAGTGGATATTCCATCATACATGTAATTTGTCACCGTATTTTATCCTAAAACAGAAGAAAAGATGGTAAAAAGCAGTTTGAATGCAAAGAAGATGTATTGTACACACTATGTGAACTTACATAAGTATGTTAGCATCCTGTATTATAGTGTGTTGATTTGATTAGATTGTTTCTCTGTGATGCATTATATAAGTTAGGAAGCATCCCCGCAAGCTAAACATTTTTGTGTTTTAACAACAACAGAATCTTGGGAGAAGATTTAGCATCAGTAAAATGCATTTAAGCCCCCAGTGGCTTATGTTGCTGTCCGTTCTAAGGCGGTGGTTTTGTTTTGTTTTTAGCTAATGGATGAGCTGATAGTATACCAGTCATTTAATTCATTGTTAACTGCACCCCCATTGGTTTGCGGGGTTTCTGGGATTGGTCCTTGTTTTGTTATGCATTACTTAATTCTTTTTCTAGTTTTGCAATCATTTTGCCGCAAAAGAAAGAGCTGGTGACTTTCCTAGTGTCTTATGACTCTTAGCGTTATGTGGCTCTTCCTCGCAGTTTCGTATGCTGGCTTGCTGTGTGTGGATGTGATATTTCCTGACCATCATCACTTACTTTTTAATCGGTGCACAACCACAGACAAACTAAAATAGATAACGATGTCTAGCTATCCATGAATACAGGAAACACCAATTGATCTGAAATTTTTACCATTGGTCACCTAACGCTTAATGTGGCCTCGAGTTTGTGGGCGACTGCCGTTTTTAAATTTTGCAGATTTTCTCTAATTCCCGAAATATCCATTTTTAGATTATTTTATTAGTAGCCCAAATAAATACATATTGCATTGCTAATTCCAAGTAACAGACTTTAGTACTAGCCATAGGCGGATCCATGGGAAGTAGGGTGTCCCTAGAAATGCTGGATCAGACATTCCTCGAGAAGCAATTGGATAGGGTCTAATAACTTCTCGAGGGAGGTTCTACGACCCTCTGTGAAATACGTTGACGACTATTAAGACTTCAGCATCTACCTTAACATCGATTTTCATTGTATATGTAAAGGAAGTTGACGACCAGGCAGGTGACACTATAATGAATGAAAAACAACCTCTTCCATCATATCGCGACGACACACAGCAAAACCAACAATGTAAGTGACTATACATTTGGACAGTTTAAAGATTCTTCTGTTTTAATATAACACAATGCAGACTTTTAATACATATAGACGAAGAATAGTTTTATTGATCAGCTTGTGCGTTGGCGAACAACGATACTACATAACACAATATGCTCTTGCGAAGCCTGGTGATATGGAAATGTTTGTAGTTTTTGGTCGTACCCAAACTCAAATACTATTAGTTAATTCATCAAGACTGATGTATGACAAGACAGCTAATAAAACGCTAATACAGACATCAAGTTATGGTATGCATAAAAGTGTCATGTTTCACAGATTGTGTGTGAGGCACTGTCAATATTTATGAGGGCTAGTCAAAACTTATCCTTACAGGTGACCTGAGCACATTTAGACAAGAGTACGTGATCAAAAAGAATTTTTATTATTTCTCAACCAAAATATATGTTGTGGGATGCAAAGTTGCCCCCGGTGTGCAATTTTGGTCGCTTAAGCGAGATTTTATAAAAATACATCTACTTCATCCAGCTTTTGAGATGGGGCAAATGAATGCACCAGGGTGCTATGATCCTGGTTAACGCAACTTTTGTTATTTGAATCAAAATTGTACATCAAAATTAACATTTCCATTTTCTACAACATAATGAGGAAGAGACACAAGAACACAGACAAATAAAGGCACAATAACTAGCCCTTATACTAACGGGTTCTTCCTTCTGACTTGGAAAGTCCATTGCATATATCTAGTGGTATCCGGTTATAATTTTCAAAAAAATATTGTTTTTTTTTGTCAAAACATTTTTTTTTTACAAAACCAAACACTGTATACCCTGATGAAATGCTGCATTAAATTAACTAACTGTGATTCATCTGCTGTAAGGAATGCGTAATTAGATTAAACCAAACACAGCATCGAAGAAATAAACATAACACAACAAATTGCTCAAGAGACATATTCTTGCAAAAAGAAAAATATTTGAATTAGTATACATTGCATATTCATGCGTTATCATTATATGCTCGTTTAGGTAATCATTTGAAAAGGGGCGAACCAAGACATGTTTCTAGCTTTTCCTAGCATTTAAAGAATATAAGTACATCTATCATTCAATGTCATTTGTTAATGAAGATAAAAATAGCAAAAAAGCAAAATAGTAAAATACTATTAGATCCATCTATTCTTGTGAATGACTGGTACTTGTCCCAAAGATTTCCACACTGTAAAAAATACGCGTAAGCTAACACTCGTCTCGAACATGTGAAACGTACCAATATCTCAAAAACTGTTCTAAAGGGATCTTACCTAATTGTACCTGAATTGCCATATACTTTGCAATATTGCCTATATGTGTGTTTTCATGTAGGGTAAAGTCGGGTAAATTCGGACATCAGGTAAATTTGGACACACGTTTGCAAACAGTGTAAATCCAGATGAGACGTCTCATCAGGATTTTCACTTTTTGCTAGTTTGTTTAATTTTTATTCCAACCATTCAAAATAAAAGAAACAAGGTCGCTGTCCGAATTTAGACGACTGTCCGAATTTACCCGACTCTACCCTACTTGCCAGTAAACATTTTTGTGCGGAAATGGGAGATTGTGGACTTCATTATTCAGCTGGTATCATAAAATATTATTAGGTCTGAGATAACACCATGTCCCGTGATTTATTGTACTAATCAATTAAAGCTGTCATATTACAGTATGGTCAGTAACATATGACAGATAATTGGACAATAAATACGTTCTCGAGAAATGAGCCTTTACCAAAATAGGGCAAGATTTGGCGAGTAGGATACACATGGTCTGGGCTGCCGTCTGTTCTACTTAGTAATATGTTAGCATCAACGGGCTCAGTTATTTATTGATGAGATAAAAGGTGCCTGATGCTTTGGCTGGGGTTTACCTGTTGGACTTCTTTTGCTCATGTATTCAGTTTTATGTACTGTTGAGTCCTTATCTTTGCTTTATTTATTCTTTTAATATCTTTTATTATATGTTCTAGGAGATGATGCATGGATAAGTAAGGGTCTTTCATGCAAACCAAACATCTATGTGTCTTGATCCACATCTGAACTAAGCGCCATGAACCCCGTTTGAGCCCTCCAGTAAAATATTTTACTGACCGTTCCAAGGCGGTGGTTCTTTTGTGGATCATTAATGTTATTTCTGGCTTGTTTTTGTTATTATTTCATGCACTTTGTTAATTGTTGCCTTGTGGTCACCTGCTGGAAAACGGTTGACCTCTTGGCTCTCGTTTGTTATGTCTAATTGTGAAGTTACATCACTTTCCCATTTGTATCCAGGGTCAGGTGTAGCGCTTGATTGTATCGATTCCTGATCTTTGCATCTTTCTTACTTAGAACCACTGGCTTACGGACCGGAGTGGACTTAGTGCCCTTGGCTTCCGAAGATATTCAGACCTGGACTGAGGTGTTAGCTGAAACTTTATAAAGTTGTCTGATACATTAGACTTTAACAAGCCATTAAACGAGTCTTACATGTCAAAGAAGTGTAATTATTTTAACAACGTGATATGTTTACATAATCTCTTCTTGTGTTGTCGCCGTCGTTTTAATTTAATTACCCCATTAATTAGTGCTTAAATGACATTGAAGTTATACCATGTAATTTTCTTTGAGGGCGGACTCGTATTATTACATAGTGTCAGGCTACATATATCTTTCCTACAAGTTTCATAAATTTTCCTTTAACCATGTTCCTTCTTGTGTAACGATGCATGCAGAGTGTCATTCACAACGTTTGTAGTATGGGTGTACTTGTTGTCTTTTTGAGAGATCGCTGCACCTTTCTATACATTGTAATAAATTTGGGCCTGCACATCTCTCTCTCTCTCTCACACACTCTCCCTCTCTCTTTCTCTCTCTCTCTCTCTCTCAGCGAGACGATTACAAATCTGAAAAGGACACAAATTACTGTATACCAAAACAAGTCTATAACACACAAAAAACACACTAATAATATGAGTACCAATAAACAGTGAAACAACAGCAACAAAGTCACTGCCTTAGAACGGGCAGCAGTCGAAGCCACTGTGGATGGGGCGATGGCTTAAAAAATATTACTGGCAAAATCATATAGATTCTGCTGCTGTAAATACACAAACTTTGTTTAGCTCGCATAGAAGCTTCCTAACTTAATCAATGTATCATCACAGGGAAATTACCAAACCAATTAAAATACTGCGATGAAACAAAAAAAGGACTTCCAACTAAATGCTAAAATTAACAAAAAAAACGGTTGAGCCACGGTTTGCCCAGCCATTGAAAATCATTGGGCATTGGCCCACCAATGAAAGCTTTAGGGCTGTACCGCCATTGAGTCTAAGACCTGACACGTTGTCATACAATTAAAGAGGAAACTATAGCTATTATAGAACGTGATTGGGTTTACAATCAGTCATGCTGCCAATGCTATATCCCTCTCTTTTAAAATGTTTTTTTATTATCTTTTTAAATTATCTTTTTAGAAAGAGACAACATGAAGTCTCTCTCATAGCAAAACAAAAACGAATCTACAACTAGAGGAGCACAGTTAGTAATCATGATACAGTTTAGAGCCCAATCATATTAATATATTTTCCAAAAGATACAAGAGAGCGTTATAAACCTTGTGACATTATCATAAATAATATCTTTTTGGTTGTTCAGAATTGAAAATCCCTTGACAGCGTTAGCATTTGATATAATCAACATTTTGAGTGCTTGGTTTGCAAGTGTTGGCCTGGTCAAAGTGTGCTTTGGTGGTAAATTTTTTCTCGAGTTTGTTTAATATGTTTTGCGGAGTTTTGTCATATTTGTACATATATGACCTGCTTCACTGTATGGAAACTGTATTTAACTATTTACACAACATACAACAAGATGCCTCGGAAATACGGAGATTTCTGAAGAGCTTCAAAAAGCAAAAAGGCTTCGTCTAATACCCAAATCAACATGGTAATTTGGGTCTTGTTAGTTCGCCCATGGAATTTCTTTAGCTTGTCGTACATCGATGTAATTTAAGAACTTATGAACGATGATTTATCATTGCATAATACGGTGGGTTATCAACGAAATCACATTTTCGTTAATTGATAGCTTTCTTCCATGGGTAGTCTGTATGTGCCAATAGAACGCTTGATTACATGCAGTATTTTAGCGGTTACGGTGATACATTTGGTCTAAAATTCGAGCTGCTTTGCTGACCCTTGATCGGTTTATTTGCGAAGATGTTCGCTCAAAAATTAGAAGCGCACTCATATATCATAATTTAACTAAAGTTCCAGTTTTTAAAATCGTGCTCTATTTGACTAATAGCTTAATCTTTGAAATTAAACAATGCAGATGCACTATGCTAAAGCTAATTAATTATTCCACTCGATTTGCGATGAATTGTTGATAGTGTTTCCACCTTATCTATTTGCATGCTAGGTACGGGGCTAGGTAATTGTTCATGTTTTTTTGTTTTTTAGTCTACTGATTTTTTTTTCAAAATCTAATTTTTCGAAAACAGGTCAATCCGGAAAATTATAATTTAGGCTGTCAAACGGTTTGGATCCGTATCAGGCCCTGCGTTTTTGTCAGATTTTAAGTAGATCCAAACTATTTGCAAAGATTTTTCAGCAGACAACAAAAGACATCACTTGCAAGCAAAGCCTGAAAATAGATAGACAGGGCCAATAGAAATTTGTTTGAGCCATATGTGAATTTCTCTAGATGCGAACAACAGTAGCACAGATAAACCTGTGCGTATGTGAAGACCGTGCGGTATGATAAGAATTCGCTGATTTTTTAAAAGAAATATTACATGAGTATCTACTCGTGTCAGATTTTAAATGTTCAAGGTTCGTTCTAGTTTCTGCTTTTGTCCTGAAAATGTCTTCTGCTTTTTACGTCTGCTACATATTTCAAGTCAACTTCAGATTAGATTTTATCATGGAATCAAACACTATGCACCCTGGTCAGACTGCTCCCTTGGTAGCAGACGACAAAAAACGCTACTGACGTGCAAATGGTTAACTGGTCCCGAATCCAAAAGACAGATTACTCTGGTGATATAGCTTAGATAATGCCACAAGTAACAGTTTACTGTAAACGTACCCATATCAGTCGGTTGGTCAGGCCTCCGAATCAATCATTGACACTAGGCGATAAAAGTTTTATGACAGTGTCGTCATAATGACGACACTGTCATAAAACTTTTTATTGGTTGGTGTCTGATGCTTCTCTTTGGCTGGGCCCTCTGCTTCATCAAACTCTTCATGTCTGTCAGCTAGAAATCATTTTCTCTGTTTCATCAAAGTTAATTTGATTTGATTTTTTATCTGTGATGATACATTGAATAAGTTAGTAAGCTTCCATGGGAACTAAACAATTTGTGTTAAAACAAGAGCTGAATTAAGTATGAGGTTGACCCAGATAAGCATTGAGCAATGGTTGGTTATTTTCTGATTTAGGTCTAGTCTATATTATAAGTACACTTCAATAGTGACTTGTTCACTTTATTAGCTTAACGCCTCTCGAGTGTCTTCTCTCTACCGTTATCTCCTAAACACCTCATTGATAACCCTATCTGTCAAAGAGAAATGCATTTATATTGTGCCAATGGCTTTAAGATAGCTTATTAAGGGTGTCCTGTGTGTTAACGATTGATAAATTACTCGAGTCACGCAGTCGCTTGGGTCTCTCTGTTTAAATTACCTTTAATACTTTTGTAAATGCCAAATGATAATCCATAACCGCATGAACTGTGTGTAGTTAAGTCTTCTAAAAAAGTGGGGAGACTTAGTGTTTTGCTCATTCTTTTTTTAACTTGACCCAAATTTTGTCCAGTTGAGTTGGGCAGATTCATCTAAAATTTGGAATTATGATATGAAGTTTTGCTAGAGGGTTTCGAAATTCAAATTGTCAGACTCAAAGGCGCTCCCACGGGCGTGCCAAATGCCACTTAAATTTTGTTTGGACGATTTTTCTGTTTCAACTTGAAGAAATATTCTGATTTTTTGTTTATTTTTGGATGTTATAGATCTATATCGATATGAAATTTTACATGAAGGTTTGAAATTTCTAAATGGCGGGCTCAAAGGTTTCTCTTGTGTGATGCTGAAACCCCACATATTCCTAAAACGCATACTGTCGAAGAAAAAATTAAGTGAGTATGATCAGGAAAAACCGCAATCACATACTGCAGACCACTAACAGTCAACAGACATCAGTAATGAAATTGAAGTAAAGCAACCAGCTCGTTCTCTCGCTCTTCCTCGTCAAGATAATTACAAAAAGGTAATGCATACCAAAACAAGGACCAACCACAGAACCCCAAGACACCAATGGGAGGAAAATTTGAACAATGAATCAATAACAACAGAACTACTGCGTAAGAACGGACATCAGCCTAAGCCACCAGGAAGTGAGGGGCTTCAATGCATTTACTGGCGCCAAATCTTCGCCCAAGATTCTGTTGTTAAATACAAAACATGTTTCGCTCGCACGATTACTTCTTAAACTTAATGCAATTCATTATCACAGAGAAACAATCTGATAAAATTAACACACACACTATGATTAAACAAAAAAGGGCTCATGACCCACAGATAGTTAAAGCTAAAGAAAACATCAAGTTAAGCGACGATTGCCCCAGCCAAAGACAATCGTCAGGCACCAACCAACGGATGAAAGCGTTACGCCAGGGCACTAACCAGTGACCCTATGGGGAGCCGTATACCCAATACTTGTGTTCAATTTAATGTGTCCATTACCAATCTTTGAGTTGTTGGGTGATGTGTTGGGTGGTGTGTTTATATATACACTATATATTTCAAATTTTAATAGAACAGCGTGTAACCAAACAGAGAAACCCTGGATCTGGGTCAGCACTGTTTGTCTGTGTCTCCTCAAAAGGGGACAAATGGGGACTCCCCAGTTGATTAAACAAGAGAGTAAGGCCTGTTTGCGTTCTCCTCGATTGATTGAACAAGAAGAATAAATGGGTAAAGTGTGGCCTGTATGAAGACTCCCCGATTAATGGAACAAGATGAATTACTTGGTAAAGTATGGCGTGTATGGGGACTCCTCGAAATGGAACAAGAGGAATAAATGTGAACTCCTCATAAATGCCATACTTTCCCATTAATTTTATGTATCTTGTTCCGTCAATCGACCATTAGTAAAAGCACTTTGTCTCAAAATAAGATTTCTTTTTCTGTGATTCACAAACATTCCAAAATACTGTTAAATCGTTCTGTTGATTTTGATAATGTTATCTTCAATGAGAAGATGGCATCTATTAATTATGAATGGCATCTTGTAGGCGTCAGATCGTTTTCATAATAATGTCTGAAATTACCTATAAGTGGAATGCTGTTTAGATTCAATTTAATGTCTTTAACTTGCTTTTAGATAGTTTAACTTTTACTTGTCTAAAATTAAATTTCAAGTGTGAGTCCCTAATATTCAAATTGCAACAGATCATTCCTCGATATAATGTAGGTATGTTTACTTTGAGGCGTTCAGTTTTAATACTTTCCAATACCTCTTATTAATCCAATTAAGCCAAATGGACTTGCCTACCCTTAGCAATAGGACAAACCCATTTCCAATTTTAGTGTTGTTGAGTGTTGTTGAGTGTTATTTTTCATTTTAATCAGATGTATGGTCTGCGCTGTTTGCCTATGCTACACAAACAGGACGCTAGGCTTATATGACCACAGACCTGTAATTGTAAAAATGGCAGTGATTGGTTTAAAAAGTGGGTGGAAGCTCAGCACTATATTTAAGTTGTAAGGTGTTTCGTGATTGGTAAAAATCATATTTAATAGACATGTATATATGTGCTGCACTTTTTTAAACATTATCTCACTGCTTTTGTTGATTTTGTTTAAAGATGTGGTTAAGAAAAAGGACCTTGCATTTAGATAACTTTTTTCACTGAGATGTTCCTCCCATGTAGGATCCACACCTCCAGGAGCCAAAAAGTGATACAACATGGTGGTCACCGGGTTAAAAGCTATAATTGGGGTCTATGGGAAAACATGAACAGGTCTGGGCCCATATGGGTAAATAAATCATAAATAGACATAGCTTCCTCAAAATATAGTTATGCCCCCCGCAATTTACTGACACTGATCAACGTATGAACATCTAGAGAGAGCTGGTTGATTTGCTTAATTTGTCTTCCTGTCTCTTGTGATTGTTGAACGGCTCTTCCTCGGGGTGCCATGGGGCTGTCTGCGTTTGTGATTGTGGTATTTCCTGATCATACTCACTTTCTATATTTGTACAGAAGAATGATCCAGCTGAGAAATGGGGGTAGTTGCCTTTACAGAAGAAATATGAAAATTAATTCTTTTTGGAATATCCGAGGGAACAATAAACTATATCCCTAAACATGTTTATTGTTTACCTAAGCAAACAGGGCAGATGATGATGAAAGTGAGTAAGGGTGCAAAGATCAGGAATCGATAAATCACGTACAACACCTGACCCAGGATACCAATAGGAAAGTGACATACTCACAGTAAGACACCACAAACGACTGCCAAGAGGTCAGCCCTTTTCCAGCAGGTGACAACCAGACCCATATAAACAGACGCGCATAAAGGCATAGCATACACAAGGCAGAAAAAACATAAATGATCCACAAAAGAAGTACCGCCTTGGAACGATCAGTAAAATATTTTAATGGAGGGTTTAAACCGGTTACACGGCGCCAACCTCACCCTTAATTCAGATGTGGATCAAGACACATAGATATTTGGTTTTCATGAAAGACCCCTAACTTATCAATGCATCATCTTCTAGAACATATAAATCACGATATAACAGGACGATAAAGCAAAGATAAGGACTCGACAGTAAATAAAACTGAATACCTGAGCAAAAGAAATCCAACAGGTAAACCCCAGTGGGCCCGACAAACAGCCAAAGCATCAGGCCCCTACCAATTCATTAATAGATAAGTCTTTAAGTCGGAACCATCAAAATGTCTGATGTCCGACCCACCGGCGTACACTTAAACAGGAAAGCAAAGTAGCCAACCGTGATTGGGTTGACCACCAAGCATGCAGTCTGTTGCAATACATTAATGTAATAGCCAATTTTTTTATAATGGGAAATTATATAATAAACTGCGCTGAAATTTTTTTAGAGGCAACAATCTTCTTTAATTTATACGCCAAGTCACCATAGAATTCAGGTTCCAAAAGTCCTTGGCGCAAGAGAGATTTAAGTCCAACTTGGAATTTAGATATCAAATCATAGTATCGTCTATAAAATTTAGAAAAAGGTTTTGCACCCTTGTGCAGCATTTCATCTGGGTTTTTACTGTTTGCCAAAGTACCTGTTTACCAGTATCTAGATTGAAAAGCAAAAAGTAACATAATGTAAACCGTTGTGATATGTCAGTTCATTACATGTTTCTGAAGTCATAATAAGTAAGACACTATGCCCATCATCATGCCCATGTCGTTTTGTGCAGTTCGTTATGTAATCAAACTCGTCAGTTTGGTTTTCATGTGCCTTTATATGCAATTTGTAAGTGGTAGGTCCAATAGTGAATAGAAACAAAAATATTATAAATGCGTTGCAGTTCGATGTCACACGTTTAAACCGACAGTGAATAGGTGCAATACCT
Organism: Loripinus fragilis; assembly: GCA_964019695.1. NCBI lineage: Eukaryota > Metazoa > Mollusca > Bivalvia > Lucinida > Lucinidae > Loripinus > Loripinus fragilis. Next base: position 95,447,088 of record OZ026520.1, read on the forward strand.
GCATATAGTTGTCAACCGAAGAGAAAATATTTATCATTTTTCAAGCTTTCCTTACAATACAAACAAAAGCGACTGAAAATTGACTGTTCTCAAAGCAAAGACACTACATTATAGCAAAGCACACGATTTCATTGTAATGTAACATATGAATGACATTCTTATTATCAATAACACTTCTCAATTTTCAATTGTTCCCAAAATAATTTAACATTACTTACTTCAAATTACAAAGTAGTTTAACAGTATTTTCAGACGTGTGCTTACAAAACCATTCTTATATTTAGCAATGATCTTCGGTGGGACCAGCTTATTACCTCTCTCACTGCTTCATCCAACGTAATACTAAGACAACTTCAATACTCCTAGTTTTGGAGGTTTATGGACCCTCTTCAAACGATCTAACCCTTAAAGCGCCCAGAAAAAAAATGGATCGAAAATGTCGTCTGCTAAAGTCGTCTGCTGCAAATAATTGCCTAACATTACTGTCGAATTAAGCATAGAAGCAAATTGCGTGGACCCAGAACAGACTGCTATAGGAGCAGTCTGGTCTGGGTCCACACTTTTGCCATAGAGGCTTCTTAAATATTTCAGCAGACGAGAAAAGCAGACGACCTTTTCTGCGATTGGCGCATTAAGGGTTAAAATAAAAGAGGTCGGAGACAATTTGCAAGGCTACAATAAACTAGAATGTGATAATTATATTTTGGCAAGTGCTCGTGAATGCTTGCTAAGGTCTCCGGATGAGAGTGTGTAATTGAAAATTATTTTTCTTATTTCTCAACCAAAATATATGTTGTGGGTACTCGAAGGAACCGCCTCGACGAGACCGTTCTTTGAGCGTTCAAAACATACACTAAGAATAGTAAGTGAGTATGATCAGGAAATACCACAATCACAAACCGCAGACAACCCCGTGGCACCGCGAGGAAGAGCCGCTCAACCATCACGAGACACCAGGAAGACAAATTAAGCAAAGCAACCAATCAAGATGATTGCAATACTAGAATGGAAATAAAGTAACGTACAACAAAACATAGAACAATTACAGACTCCCACAATGGGAGTAACAATAAACTAAAAGTCAACAACAACAGAACCACCGCCTTAGAACAGACAGCAGACTATGCCACCGGGGGGGGGGGGGGGGGGGTAAATGCACTTTACTGGTACCAAATCTTCGCCCTAGATTCTGATTTATTAGAAAATTTTCAACATTTTACGCTCCAAAATGCTGTGTCTTGAGCTATGATAGATGATTATATTTTTTCTCTTTGCAGGCTGTTAAGGACAACATGGGCGTGGAATGTCGTTGCCATGGACCATCTGGCTCCTGCACTATGAAAACCTGCTGGCGGAGATTACCAGCCTTTAGAAAAATTGGAGACTATTTATTTAAACAATATCAATCCGCAAAATACGTAGTCCCTTGGAAAGGAGGAAGTCGTTTGAAACGACCACAAACTCTTCTTCTCAAAAAGTCAAAAAGACCTCACCGGAAACCACGCCGACGAGACTTAGTGTATTTAGAGAGGTCACCAAATTATTGTGAATATGACCTTGAGACTGGTTCCCTTGGAACGATTGGCAGGAGATGCAATAGAACTTCTGAAGGGAATGATGGGTGTACGCTGTTGTGTTGTGGGCGTGGCTATAATACGCACCAGTACACTAAGACCTGGCAGTGCAACTGTACTTTCCACTGGTGTTGTAAGGTCGATTGTAACAATTGTACAGAAAAGAGATTGGAATATACCTGCAAGTAAATTATAATCAATGGTTTGTCAGCATGTACGTGGAGATAATCCGCGAGCTTAATACGTGTCCAAACCAGTTTTTACCACCTATATCAGTGTAGACCTGGCCCATAAGGAGCTTTTGAGAGTGGATTATTTCACGTACATGTGGGCAAACCATGGTATGACTATTTTATACCACCTACATCAGTGTAGACCTGATCCATAAAGAGGTAATTCGTCCTAAAGTTAGTAAGGGTGGTATATTGTTAGGGATGGCAGTGTACTATGTAGGCTTATTCTTCACCCTTAAAGCTCCGACAAAGATTTATCTGAAAAAATGTTGTCTGCTTAAGCCATCTGCTGCATTTATTTGCTAATATTATTGCTAATTTAAGTGTAGAGAAAAACAGTGTGGCCCCAGATAAGACTGCCTCTACAGGAGCAGTCTGATATGGGTTTACACCGCTTGTCAAAGATGCTTCTAAAGCATTTCAATAGACGAAAATCAGGCGACATTGTTGTGAATGGCGCTTTAAGGGTTAAACTATATTAGCCTAGCATCCCTTTCAGGTGACATGGGGAAAACATATTTTACCAATATCAGATGCCACATAACGTGGCGTCTGCTTAGGGTCTCCAATGGTTGTTTAACTAATGTTATTTTTAAAATTGTACAGAAATGCAAAATGCTACCCAACAACCCTTGAATTAATAAGGGGCTAGAACTAAACCAAATTTGCTTCAAATTGAAAGTTACTACCGGGGAATTCCAGAATACAAGGCACACATGGATTAGGTCATCAGTCAATATAATTGGCTACTCTGTTTATTTAAATAATACACATGATGCCACGTCACGACAGAAGATAGAATTGTGACCAAAACCTTTATCAACTTAAATGTGCTGTTTCGGACATGACATCCACTTTCGTAAGTAAATATAGTCCGGCCAAAATCAGTGATTTTCGTATGTATTATTTGGTCAGTCGCAAGCGTCTTTCTTAATTTCATTCAATTTCGTGAGAGCTATTATGAGTAATGCCATCGTCAGTTCTGGAAGACTCAATTATCTTACAATACTGAAGAAAAAAATGGAAACGTAGAATGAAGAAATCTGCTTAATAAAAGCAAAAAAAGAAATGCTGGTTATCGTGTTGAGGAGACAATGTAAATGCTTTAAGTGTAAACCAAGATGTTGTTAGTCATTTTCAAGGGAAACATAGATTGGCACATCCTCGTTAACCTACGTGTGACCCATTATGTTACTCTTCACTCGTCAATCCCACAGTAACCCAGGTGTGACATATTATGTTACTCTTTATTCGTCAATCCCACAGTAACCAGGTGTGACCCATTATGTTACTCTTCACTCGTCAATCCCACAGTAACCCAGGTGTGACATATTATGTTACTCTTCATTCGTCAATCCCACAGTAACCAGGTGTGACCCATTATGTTACTCTTCACTCGTCACTCCCACAGTGACCCAGGTGTGACCTAGTATGTTACTCTTTATTCATCCATTCCTCGGTAACCAAGGTTTGACCCATTATGTTACTCTTCACTCGTCACTCCCACAGTGACCCAGGTGTGACCTAGTCTGTTACTCTTTTTTTCATCCATTCCTTGGTAACCAAGTTTTGACCCATTATGTCACTCTTTGTTCGCCAATCCCACAGTAACCCAGGTGTGACCTACTACAGTTACTCTTTATTCATCAATCCCTCTGTAACAAAGGTTTGACCCATTATGGTACTCTTCATTCGTCAATCCCACAGTAACCAGGTGTGACTCATTTTGTTACTCCTTACTCGTCACTCCCGCAGTAACCCAGGTGTGACCTACCATGTTACTCTTAATTCATCAATCCCTCTGTAACCAAGGTTTGACCCATTATGGTTCTCTTCATTCGTCAATCCCACAGTAGCCCAGGTGTGACCTACTATGTTACTCTTATTCATCAATCCCTCGGTAACGAAGGTTTGACTCATTGTGTTACTCTTCACTCGTCACTCCCACACTGACCCAGGTGTGACCTAGTATGTTACTCTTTATTCACCAATCCCTCGGTAACCAAGGTTTGACCCATTATGTTACTCTTCACTCGTCACTCCTACAGTAACCAGGGTCGTACTTGATTCATACTGTTCTGTGTGTTCAGAGAACTCTCAGAAGATAGTGTGAAACAAGTGAGACAGAACATTTTGGCGTACTCCGTATTTACTCTATGAACCAAGTACGCAAGAACATGTGCAGAGCAATAAACAAAAAATGGCTATTTACTTCATGAACAACGAAAGTAGCAGTTCCGAGTCTGATAGTGACTCAAAACAGCAAATGGTCTTACTGGCACTATTCCTGTAAGAGTTTCTTGTTTTAAAGCTAATGATTGTGGAAGTTTTATTCCATTCAGCCTTTCCTCCAGTTTTGTTTGATCACTCCGACCACACCACCTCGGAAAGTGGTGTACTCGTAACAGCTTCTGCACAGCTGTTCTCTAATACTTGATTTGTATTCTGCCTGTCCAGAGTAAAAAGTGTACTTCGAACAGGTGAATCAAGTATGACCCAGGTGTGACCTACTATGTTACTCTTTATTCATCACTCCCACAGTAACCCAGGTGTGACCTAGTATGTTACTCTTTATTCATCCATTCCCTCTGTAACCAAGGTTTGACCCATTATGTTAGTCTTCATTCGTCAATCACACAGTAACCCAGGTGTGACCTACTATGTTACTCTTTATTCACCAATCCCTCGGTAACCCAGATGTCACACCTGGGTTACCTAGGGATTAATGAATGAAGAGTAACATAATGCATCACACCTGTGTTGCCGAGGGATTGATGAATGAAGAGTAACATAATGCATCACACCTGGGTTACCGAGGGATTGATGAATGAAGAGTTACATAATGCATCACACCTGGGTTACCGAGGGATTGATGAATGAAGAGTAACATAATGCATCACACCTGGGTTACCGAGGGATTGATGAATGAAGAGTAACATAATGCATCACACCTGTGTTACCAAGGGATTGATGAATGAAGAGTAACATAATGCATCACACCTGGGTTACCGAGGGATTGATGAATGAAGAGTTACATAATGCATCACACCTGGGTTACCGAGGGATTGATGAATGAAGAGTAACATAATGCATCACACCTGGGTTACCGAGGGATTGATGAATGAAGAGTTACATAATGCATCACACCTGGGTTACCGAGGGATTGATGAATGAAGAGTAACATAATGCATCACACCTGGGTTACCGAGGGATTGATGAATGAAGAGTAACATAATGCATCACACCTGGGTTACCGAGGGATTGATGAATGAAGAGTTACATAATGCATCACACCTGGGTTACCGAGGGATTAATGAATGAAGAGTAACGTAATGCATCACACCTGGGTAACCGAGGAATGAAGAGTAACGTAAGGGGTCACACCTGGGTAAACAAGGAGGGGATTGACATAGCATATGAATGGTCTGTAATGCAAAGCATTGTTAAATTTTTTAAGAGGTAACAGCTTATAAAATTTTCGACTGTTGAACTTCTCAGCAGTGTGTAAAAGGTTGAGAAGTTTTCAAGCTGTCAAAATAAAGGCGAATAAGACAAAATGGCATTATTAGTCATATTTATATTTCTGCCAGCTTAAACAAAAAGCAAATTGCATTTAACGCGAAAACAAATCCTTAAGGCTTTCTCTCTCATGACTGGAAAAGTGTTTAAAGTAAGGATGCATTAGTCGTCTTTTGTGTGTATTAAATGTTGTGTTGAAAGCCACTGTTCTTGTCTTATGACTTGAAGAGGTGCGCCGAAAAGTCAGCGGCGGAAAAAATATACAACACAATAACAGTGACTAAAAGAGTGAATTTTTTGTTTAATGAAACCCATAAAGAACTAAGACGAACAATGTAATATTGAGACAGGAGAGACAATGTTGTGAATTGCATCCACTTGTGATATAGTGCCTCAAAGACAACGAAATGATTTTGAAATTGATCCGTGTTGCATGTGTATAAAATCCGGACTACACATATATAAAATCCGGGATGCATATGTATAAAAACCAGTGTCTTTCAGCATATTTTTACATTTCTCTAGGCTATTATAAATGTTATTAAAGTACTTGTATATACTTGAGCCAGATATGAGATTTTGGTACGTATTTCAACGTCGAGCAACGAAGGCCCAGGCGAGCCTGCGCAAGCTCGCAGACTCGCCAGAGCCATCGCTGCTCATGTACACAAAGTATGAAAGAGACCAAAATTTAGACCTCTAGAGCATGGGCGTCTATTTGAGGTTTTTTGTGCACATGCTATAAGTATCAAAATTTCGTGTTCTGGCATATATATTGTAGGATCCATATGGCTTTATTTTGTTGTTTGTGTGTAAATAATAATAGTGAGTTGTAACTAATTTTACATTGTATATATCCATGTTACCATGGTTACAGCTATTATGTCTGTCCCATATGATCCGTTTTCACAGTAAACAAATTGATTTGTTATATGACTCCTATAAATGACCTCCTCTGATTGGCTGAAACTAGCTTTCACTGGTAGTGATTAATCTTGATGTCTACCAGTGATGAGCTTGGGACAGGTAGACATCAGGATTTGTCAGTGCTGACAGACAGTTTAAAAGAGATTGAACAAATTTAGTCCAGGACAGGTAGACATCAAGTTTTTCACTGCTGCCTGACAGCTAAAATAGATGTTAGAAAGAAAAATTGACTCAAGAGATAGCATGATTTCAAAAGTATATTTCACAATTAAATGTTTTGATTAAGAATTTATTCATTTTTTGAGAACAGCAATTTAAAAAATGCATTTTTTTTCACATCTCATAAGAGTTTCAGAAACTTGAAAATCAATTGTTAAATAATACCGTTTTCAGTGCACTAGCAACATCGACTTGAGTAAATTTATAAATATGAAAATACTTTAATATAAACTAGGAAGAGAGACATGCAATATCATATAACAAAAAAAACAATTGGTGCATTCTTTTTCGGTTAACATCAGGATTAGTCGACCCTAGAAAGCGATGTTCACCTTCTGCTTCAACTCGGTGAACATCACTATTCTCACGTTGACAAATCTTGATGTTTACCTCAAAAGAATGCATCAATTGTTAAATGCCACATATATATTTCTATAACAATATACCATGAGTGTGAGGGCAGGATAGAAAAATTTGTCCCGATGATAACCGTTGGGTATCACAAGTCCTGCCGATCATTACACAAATTATGAATTCTTCGTCATGCTCACCATTAAATTAGTATAAGCTCTGAGAAAAAAATCTTAAGTCTCTAACACCAGTCTCGTTTATGGAAAAATAAATAAAAGTAAAATAGATGGGCGGTTTGTGATCAAAAGAATCGATAGGTGATATTCAGTGGGAATCAGAAAATCCAAACCCTCAGGTCTACCAATCCAGTGGGAAACTCGGTAAGCTCGCTTTCTACTGTATTGGTGGCCCCTTGGTTAGGGATATTCCTGTTCCTACTGTACAACAATGACGGGTTCTATTTATCTCAACCACACTAAGGACGTCACGAGTTTTACATTGGTATATTAGAGGCCACACGGTGTATGGTCGTCACATGACGTCATTGTAATGTCAAAACTGACGCTGATACGTTACTTTCGTATCTCAGCGTATTAAAGGTTTTCTTGGAACTATTGAAAAGGCGAGAAATAAAAAGAATCCTTCGTTTGTATGAGGGGTGGATCGAGATATAGGCAATACTTGTGATGCAAAAAATCAGTCAATGGATAGTGTATCCACCCCTCACACCCTTGAAAGACTCTTATAAAAAAGTATTAGATAAGTGACGAAACAAAGTAAATTTGAAAAATAACTTAGCACTGAAAAATCTTGTGTCAATAAAATGGTGTTTTGGGACGGACATATTGGCTTCAATGATTGTTTCAAGCATGTTTTGTTGAATTGAAAGAAAATAAAATCATTACTTCCGAAAAGTATTTATTAGAATACCAGAGGCTTGGCCTTGATAGCTAAGCCTTGGGAGTTCCTATGAAATGTTGGAACTTATTGCATATATTATACTATGCCCAATATATTAAACAGTTTCGTATGTTTTGCATTTAATTTTGCTCATTTGGTGCTGTATCGAATAATATCAGCAGCAATGACTGGGGCAGGAATTTAAGCAAATGAAGCCACTAATTAAGAGACGTCATCCTTTAAATTTGCTCTTGGAGAGATCGACAATTGCGTATAGAGTCAGTAAGCAATTGTTATGAGAGCGAATTTATGTTGTCTCTTTCTGACAATAATCAAGCAGGTTTTGTTGAAGCATTTAACTCTACTTTCAGCTATCCAGATGACTTGCTTAATATTGATAATCCTTATTTCGAACAAACGGTAAGTCAGCTATATCCCACTGAACATCAATTAAATAAGGCAAATCCCTCAGATATTGAAGCCCCCTTTTTGACTTGTCCATAACAAATGGCATAGTTTCATCTAAAATTTATGATGACCTGGACGATTTAAATTTTGAAATAGTTAATGTTCCATTTCTTGATGGAGATGTTCCTGGCTCCCCTTCCTATGGTGTATACATTTCACAACTTATTCGTTTCTGTAGATTTCTAACGTTGGCTTCAAAAACCTAAACATTTTTTTGACTTCTAAATTTTTCTAAATTTTATAGACGATACTATGATTTGATATCTAAATTCCAAATTGGACTTAATTCTCTCTTGCGCCAAGGATTTTCGGAACCTGAATTCTAAGGTGACTTGGTGTATAAATTGAAGAAGATGGTTGGCTCTAATATTTTTTCGGCGCAGTTCATTAAAATTATTTTCCTTTATAAAAGATTGGCTATAACATTAATGTATTGCAGCAGACTGTATGCTTGGTGGTCAACCCAATCACGGTTGGCAACTTTGCTTTCCTCCTTAATTACACGTCGGTGGTTCAGACTCTATGACGGTTCCCACTTAAAGACTTGTCTATTTATGAGATGGTAGGGACCTGATGCTTTGGCTGTTGTCAGGCTTAAGCCATCCAGTAAAATATTTTTACTGACGTTTCCAAGGCGGTGCTGCTTTTGTGGATTATTTATGTTATTTCTGTCTTGTTTTGTTATTCTTTCATGCAAGCCTGTTTGTTGATGCCTTGTGGTTACCTGATTGGAAAGGGCTGACCTCTTGGCTCTCGTTTGTGATGTCTAATTGTGACGTTGTCACTTTCCCATTGATATCCTGGGTCAGGCGTGGTGCTTGATTGTATCGATTCCTGATCATTGTCCTCTTTCTAACTATTCTACGTTATTAAAACAAGGTTATCGATACCATAAACTTTGAAAAGTTTTTTTTAATTTATTACAAATACTCAGAGTTGATTTTCAAATACAATATTTGTTTAGAGACTTTTGAAACAAGACATATCAGAACCTTGTATTCTATGGTGATTTAGTTTATAAACTTAAAATAATTGTTGGGAAAATAGTGAGTATGATCAGGAAATATTACAATCACAAACTGCAGACAAACCCATGGCATCGTGAGGAAGAGCCACTCAACAATCATGAGACACCAGGAAGACAAACAAAGTAAAGCAACCAGCTCTCTCTTCCCCATCTAGATGATTGCAAAACTAGAATGGACATAAAGTAACGCAAAACAAAACATAGAACAATTACAGAATCCCACAATGAACGTAACAATCATCAACAAATCAACAACAACAGAACCACCGCCTTAGAATGTACAGCAGCCAAAGCCACCAGGGGGCTTAAATGCATTTTACTGGTCCGAAATCTTTACCCTAGATGATGCGGTTGTTGAAGCACAGAAATTGTTAAGCTCGCATGGAGGATTCCTAAATTTTGCAATATATCATCATAGAGAAACAATATAGTCAAATTAGCGCACTATGATGAAACAGAGAAAAGGGCTCACGACTCACAGATAGTCAGAGCTAAAGAAAACCCCATGTTGAGCAACGATGAGCCCAGCTACAGCCAAGCATCAGGCACTAATCCACAGATTAAAGCTTTACGTCAGATCCATCATTGAGTCTGAGGCCTGACCCACCGTCGTGCAATTAAAGAGGAAATCATAGCTATAAACCGTGATTGGGTTTACAACCAGACATGCAGACTGTGGCATGATATCCATGTTATATCCGGCTTATTTATAACGTTTGATAATCTTTTCTAAATGATCACTAAAATAAGGTTTTCCAACAATTCTTTTGAATTTATAAACTAAATCACCGTAAAATATAGGCTCTGATATGCCCTGTTGCAGAAGAGTTTTTAAACCAATGTTGTATAAAATTTAGCAAATGATCAATTTAAAGAGATTAGTAAACATTATAAAAGGGCTGGATACAACACGGATATCATGCAACAATCTGCATGCCTATTCAGTGTTTTGTGTTTCTGTATCTATAGAACACAGACAGCCACACGGCAGCAATAACACATTAAGCAACAAGCGCTATCCTCCTCAGCAAGATGATTTCAAAACGAAAACAAACATACTATGAAACACACACACACACACACACACACACACACACACACACACACACACACACACAATGGTAGCAACAACAAACAACGAATCAACAATAACAGAGTCACCATATTACAACAAAGAGTAGCTGAGAACATCAGTGTGGGGGAGGTGTATAGAGATATTTTAATGTTTTTCATAAGTATCTGCTCCTCATTTAAATACAAGATATTGAAAGACTAGGAAATCACTATTTGTTTTTGAGATAAACTGTAAATATCTTTTCGTCCTATATGTAATAATGAAATAAAGCATCACAGTCATCTGTATACAATACACGTGCATTAAACATTTCGAAGCAGTTACAATACCACAAAAACATACATGCCATGTCTCCCATTTAGACAAAGCTCGTGAAATAATCTCTAGGAGCTTCTTTCTATGGCCGTTTCAAGTCTCACTGTCTTTTCAGACCATTTTTTAAAAAATTAAGGGTGAGGTTGGCGCCGTTAAACCGGTTTAAGCCCTCCAGTAAAATATTTTACTGACTGTTCCAAGGCGGTACTTCTTTTGTGGACCTTTTATGTTTTTGTTCTGTCTTGTGTTTGCTATGTTTTGTGCGCGTCTGTTTATATGTACTTTGTGGTCACCTGCTGGGAAAAGGCTGACCTCTTGGCTCTCGTTTGTGGTGTCTACTGTGAGTTTGTCACTTTCCCATTGGTATCCTGGGTCAGATGTGGTACTTAATTGTATCGGTTCCTGATCTTTGCACCCTTACTTACTTTAAGGGACGACTTTAATTTTGAAATAGTTAATTTTCCATTCCTTGATGGAGATGTTGGGAAACCAGCAAGGTATCCCACCTAGGGCACCTCAGTGGGTTCCCACACTCTGAGCTTAAAGGCATTAACAGGGGTTCCGTTTTGGAATGCCGCTCTATACTTATAGGTCTATGGAACACGTTTGAGTGGTAAGCCTAAGGCATCGTAGAACTTGCAGTTAGCTGTAGACTGATAGACATTTCTCTTACTCTCAACTGTTTTTTTTTTTTTTTTTAAAAAAAAGACCTCTTTAATACTATGCAGTTTACCTAATATTGTGTAATCAAATTGTTACACTATTATATTATATTCATCATTTTTTTATTTTTGGTATTTCATTTGGTTACATTTAACTAAGCATTACTTTAATTGTTGTCATTAGTATTATTGTCATTAGCACATAGCATAGCGTGCATTGCATAGTAACAATCACTAGATACAATCACAAGGGTGATCCTGGAATGGTTCTTGAGTAATTCTGTTCTATTCAGTCATACAGGAAGTAAACATATGATGTCATACAGTGTCTTTTAACCTTTGTCAAAACATCTAACAACCAGCAGACAGATAGGGAGGACTTGGTGCGCTTTCTTGTGTAAGCTATGTTCTATTCAAACAAACAGGAAACAAATCAAATAAACAGGAAGTGAAAATACATGACATAATATATGACGACATACAGTCCTCTGCAACTTCCTTAAAAACAAACACAACCAACATATAGATTTTTTTCATTTGGAACAGACATTTTCAAAGCTAATTATAACCCAAATGGGGGATGAATACCTGGAATAGCACTCCAATAAGAAACAGAAGTGACAGACACCAGTGTGCAAAGCAAGAAGCATGGATAACAATAATTAGCAGGTAAAATTGGCAATGAAACCGTTCCCCTGCACTCTACTCTGCAATGGTCTAATTTACCCAGCTGTGTTTAAATGCATGATCATACTTTACAATATCGACCTACAATAACGTTGATGCTTACCCAAATTTTCTGCAAGCCACAGATTTGGTATGTAATGGTATGTTGTTGCGATTATTTTGATGTATCAATTAATGATGAGATAATGTAGTTACAGCTTTCCATGTGTTTACAAATCTTCCATTATAGCCTAATGTTACATGCTTACTATCTCTATATGCAGGGCTATAACAATAGGCCCACTGCTAAGACCCAAGGGTTTGGCAGGCCGTAAACCGTTTAAGGGTCAGTGTCTTGGTTGTGATCGTGGCATAAAATACTGTTAATTGCTGCTGAAACGGCTCGGTCCCAAGTCTGAGAAAGCAGAGTGTTTATTCAATGATAGTTAGCATACTGGTAATAAATAAGTTCAACCAGTATAAAGCAAAAATCTTGCAGAGGCTAATTGCAATTCTGCAGACACTGTGATTAATAAGTACATGGACTGCTATATACGAATTTTCAAAGCTACAAAAATTATGATAAGCCATGGTTGATGTGCACTGACAAGCTAGTTCATTATCATGCTTATTTAACACTAATGAATAAAATATTATGTTTGTTTTTGTTGTTATGTGTTTTAAACAGGAATTGAAAAGGGTTCCAGTTGATGTGATTGGCATGTTCAGCCTTGCTATATAGTAATAGACAGGTACCTATTTAAAGTATTCACTTGCCGTACAGCAGTTAGTTATAGAAAGCTCCATTTAATTACAGATAATTTCAAAGATTCGGTACATATAAGTTGCCATTTTTCAACAATCAACAATTATTACGCGTTCTTCAATTTATATAACACAGATGCAGTTCTACAAGGTGCAATAATGTATTGGTCAGCAATAACATTATTTAAGCATAAACAAATAATTGCCTTCTTCTATCTACTATACACAAATAAATTATTTATTCTATTCTATTTTACTCAGGATCTATAGAACCATATTTTTTTATTATTAGTGTTTTGACCATATACAACTAAGTACATGGAAAGACGTTTTAAGTACACATTCACCGAACATTTGAAGTATAGTTTATTTTTATCAGTTATATCCTACTTAAATCTATCAATGACAAACTGATGATATCGGCATAATGCTGGGAAACCAGCAAGGTGTCCCACTAAGGGCACCTCAGTGGGTTCCCGCACTCAAAGCTTAAAAGCATAAACCTAGGTTCCTTTCTGGAATGCCACCTTATACAAATAACAGTAAAACACAAGTGAAATGCTGCATGATGTGGCATTTTGTCAAAATAGTAAGTGAGTATTATCAATAAATACCACAACCACAAACTGCAGACAAACCCATTGCATCGTGAGGATGAGCCACACAACAATCGCAAGACACCAGGAAGACAAAACAACCAGCCCTCTCTTCCCCATCGAGATGATTGCAAAACGACAATGAACACAAAGTAACGCACACCAAACATAGAACAATTACAGAATCCCACAATGGGTGTAACAATCAACAACGAATCGACAACGATTCAACAACATTAGAACCACCGCTTAGAATGGACAGCAGCCAAAGCCACCAGGGGGCTTAAATGCATTTTACTGGTACCAAATCTTCGCCCTAGATTCTGCTATTGTTGAAGCATAAAATGTTTAGCTCGCATGGAGGATTCCTAACTATTGCAATGTATCATCATAGAGAAACAATATAATCAAATAAACGCACTATGATGAAACAGAGAAAAGGGCTCATGACTCAAAGATATTCAGAGCTAAAGAAAACCTCCAGTTGAGCCACGGAGGGTCCAAATAAAGAGGAAACCATAGCTATAAACTGTGATCGGATTTACAACCAGGCACAGGGAGTGCAGTGGCTCAGTGGTAGAGTGCTTGACTCGAGACAGGGGCCGTGGGTTCGAGCCTCACCGGCGTCACTGTGTTTTGTCCATGAGCAAGACACATTAATCTTAGCTTAGTACTGTTTCAACCCAGGAAGACCCGTCCTTTCATAACTGAAAGATTGTTGATGGGACCTAAAGAATCAGATCAAACAAACAAAAAAACAACCAGGCATGCAGACTGTCGCATGATATCCAACTTATATCCAACTTTTTCATAACGTTTGATAATTTAGAATCGATCATTGAAATTAGGTTTTCCACCAATTTTTTTTTATATAAACTAAATCACCATAAAATATAGGTTCTGATATGCCCTGTTGCAGAAGTGTTTTTAAACCAATATTGTCTTTAATAATTGACTCTGAGTGTCTTTGGTAGAATTTAGAAAATGCATTTCGAATGTTACGATATCTATAACCTTGTTTTAATTACTTAGCAGTCAAAAATAGGTTTCTATTGTTAAAGTTATCATCATTAGAACACACACTCGCAAACGAATAAGTTTCGAAATATATACACCATAGGAAGGGGAGCGAGGAACATCTCCATCAAGAAATGAGAAATATCAAAATTAAAATGAAACCGTTTATCATAAATCTTAGATGAAACTATGTCATTCGCCAATGTCTACACTGTTTGCTAAGATAAAAACGATCTTCAGAAAAAGAAATACAATATATGACAAACATGATACCTTTCGTGGTCTATCTACCGCCACAGAGTTATGTTTTGCATGGACTACGCACAGGGATTTTTTTTGTGTCCTCAGGGGGCCGAAATTCGGCCCCTTTCCCAATGGGATTTAGGTGACTCTTTTCCCAATTTGAAAAAAAAATCCCAATCTCAAAAAAAAAAAAAAAAAAAAAAATTTTTTTTTTTTTTTTTTTTTTTAGAATTTTCATTCAGTCACCACAAACACACATACACACACACAGACAAGCTACATGATGACAATCTACTAGAATTGCATCCTATTTTCCTTCAATTTAATGGCAATAGTATGTGTAATAGCTAATTTTGTTTTTTAAACTGACCAAAAATGCTGTTCCTGTTTGTTTAGAAAATTTCCCAAAATGGTGGTTTACCGCGCTAATTTTCCCAATCTGAAAGGCCCTAGGGCCCCTTCCCAAAATTGCAAAAAAATCCTGACGCAACTTCAGAAATGACCTTTTTTTGCTTTAAAATCATCAATTATTCTGGTAATATTCTAGAACGCCTTGATACTATCTCGATGTCAGACGGAGACCATAAACTTGAAATTGAAATGACATTAAAGATCGAAGATTTTGATACAGTCATTTAAGGCGTTGCTTAATAAAATCATAAACTTGTTTGAGTAGTAATACGTAGAAATGTCTCTTACACCTTCATAAAAAAGTAAGTGAGTATTATCAGGAAATAACACAATCACACACTGCAGACCAACCCACGGCACCGTGAGGAAGAGCCAAACAAAAATTACATACAGTCACAAAGCATCAGAAAGACAATAAAGCAAAGCAACCTAGCCGGTCTCTTCCTCGTCAAGATGATTTCATAACTTTTAAGGACACAAGGTGATGTATACCCGAACAACGACCAACATAGAGCCCCAACAAATAATAGGAGGTGCATAAAACAATAGATATAGAAATGAACTCTGTAAGCAATAGGCTTTCGTTCAGATCCTCTCATTATGTTGTACTTTCTTATGTGTATGTATTTTGACAGAGTTATGAATAAATATGTTTAAACCAAACAATAGATCAACAACAACAGAACCACCGCCTTAGAGCGGACAGCAGCCTAAGCTACCGGAGGGTGGGGGACTTAAATGTATTTAACTGGTGGCGCCAAATATTCGCCCTAGAATCTGTTGTTGTTAAAGCACAAGGTTGTGGGGCTTCCTAATTAATGCAGTGCATCATCACAGAGAAACAATCTAATCAAATCAAAACACTATGATGAAACGAAAAAAAGGGTTCATGACTCAGAGATAGTCAGAGCTAAGGAAAACTTCAAGTGGTCAAGTGGAGCTACGGTAAAAAGCAAAAGGTTACTAACTTCCAAATCAGCGTCTTCAGTGGTAGTCTATTGTTGTTTTTGAATCCATTGTTTAGTGTGGCTCTCATTGATTGTGGAAATTTTGTGTTTATTCCTTACTTTGTAATGCAGTACTTAATGTCCTTTTTCGAGTTTTGCAATCATCTCGCTGTGGAAGGAAGGGTTGGTTGCTTTGGTTTAACCCATATAAGCCTAGCGCCCTTTTTGTGGGACAAAGGCAAATAGTGCAGACCTAGATCAGACGCCGCAGACCGCGGCGTCTTATCAGGGTTTCCACTGTTTGCTTGCATAATGTTCTGTTTAAATTTGAATAAAAATGAAAAATACCACCCAACATGGATGATCCGTTAAAACAGAAATGGAATGTTCCACTCCTTGCTTGTATGTTCTACTAAAAATTGAATAAAAATTAAAAATACCACCCATGAACTCTTAAAACGGCAATAAACTGGACCAGGTCCAGTTGATAAGAGCGGGAATTTCCATTCGGCTTAAATGGGTTAAAACCGCGTATGCGAGTGGGGTGACAATGCCTACAACAGGCGATGGCGAAGATGATTAAGCTGATTCTTTATGCTTGCTAATTGGCGTAGCACCCATTACGCAGGTTACGCACGTGCGTGATAAAAATAGTAACATTCAAGGGTCACTTAATGTGATAAAAGTGATTTTCCGTACTATAAAGAACTGCTCATAAAGGAAACTATTCGCTCCCTCTTGGAGCAAATTTTTTCCTTTAAGAGAAGTTTCCATTTTGGAGAGGGACGCAATTAAAGAGAATACATTTGTCTTCCTTTGATGTGCATGACATTCATTATGTCCTTGAAATAAGCCAGTATGCGATATTTTGGTACTAATTGCAATGTCGAGCATCAAGGCTCTAGCGAGTATTTGCATTTATCAGTGACTTTCCTGCTCTTTTTTCACAACCTATGTAGGTAGATGAAGATCCAGGCCAATTTGTAGACCTCTAACTTCGCTGTAAACGTCAACATTCGCGTTTAAAGGGTGTGTTTGCGCATATGCGATAAATACCAAAATCTAATGTGCTGGGACAATTATGTTTACTGGTATTTATGGTTTATTTTATGTTTTGCCTGGAGGCATGTAACACTATATCGTCACATCTCGCGATAAAAATTACAAAATTTATAAAAGTCATTTCTAGATATGATATCTGTTACATTAAATCTAAATCAAACTATCACAAATAATTATGTCAACCAAGGCGTGGAAAAAAATAAAACACTTTGTACGAATTTCCTAGACCTTAAAACAGTATATAATTTTATAAACGGTTATGATTTTATATCAAGTTCTGGTTCAGATAGCTTAAGAAACAGGTAAATGTACCCAGGTACAGCGAATGTTATTTGCAAACCATGAGTGAAATAAAACACTGCTTTGTGTTTAATAATATATGGCGACATGACTAAAGACAACTTCAAAAGTCATTGCCAATTAACTTCAAAAGACATTGTCAAATAACTTCAAAAGACATTGTCAATTAAACAAAAGACATTGTCAAATAGCGTCAATAGAAATAGTCAAGTAACTTCAGTAACTTCGAAAACATTGTCAAATAACTTAAGAAGATATTGTCAAATAAACAAAAGACATTGTTTAATAAGTTCAAAACGACATTGAGTACAGCATACCAAACTAGAAACAAACACAATATCCCCACAATTGGAGAACAATAAGCAATGAAACAACAACAACAACAGAACCAACGCCTTAGAGTGGAAAGCAGCCTAAGTCACTTTGGTCTTATTTATGACTATATGTAGGCCGCCCAAACATTTCATAATTTAGGTAAATGTATGGTAATATTTTTATCACCAGTTGATACAGATTTAGCCAAAAAAATGCCACAAATAATCTAGCTACTGATCTTGTTGCACAAAGTGATTTCCACTTTACTTTTATAGGAATTTAGAAATTGTTAACCTGAATTATCAATAGCGGTATCATAGTCACAGTATGTAAACTGAAATAAACATCCTGTACCCGTTCCTCCTAGCTCACGCCTTATACATTAGGAATAACAGCACTCGTGCGTAGCCAGTTGTCGGAAATCGTGATGTGAGAGTTGTTGGTACAGCTGTAATTGCGAGGGCCCACCTAATAAAATTCATTCTTCCATAGATCTTAGTAACTGTTACAGTTACAACCATGTAATCATGTATACATGTGATTGCCAATTCCACTAAAACCGTGCAACCTGCCATTTAAGCTCGTTTGCGACACAGAACGGCTCTGATTGTGAGCAAGTCGGGGTTTTTTTTTACAAAGCAAAATGCAAAGGAGGAAACCGTTAAAATCATGGAATAAAACGGAATTAAATAGATAAAATGGCTTTTCTTACCTTGTTCGAACGTGTATTGTCTGTATCGCTGACAATATAAATCGAAACGTGTACATGTACCTAAATACACACATTTTCCGACTACTGGTTACGCAGGAGTGCTGTTATTCATGTTTATAAGGCGTGAGCTAGCGGAGGAACGGTACAGGATGTTTATTTTAGTTTACATACTGTGATAGTCAAACATCTCATTCTTGTGTTGACATCATCTTTGCCAAAATCCATCAATTTCAATAGTTCTATACATGGGCGGATCTAGACGGGGGACAGGGGGTCCGACCCCCCCCCCCCATAAGTAGCTATATGTTTCCTGAGAAATACTGGTACATGCCCCCCTCTAGAAACAATTGGATCCAATTGCTTCTCGAAGGAGGTCCGTACGGCCCTCTGTGATACTGTAAAATACGTCGATGCCTAAAAAACAAACAGCAAAAAAAACTCCAGGATCCCCCCCCCCACACACACACACACACACCCTCCTGACAGAATTTTCTGGATCTGCGCATGCTATAGCTAGCTGTAATTACATCAACTGCATGCGTGGATCCTGAAAGTGTTGTCAGAGGGGTCCAACTTGGTTTTTCAGGGGATCCAGATCAGTATTGCTAAGAAACTCTATGGCTTTGTGATTTTTCAGGGGGGTCCGGACCCCCTGTCCCTCTCTTGTAGATACGCGGACGAATTGTGCTAGCTGAAATCAAAATTTTTCTAAGCAATCAAGAGCGAATTAACACGCTTTATAATGAACTTCGTAAAGTGTTGTTTTTTTTTTTAATTCTGTCGCAGGCATTAACAATTTAGTTTTAAAAGAATGTTGGTTTGAAAGCTCTTCTGCAAGATTGCATGCCAGAGCTAGTATCTTTCGGCGATTTAGTTCATAAATTTAAAAGAATCGTTGGAAAGATATCATGAACTTCCTAAAGTATTTTCTTTACACTGTCATAAACACCAAAAGTTTATTGTTAAATATAATTTTGGTCTGAAAGCTCGTCTGCAACATGGCATATTGTAGCCTATAGATAAGTTAAAAGTGACGTAAAAGAGCGTACCAACACTTGAAGGTAATACAGGTTATACCGTTAATAACGGTAAAAAATTACATTAATTCCTGACAAAGGTTTTCAAAATACGGAACTATTATACCAAGCCGTCATAGCTCAGTCGGTTGAGCCGAGGCAAATATTTGTATCTATATCTATTAACGAGAGATTTAAAACGGGGGAGGGTTCGAATCCTACACGATTTGATTTTTTTTTTCAAGAAGGAGATATTTTTAACTATCATTATTGCTTAAAGGCATATATTATTGTCCAATAAAGATCATTAAAGGATTAATTGATAAGGGACAGTTTCAATATCTCACAAAATTAAAGGGGCCTCAAGTGGAGAATTACCTGTATACAACACAATTTCTTTCACTAAGATAAAGATCAATATTTTATCATAAATTACCTAATGCCTTCATGGGACCACTTTATTGCCCCTATAGGGAAGTCATAATCACCTCATTATGACTGTCCTATTGATCTGCCTGGAGAGAGTCATAATGAGTGGTATCAGTATTATTGCTCAAATTTCTATGTCTTTAAACAAGACTTTTTATCATATTTTTGTTAAATTTTAAATGTTTTTACTATAGTATTCTTTGAGTGTTTTTTGTGTGTGTTTTTTGTGAGGTTTTTTTCTAGTTTTTTTTTACATTCTTCACATATTCATTTCATTACAATACAATACAAAACAATACAAAAGAGGTCAGCACAAACAATCTTCGTATGCTGATTCTGAGTCGGAATAGTCTGAGCACTCTGTTGCGGTGTCTGTGTCTTCGTCACTGGAGGTCACCTGAATAACTATCTTTTCCATCTCCGCTTCCACTGCAATGTCAGCATCCCAGTACTTCATCTCTATTTCCTCCACGTGCCCACAACTGGAAGCCCAGTCATCCTCGGTAACTGCTGCAATGACATCATGAGTCAGCTGTATAACATCCGTCATCTTAAATAGTAAGTGAGTATGATCAGGAAATACCACAATCACAAACTGCAGACAACCCCGTGGCACCGCTAGGAAGAGCCGCTCAACCATCACGAGACACCAGGAAGACAAATTAAGCAAAGCAATCAGCTCTCTCTTCCCCATGAAGATGATTGCAATACTAGAATGGACATAAAGCAACGTACAACAATACATAGAACAATTACAGACTCCCACAATGGGAGTAACAATAAACAAAAAGTCAACAACAACAGAACCACCGCCTTAGAACGGACAGCAGCCTAAGCCACTGGGGGGCTTAAATGCATTTTACTGGTACCAAATCTTCGCCCTAGATTCTGCTGTTGTTGAAGTACAAGAAATATTCAGCTCGCATGGAGGCCATCTAACTAATGCAATGTATCATCATGGAAAACACTCTAATCAAATTAACACTCCATGAGGAAACAAAGAAAAGAGCTCATGACTCACAGATAGTCAGAGCTAAAGAAAACCTCAAGTTGAGCCACGGTGGGTCCAGCTACAGATAAGCATCAGGCACCAACCCATCGATTAAAGATTTACGTCAGAGCCGTCATAGAGTCTGAGGCCTGACTCACCGTCGTGCAATTAAAGAGGAAACCATAGCTATAAACTGTGATTGGGTTTAAAACTAGGCATGCAGACTGTCGCATGATATCCAAATTATATCAAACCCTTAAATAACGTTTTACTATCTTTTTAAATTGATCACTAAAATTAGGTTTTCCAACAATTCGTTTGAATTTATAGACTAAATCACCATGTTTTGATATGCCTTGTTGCAGAAGAGTTTTTAACCCAATGTTGTATTTAACAATTAACTCTGAGTGTCTGTAGTAGAATTTAGAAAATGCTTTTCGAATTTTATGATATCTATAACCTTGTCTTAATAATTTAGCAGTTAAAAATAAGTTTCTGTTGTTGAAGTCATCAACATTAGAGCACACTCTAGCAAAACGAATAAGCTGAGAAATATATACACCATAGGAAGGAGAGCGGGGAACATCTCCATCAAGAAATGGGAAATTTACTATTTCAAAATTAAAATCGTCCCGTTATCATAAATTTTAGAAGAAACTATGCCATTTGTTATTGACAAGTTCAAGTCCAAAAAACGGAGCTTCAGTATCAGAAGAATTCGCCTTATTTAACTGAAGTTCAGTGGGATATATCTGACCTACAATTTGTTCAAAATAAGGATTATCAATATTAAGTAAGTCATCTAAATATCATCTAGGTAGAGTTAAAAGCTTCAATAATATCAGCTTGATTATTGTCTGACAGAGATAACATAAAGTCTCTCTCATAACAAAACAAAAACAAATCTGCAACAAGAGGAGCACAATTAGTACCCATTGGAATACCGACAATTTGTCTATATAATTTTGAGCCAAATCTTATAAATATATTGTCCAAAAGATAATGGAGCGCATCACACATTTTCTGACATGAACACAATTTTTATCGTTTAGGTTGTTCAGAAGTAAAAAAGGCATTTTTATCATTACAAGCCAAATAAAGTGAGCCCTCTCTGTTAAATGTTTGTTCATTTAATTCTGTTAGTTTTTCTTTTATTAGATTATGAGGCAATGTAGTATAGAGAGTAGAGAAATCATATGTAGACAAACCAGATGCTAGAAAACCTCTAGACTTCAATTTATTAAGAATTTCACCTGAATTTTTAATAGACCAAAATAATTTTTTTACCGTTTCTTTCATAAACTGTTGTGCAATATTTAATGACATGGTTTTTAATCGCAGTGAGGCAAGAAGCCAAAAGAATAGACAACTCAGTAGTTGTACATGCACTAGAATTAGCAATAAAACGTGACTTATAGGGTCGTTTATGAAGTTTAGGTAACCAGTATAACGTAGGAAGCTTGCTATGGTCCTCATCAACAAACAACCCAAACTTAGCTGCCATATGGCATCGATGCCTATCAACGATAGACGTCTCATCAAGCCTGTTATGTTCATATGTTTTGGCAGTGCTAAGTTCTTGCTTAAGGGTGTTAATATAGTATCTTTTTCAAACGACCACAACATTGTTAGCAGCCTTATCTGCGGGGGCCAAAACAAACTTCCTATGGAATTCCTGGATCCCTTTCTTCAAGTGTCTAAAAGTGAATTTAGGTTTAGGTGGTAGAAGATCTAAATTGTTGCAATAAAATGAAATTCTACCATCAATAATTTTAAAAATATTTAGTTTCCAACTATTTAAGGCATTAGACTCAACATGCTCTCGTTTACACCAGCGATTACAAAATTCTTGTAAGGCTCCTGCAATTTCCTCACGACATGATTTGAAGTCTATTTGCACAGGAAATCTATATTCCCTTACATATAATAGACCGAATTCTTGAATCAGTTATTATTTTTAAATCCCCTGTGACTATATGACCAGCAGGTTGATAGCAATACTTAGAGTCTATGCAATCTCAGGAGTCTGGAATAGAATTTTCGATATCAAGTTCTGTTACTTATTTGTTATAGTTAAAAACAGTACTACGAATAGGTTTATTATACTTATAACAAATGATAGGGGATTCCTTATTTTCAAAATAAGTATGAATAGAAGAGATAACAGATTTATCTTTAAATATACTGGTTAAGTTAATGAATTCAATCCCCTTGTTGACAAATTGAATTTTAATAAAATGTCTAATATGATTAATTTCTGAATCTATATATGGCCGAAGAGCATGTTGAGTGTAACACCGGGTAAGAATTGCTGTATCATAAAGTCGATAAGCTCTATCATAGAATTTATTAGCCTCACTATCCAAATTACGATGCGAAGATATAGAAAGAGTTACTAAACGTGGAAGGGCCATATGTCGGCCAGAATGTTTTAAGATGATACTTAATTCTGAAAGAGTTAAAACATGTTTATTTTTACGTTTTAAATTTCCATTTTTGCGTTTACCATGAGATCTGTTATTACGTTTACGGATATCTAAAAGAGAAAAAACATCAAAAAATCAGGTAATCTAGAAATGTTACCCTCATGGTAAATATTATCATTAAAACCAAGTGGATGTGGTGTTTGTAATAATTTTATCCACTTTAATTCTAATTCATGCCTAAGAATATTTCTATATCTTTTAGTGGAATTATCACCATATATTATCTTTGCAACAGGCTGAATTGAAATACTGCTAGTAGAGTGATTAGTTTGTTTGAAATGCCTATAAAGAAAATTATCAATTTTGTGAGGCTTTTTTGTTCGATGATAGTGCTCAGAAAATCTAGTTTTTAGAAATCTACAAGTTTGGCCAACATATTGCATGCCACAATCTTTCTCTTCTCAAGATAAAACATAAATAACATCAGTTGATTTTCAATCAAGATCAGAATTAGTAATTACAGAAAATTGTCTTCCATTAACGTTAGATTTAATAGTTGATTTACAACATAAATGTTTGCAACAGCTACACCTCTTGGCATTGCACTTAGAAATAGAGGGATACACTACACTTCTTCTATACTTACTCCTAGGGTTCCTGAGTACAGGTGACTTAAGAGGTGAGAGATGAACTTTTAAGTGGTTTCTAAAAAGGGCAGAGTCAGAAACTCCATGTAAATTAATTTTAGTGGCCGAATGAAGTTTCAGAGGTGAAACGTAAACAGATGGTAACATAGAATTATATCTATTGGTGGACTGGGGAATCTGTATGGAAGAAGCAGACATTTCGTCTGGCGATGCATTCTTTCATCATTGCCCAGATCAGCTCAATCAAATTGAGGTCTGCATGGTAGGTAGTGTAATATCCTTCAATATACATGTAATATTACTAGAACCAGTCAACGTCATTACGTTACTCTAATAACGTCAGTTGCTAAGTTACGTCACTTCATTAATTACTTGTCCACCATATCTACTGTTCTATTAAATACATTAACCATTGTTACCAAGATGATTTAAGATATTTCATTGGTGACGAGGATAAAAGGAGAACTGATGAGAAGAAAAACAAGCAGATAGATTCTAGAATAGAGGGAAAATAGAAGATATCTAAGAAAGCATATTAGATGAAGAAAAAATAAGGAAAACATTTTGACACGTTTAAGAGAACAAAGAGACTAGATAAGTTTTATTTGATCATTTGTTAGAATATAAAGATACTTCAGAGGCAACTGACAAGATACGGACTAGACATGGCAGAAGGTACTGTAACAGTAATTTCTGAGGGAAGAAACCTTAGAACATTACCATTCAGACCTACAGAAGATCAACTATCAACAGGGAAACTCTGGGAGGATTGGCTGGAATCCATAGAACGGGAATTCAGATTTTTCAGAGTAGCTAATCCTTTAGACAGAAAAGATGCGCTGATTATATATGGAGGACCTGAGATAGCAAGACTAGAGAAAAGCTTGCCAGACCCTGAAGACCCTAGAAAAGAACTAGATGAGTATCAGAAATTAAGAATAAAGCTAAATGAATATTTCTTGCCAAAAAAGAACAAACATTATGCTAGATTTATATTTCTGAAGACAAGACCAGAAGCAGGAGAAGCAACAGTGGCTTATGCAACAAGTTTACGAGAAAATGCGCATGAATGCGAGTTTGGTGATACTAATGATGAAAGAATATTGGAACATCTCATACAGACTATAGAGAACGAACAATATATTGATACAGAAATGCATTTCTAAAAGCTGGACTTTACAACAATTTCTGAGAGAAGCAGGACAGATTGAAGATATTTCGATACAAGTGCATGATATGAAGGCAGATACAGAAGAATTTGAGATAGCTAAGGTAATGTCACACAGAAGAAACCAAAAATCAAGACAACCAGAGTATCATGATAGAGTCGAAAGTGTAGAATATTGCACATACTGTGGTTTGACAACAGCACACCCAAGAGGAAAACACTGCCCTGCATACGGAACACAATGTAATATTTGTAAGAAGTTTAATCACTTTTCGTCTGTGTGCAGAGAAAATGTCACACAAGAAGCAATAATGGGACAGAGGAGTCCAAGGCGTTATAGCCAGAAGAAGAAATCCAGTATAAAAAGGGCAGAAGTGGTAGATTCTAGCAGTGATACAAGTTCAGATTAAGACTTCATAGAAAAATCTCCGATGCATATGCAAATCAAAACAGTATCAGAATCTACTGCAGTGAAGAAGGATAATATATCACCAAGAGATATACAACTCTTACAGGAAAAAGTCCACCGACTTGAGAATGACTTATGGTTAGCAAAGAACCTTATTCAGGATTTGTTTACACGGCAGAAAAATAAAGAACATTATGATCAGAAGGCATACCAACAAACTTGAATGAGCTTGGGGGAAAATGAAAAGACTGATGGGTTTTCATATAGCATGCAACGCCATGATCAAAGAGAATCCAGAGAGCACCAAATGGGTTTTACAATGAACAGCAGAACCCTAGATCAAGAAGACTACGATGAAAAGAAGCACGTTAAGTTGCAGTCAAGTCAAAGAAAGAAGCAAAGAAAAAAAAAGGTCTAAAGACATTTTGAAACTAACAGCTCTTTTAATAAAAACCCACCAACAGGGTTTAACCTTTTTATGAAATTTAATTTGAAAATTTAGAGAACACCGACAGATTAGACATCTTCATTTTAATTTCATAAACAGATCATTTAAGCAAGATTTTCAGTTACAGTAAGCTTGAACTATTTCTTTAAAATAAGATAGAACTGTTATATCCTTCAATATACATGTAATATTACTAGAACCAGTTAACGTCATTACGTTACGTTAATAACGTCAGTTGCTAAGTTACGTCACTTCATTAATTACTTGTCCACCATATCTACTGTTCTATTAAATATATTAACCATTGTTACCAAGATGATTTAAGATATTTCAGACAGGGAGCCTGAGGCAGTCATATCTATACTCTTTTAAGATCTTGTCTAGAAGAAAGCTTGGGGTGGACTTATGCTGCTTGCAAATCTGGAGAAGCTCTGCCTTCAACAGTGTTGCGCTAAAAGGTATCTGTTGTCTTGTCAACCAGGCCAGTATGTCTGCCTTCCTGGAAGTTTGAGTGGGGCACTTGTCAACTTGGAGGTTGTGATAAGGAGCGTTGTCTATGATGAGGACAGATTTTGGTGGCAAATGCGGAATCAGTTTCTCATTGACCCACTTGAAAAAGTTGTCCCCATTCATCTCATCGTGGTAGTCTCCAGTACTTGATTTAGCCTTCCAAACCAGCAGACTTTGGGTATATCGCCTTTTTCGTAACACCCATTTTAGACAACTGACCTTTTCGTAGGTAAAATGATTATCAATGTTTCTATGATCAATAGAAAACCAACTGCTGCAAAGCTCAAATTTGTAAGTGGGGAGTAAACGACAAGCCTTTTTATAAAACAGCTGTTTTTAAAAAATGTGTAAGGAGAGTAGACTTACATGTAATACAAAACATGTCATCAGGTCATCGCATTCTTTTCGCTTTCCGTTTTCTGTCATATCCAATAAAAAATAATAAAGGTCATCATTCACAAACATAAAATATCAAAAAGCAAAGAAAAAATATGCCGTGATTGGGGTTCGAACCTTCAATGCAAAACTTCGGGACAGATGTCTACGATCTTACCACCGCGCCAGCCCAACTGTGACAAATATTAATGATAAAAGAATATAATGTACAAAGTTACCGAAACCGTTTTACCTATTTACATCAATGGACAATGTCCAATTATCAAAACATGCTCTGACGTCACTTTGAACTTATCTAGTAAGGACAGTACCAGAGTTACTATCTTATGGTGGTTTGGTTCATTAATTCAAAACAATCGTTGGAAAGAAATAATGACAAAGTATTTTGTTTGTTTGTTTTGTTTGATTAGATTCTTTACGTCCCATCAACAATCTTTCAGTTAAACAGGGACGGGTCTTCCTGGATTGAACCAGTACTTAGCTAGGATAAATGTGTCTTGCTCAAGGACCGCAACGCAGTGATGCCGGTGAGGCTCGAACCCGCGGCCCCTCGGTCTCTAGTCAAGCACTCTACCACTGAGCCACTGCGCTCCAACAAAGTATTTTCTTGACACTGTCGCAAACACTAACAGATTATTATTACTAAAATATAATGTTGCTTTGATAGCTCTTCTGCAACATGGCATGCCAGACCTAGCATTTTATGGTGATTTAGTTCATTAATTCAAACGTATCGTTGAAACGTCTTCTTTACTGTCAATTTAAAAGAAAATCTATCTTCATAAAGTAGTTGGCTGCAACATGGATACATCTAAGGTTTTCTCTTGAGAACCCTGGCCTAAAACAATAATCGGTGGGTTGGTGTCAGTCTTTGGCCAGGCACATCCTTGCTCAACTAATGATTTTTTAGAACTGACTGTATGTGTGGGTAATGAGCTATTTTCTTTGTATCATTTCTGTTAGTGTTTGATATTTGAATTTATTGTACATTGATTGAGTTAGTAAGACTTCAAGATCGTTAAACAATTAATGAAGAGCAGATGTAGGGCAAGGATTTAGCCAGTAAAATTGCTAAAGCGCCCCAACAGCCCTGGTAGATGCGGCAGCTATCCGTTCTATCAAAGATGGTTATAGTTCGTGTTGTTATTGCTCGCATAGTGTAAGTGTCATGCGCGGATCCAGAAAGCTTTGTTAGAGGGGGTCCAACTTTGAAAACGTTTTTCTTATCTTTTTTTAGTTGATGAGAGGAGGGAGGGAGGATCCAAATCCTACTATATATAGCGGCCATCATCGGCCCACCAGCTAAACGCCATTTAAATGGCGTTTCACTGGCGTGCAGATGATGGCCACTCATAGAATACTGGCTTGGTAGCTATGTGATTTTCAGGGGATCCGGACCAGTATTGCTAAGAACCTCTATATCTTTTTCTATTTTTCTGGGATCCAGAGGGTTGTATTATGTCCTAGTTGCTGGTCACATCTGCAATAAGTATTTTTTGCACCGGCTAACTTAATTAAACTCTTGAACAAAGTATATATTTCAGAATCATTGTATAAACTATTATGATAAAAGTCCTTGAACATGCCACCTTTGAAGAAGAGGTCCTTTGATGTGCGGAATATCAAACGTGCCTTGAAGACAGTCACAGAATTTAGGGTACTTGATCTTAATTTCCTGATAAAATGATGTGATAACTCAATACACATCTTTGTTCTCTAGCAAACTTTAATTTGAAAACAATCTTTTAGTCACACCCATGGAATGCAAATCGCCTTGAGACAGATAAATATACGAAAACTAATTTGAAACTTAAGTATTATTTAGATGGAATTACTTGCTCATTCAAATACAAGATACAAAGTCTCTATTTAAATTACTACGATTAATTGAAATAATTGAAATGTTAGCACCTCTTAGGGTAGTTCTATAACCCTTTATAATATGTCTGAGGCCGAAAAGATAGTAATTATATATGTAGCGTTATATCAATAAACGTGTTGGTTTAGTATAAGAGTGTTACTGAAAATATTGTTTTTGATTTCTTAGTCCAATTCTAACGCTAGGAACAGGTTATGGCATATTGACATTTTACGGAGTCTTTCCCAGTGAATAGGAGTGCCTAAATATGAATCACATCGTTTAAATGTTCCTCAAAATAGAGGTTCCTTTGTAATGTTCTAATGTTTTCTCTTATTTGGAATTTGCTCTTTGGTCTGTTAATATCACCTTAGATTTGTTGGTAGAATGTCAGACTCGTGACGAAGAGGTCATGGTTTCAAATCCATCCAGCGATGCATTGTTAAGTCCCTGTAGAGTATGATACCGTTTATATTCATTGCTTAGACGAGCATTATATCGCTTTTTCGCAACGAGTTCAATAATTTCACTGATACAGAAGCACAAACCTTAGAATCTATAAATTTATCATTACGACATTAAAATAATTTTGTAATCGCATTTTAGGTGTGCAAAGTTAAAAATGTTGTCATTGCGCTACGCTGTTATCTACATAATAAAACAACGTTTATCAATATGTCAAACACTAGTGGTTTGTCGATTTTGATACATGGCATTATATTACTCCCATATGATAAAAAATGATACAATAAGCCTGGAATTGTTCATCGCAAAATTTAAGGGGCCACAGAGTAAAGAGCATTTCTACTTATAGAGTATTTTAGCTTACGCATTATTCCCAGAATTTAAGTCGCTGATATGACAATGTTTTCAATATGTGAGTGCCAATGCCCTGTACTACTGAAGGTAGCACCAAGATGTTTGTGGCTATCTACGACATTAATTATCAATAGTAGTTTGTGGTAAGACATTAATCATTTTAAGAGTAAATAAAAAAGCTTCAGTTTTCAGTGGATTAAATGTTACTAGCCACTGCCTAGCCTAGTTTGACACAACTGCATATCATGGTTAATTATACCAGCTATGTTATCAATGTGTGCTGCAGAATAGAAAAAGTGGGCTATCATCTGCAAACAGTCTTGTCAAACTAAGAAGATGTTCAGCTATATCATTAATGTATACCAAAAATAAAAGAGGCCAAGAACAGACCCCTGTGGCATCACCGCAAAGATAGATTATGAACCTGACAAAACAAGACTTAAGACCAACTTTCTGCTTTTTTTGACTTAAATAACTGTTTAACCATTCTAAAAGTTTCCCATCAATGCCATTCTGCTGTAGCTTAAATAAAGACCCTATGCCAGACTATGTCAAATGCTTTTGACACATCACAGAAAACAATGCAAGGGAACATAGTTTTACCAAAGGCCTGGCATATATTATGAAAGATATCATTTAACTGAAAAACTGTTAAGTGGTGAGGTAAGAATCCAGATTGATAATTGTATAAAATATTTTTGTCAAGTAGAAAATTATTCATATTTTTAAAAATAATCCTTTCTTCCAGTTTTCCAACACAGCTCAATAATGTAACTGGTCTGTAGTTAGATGGTTGAGATTTATCTCCCTTTTTAATGGGAATAACAAATATCAGGGAATATTCCCTCATCAAAGGATCTAATCATAAAATACATAAGGGTTTCGAAACAGATTTGGAGACACCCTTTAGCATTTTATGACTTATACCATCATCACCAATTGCTTTGTAAGGGTTGAGAACTTTAATTGTTCTTTCTATTTCTTGTTCAGTGCAAATTATTTGAGATAGAGAGTTATCAGTAAGATTAGTAAAAGGAGGTAACTGGGTATTTTCATCATTGACAGTTGAGATAGAATCGAAATAATCATTCAAACAATTATAATGTCCTGATCATTAAAATACCATTGGTTGTCACCGGATGGAAGTGCTGAACATGTAGGAGGAATATAAGAAGTAGAATTATTATTTTTGACAAAATGACGAATTACTTTCCAAAATTTGCGTTTATTATTATTCTTAAAATCTGAAACAATTGTATTTAAATTATCATAAAATATTCCTTAGCATGCTTTGCATGATTGTTTACCTTATTTCTGTAATATTTTTATTTTTCAAAAAAAGTCCAGTCATTTTGATTACCTGATATTAATGCAGTTTTCTTTAGTCTGAGATGATTTACACGTTATTTGAAAACCCCTTCGCAAAACTCAACCAGCTAAAAGTCTAGGGTTACTCACCATAATCCACCAGAATGAAAAGGTTGACAGGGGTGGGGATATCTTCAATGTGGCCTACCCTCTGCTAATTTTCAATATTATTGGACAGCATTTACGGAATTCTTGTTTCCGTTGAAATACAGTCGACTATTGATAACTCGAAATCAATGCACCCAGTTTGTACACTTTGAGTTTTCGGTTGCGTGTGTTAAAAGAAGTGCGCCTGGTTCAACTCTTTAGTTTTTCATCTTAACTCAACTCATATTAAAAACTACGTGGCTGTTTAACTTTTTGTCCTATGGAATATTAAGGAAACTTATTTTGACAAATATCTTTAGCGCGAAGTACTGATAACTTTCAGACCCTTTGGACTTCGGGAATATGAAAATCGACTGTTTTCTGGGAAAATTACTTCACTTTTTCATATTCATGTTGTTTGCTCAAGTCAGCAAAAGCACGCCAAAAGCTAAAATAGCGATATTTATTATAAAGCGAGTTAATAAATATTAACGTCTATTCTGACTTATAATTCTGTGAAACGGGATTTGGGCTTCAAATTGTACCGTATGTCAATTCCCGTAGCTTTGCCCCTCTCCACAATAGACCCCTTGTATAGCGGGTATTATGTGGCAGCGCGACTTAAACCCAATATCATTTCAAAAGCTTCGAAGCGAAGGACTATAAATTAAAATGCTTTTAATATAAAGATTCATTATCAATGAAAATATTTACAATTTCAATAAAGATGTTCATTTCTATATTTTGGACATAACAGAGAAAATAGGCCTTACTTAAGGACAAATGCTCAAATAAGACATTTGGCATAAACCACGCATTCAGCATGCGCAATGTTATACGTAATCTGTTCCCGCGCTGATATACAGTCCATATCCAGTGCATATGTGTGCAGGAATGACCACGAAAGGAGTGAATGAAAGGCATCTTTTTTTCCAGTTCATTGTATAAAGGTATTTTTGTTGTGACCTGGCTGAGTTTAGTCTGATACGCATACTTGACCAAATACGTTAAGTTTGAGTTCGCGGACAAAAAATAGCGTAAAATTTAATTACCTAAGTAGACGCCACTCTTTCTCGGTGACTTCCTGTCCCAGACTCTACAACTTAAATCCCGACAGTCGAAGAGTCATCATAACCGTTTTTTATTCTAGAAATCCGTAAACGAATATTTTAGCGAACAGTGAAGACCCAGATGAAATGCAGCGTTCCCCCAGGGTCCTCACTGTTTGCAACCAGTTGTATATGTCCTTTCTTTTACCAGTTGTAGAATATACCTCAGTTGTATGGAATGGATGCTCTTAACAGGACTCACATACTTAACAAAAAATCCAAAATGAATCCGTCTGCCTTGTTACAGTATTAACTAGATCTGTGTCATTAGAAAACTTGTTCAAAGAATTTGGATGGACAACTTTATCAAAAAAGAATGCAGCAACATAAACTCTCTTTTATGTATAAGGTAAATAATGGTAAATGTCCTTTCTTTTACCAGTTGTAGAATATGCCTCAGTTGTTATAGCATAGTATTCAGTGATATCCAGAGACCCTAACTATTACTAGACTCCAGATTCTTATTTATGTTTAAAATGCAGCTATTTGTATGTTTCAAACATTGTAAAGTTTTATGCGCTCGTTCTATAATGTTTACTTAGTCTTAACATTATGATATGGTGTAAGTCACTTTTAAGTATGTTTTAGTATCATTCACTTTGATGCTAATTGTTTTAATCCAGCGGTATCTGCTGGTCTATGTTGTATATAAGTTTCATTGTTTAGTTATATGTTGCAGAGGGCCGCGAGGTAGAATAGTTATCTTAGCTAATTGTGTCACTCTCTATAAAAATTGTATATATATATATATATATATATATATATATATATATATATATATATATATATATATATATATATATATATATATATATATATATATATCCTTTAGTTAGTGAAATTTCAAATTACCCTCTGAGAAATAAAAGAAATTCAACAGTGCCCTTCAATAGAACTAGTATCTCACAAAAACCATGTATTCCCTCTTCCATTAGACTATGGAACTCCCTTGAAGATGATTTTTAAAAAAAAAATCTATCAACATTACAAACCTTTAAAAAAAACTTATTACCTCAAGATTCAATAAATCAAGTGTTCCTCCTCACTTTACCATAGAAAATAGACATATTTCTATATTGCAAGCCCGACTTCGAAATAATTGCAGCAACCTTAATAATGATTTTTTTAGAAATCATATCCCTGATTATGTATGGCATGGTAGAGGTCGCCATCCACTACTTCTTTATTTGTAGAAAGTTAACAATCGAAAGGCAGGTTTTAATGACACCGTTAGAGTTTTCCAACCGTTAAGCATTGATATGATTCTATGTGGTAATTATAATTTGAATATGGAAAAAAATATAGTCTTGTTCAGAGCTGTCCACAGATAAACTGTATGCATGATACTTAACGTTTTTAACCAGTTGACTCTTTGTTTGAAGTTTTTCTTGAAACGTATTTTGTATGTTAATAAGTATACGTATGACCAAATCTGTTCTATTCCCAAGTTGAAGGGGTTTTAATTGTTCAATATTAATTATTGACCTATTTACTTATCTACCATTCTGGTGTTTACTTTTTCTTTCATATATATTTATCTTCATTTATTTAACAAATTATTTATTTATTTGTTTATTTATTCATTTATTTATGTAATTAATTAATAACTTATGTATTTATTTATTTTCTGATTCTGATATAGTATTGTTTATGTAACTATCTGTTTTGCTATGATCAGAACTTGTGTAGTTAATATATGCGTTTGTATATATAGCCAAATTTGTAAGCTATTATGTATAAATAGAATGTAGGAGAAGGGTCGAAACTAATGTTGTGAGAATTTGTGACCCAACCAAATTGCTGTAAATAATTTGACAATAAAATATGTGATAACTAAACAATTGACGAATTAAAATATGGAATTGTCCATGCGTCTCGCTGGTTGGCGAGTAACCGGTTGAGATTTGCAAAGCCGTTTTCCAATTAACGTGTAATTCATCTTAGTTCGAACCTTCAACTTTGCAGTGTCCAAATTTTAGTCGTACAAACTGCGACGTCACCCAAGTGCGAAGTACTCTGTTTCATGCATCCGTAAAGCTTAATTTTGAGGAAATTATTACCATATATTAGTAATTCACTTTGACAGGTCGTATCAAGAAGAATTTGTCAGTTTCTCACACCAGCCATACAAATTACCCGTGATCAATTTCATCCATCTTCTTACATCTAAATTTGATCTACGTCAAGTAGAAAGGTACATCTTCCCAGTAGGCACTCAACCTCCAAACAACGTCAAATCAACGTCGATGCGACGTCATGACGTCGCATTGACGTCGATATAACGTTGTTTTGACGTCATGTGCCTGCTGGGTTATTTGAGCCTCGACGCGCGCAACAAAACCTGTCTTCAGGACATGCACTGACTCGCTAGAGCATATGGTCGTCAAGTGTGCTAAGAATCATATACAAGGAGTGCTCCATATTTGAGGAATTGAAGTAGAATGGTGGTTCAGAGGAAAAAACATCTGGCCCCGAGGTTATAAACTTATTTCATACTCAACTCAACTGAGCATGAAATTTATCTTGCTCATAAATGTTAAAATGCCAACAAATGTTGGCATTTTAACATTTGTAAGCAGGATAAATACAGCATCTGAAAAAGCAAGAAAAATCTTAACTTTTGAGCATTTTAGTTTTTCTGATCAATTGAAATTTCGTGCTCAGTTGAGTTGTGCATGAAAAAGGTTTCATGACCTCGGAGCCTGACCTCAATGGATAGCATCGCATACATTCTAAAGAATGAATTTATGTCTTTTTTCCCATGGACTGGTTCACTGATTGCTGGGTCCGGTTGCAGACGGGAAAAAGTTATTGCCAATAAAGGTAAACCAGTCACTAATTGATGGCTACACTCACTGGTTGCCATGGTCTGACGAGCTTGTTAGACTTTTTCTAATTTAATATCCTCAAAATACGATTTTCCCATAATTTGAGCCCATGTCAAAGAAAGTTGCTGATGAAATTGAGACGTGATATGTATTAAAAGGCATATCTGACATATTCATCTTATCAATAAATTACGAATTAGACTTTCGCTCTAGTACCTGTTCCCATGCGTTCAACGTATTCTACATGTACCCAAATTCTAAATTCTACCGAAGACACTCAGAGTTGATCGTTTAATACAACGTTGGCTCGAAAATACTTCTGCAACAAGGCATTTCAGAGCCAGTAGGTTTATAAACTCAAAATAAACGTTGGGCGATCAGTTTAAAAAAGATTTTCAAGTTAAAGGGTTTGATAAAGCATGGCTACAATATTAATATGCGACAGTGTGCATGCCCGTTCATAAAAAAATCAAGGTTTAAAGCAATGGTTTTCTCTTTAATTGCACGACGGTGGGTCAGGCCTCGGACTCAATGACGACACTGACTTGAAACTTTAATCGGTAGGTCAGTATCTGATGTGTTTCTATGGCTGGGCCCACTGTGGCTCAATTGGGGTTTTTCTTTAGCTCTGACAGGCTGTGAGTTGAGAGCCAGTTTCTTTGTTTCAACACACTGTTAATTGATTTGGTTGTTTCCCTATGATGATGCATTGCATAAGGTAGGAGGCCTCTGCGTGAGCTAAACTAATTTTACAACAACAGAATCTAGGGCTAAGATAGGGACAGTACAATTGACTATTAGCCAGTGGATTCGGCTGATGTCCGATCTGAGGAGGTGGTTCTGCTGCTGTTTATTGTTGCTCCCATTGTTTTGGAGTGGGGGTTGTGTTAGGTCCTTGTTTTTGTTATGCAGTACTTTGTGTCCTTTCTAGTTTTGCAATAAGAGTGGGCCGGTTGCTTTACTTTTAATGTCTTCTGGATGTCATGTTGCTGTTATTGTTCTTTGCCTCTTCCAGTGGATTGGTCTGTGGTGTGTGATTGTGGCATTTCTTGGTCATACTCGCTTGTTTTTGCTGTTTTCTAAAACATCGTGAGGGGTGTACCTACGTGTACACAAATACGCATGGGCGTACAAATTGACGCTTTAAGTATATAGTTTTCAGTTACAGCAACGCCTGTCTTAAGCGGCCACTCAAAAATAGACAAAAACGATCTTAATAACAACTGGTAGCTTAATGAAGGTCGAAAGTATTGCAGATTCTGCAATACTTTTGACCTGCATTAAGCGATAATCGGTCTTGAAAACCAATATTTGGTTTTCTTTTCGAGTAGCCGCTTAAGACAGGTTTTACTGTATTTAATATGATTTTTGAAAAAAAATGCAACTAATTGTGTTTAGTTGTGTGTCTTGAGGACTCTGTTTAGCCCTTTGAAATACCCTTAAACCATTTTCTGCCACAGGGCTTCATACAGGGGGAGTACCCCCAGACCCCTTCAACAGTACGTACTCTATAAAATGCCCCAAGAACGCGCCTGATGGTCTTTTTTTCAGGGTAATTCATTAATTACTGAATTCAGGATATTGGGGCTGAGTAGGTACGTTTGAGTATAACATTGTCACAAACCCAAATGGATGGGCGTTCCTTGTGATGTGGGCCAAATGATAAAACACGATAAGTACTAGTTATACCATGGGTTGTCCGCCAGTACGTAGAGATAACCCACGAGCTTTAGCTCGTGGATTATCTTACGTACAGGTGGACAAACATGGTATAACTATTTTATATCACCTACGTCAGTGTAGACCTTGCACATCATGAAATAATTCGTGCTAAAGTTGGTAAGGGTAGTATAATATCAAATATTATTTGGATTTGAAGCAAGGAAGGGAAAGATCAAGAATAGATACAATTAAGTACCACACCTGACCCAGGAAACCATATTGGAAAGTGACAAAACACAAAAACATCATATACCAGAGAGCCAAGAAGTCAGCCCTTTCCCAGCAGGTGACTACAAGGGTGTAAGAAACAGACAAGACAGTATGACAAAGACAAACAGGATCACACAAACACAAATATGATCCACAAAGAAGCACCGCCTTGGAACGGTCAGTAACAAAATTATTGGAGGGCTTTAACATGTTTGACAGAACCAACCTTATCCTTATTTCTGATGTGGATCAAGAAACATATAGATGTTTGGTTCGCACGAAAGATCCCTAACTTATCGATGTATCATTTCCTAGTTAATACAAATCGAGATATAAAAAGGAGATAAAACAAAGATAAGGACTCAACAGTACATACAACCGAATACCGCAGCAAAAGAAATCCAACAGATTATTCATGCTAAGCTCCACCCACTATTAATACTTACATAAATTAACTTTCATATTGGTAAAGAGAACAAAGTAACTACTTGTCAGGTCCACAGTATCATATTCCAATAAGCAAACAGGGTAGATATTGATCATCCAGCTCTTTTAATGTCTGCTTATCAACAGTTAAAGACATATGCGTCTATTTCCAATGCGCACCTTTCCCGCGTCTGGAAACGGGTGAAGTTGTCTGGGTCCTGTCTTTCGACCATTAACGGATTCGGATCAACACAGCTTTCAGATATTCTTATGTCATATCGGTATTCCGACATTTTCTTGACAAAATAAAGTAATCAAAGTGTGTCCGAAATATCTATTGACATCTTATCAGAACTGATCGTCTCAGCACTAAAGACAGATAAATTTAGCCGCTAAGTCGAAATCAAACGACGTACACAATTACTCTGGTTACGAATACGATAGTGGCCGAGTCTCTACTATTTGTACGGTTATTTAGAGCGGCGCACGACCTGAGCTCGTGGCCTAGTGGTTAGCGTGTCTGGCTACAAAGCCAGAGGACCAAGATCGATTCCCGGTCGCGTACATATTTTCAGTGTGTTTTTATTTCTTTTTTAACATTTTAATGCTAAATTGCTTCATATACTAGTAAATTGCATCAACAAAACGACCGGCATGGTCATTCCTGAACTTTTTATATTGAATTACGCATAAATCTTGTGGGGGTGGGGTTAAATTTGGCCCTCTTGAAAGAGAATTAGCTCGGTGACCCCAGATTTTTATTCTTTTTCTGAAAGGTATTATAATAGTCCATGAATTAAAAATATCTTTTTAAGATTTTCAACACGGATTTTTTAATACACGATTTATTCTAAAAACAAATTCCAATTTTCGACGATTTGCCAAAATGTATCATGCAGTATCTTGTCACAGCATGGGATAACAAATAAACTTGCAACTTGCACATTTTCTAAAATGTTTGAGGTCATGGGCAATAATTTCAGTTAAAAGAAAGAAGCTGGCTGATGATTACAAACATTTTAGCTCGATTTTTAGGACTAGTGTTATTTTTCTATATTTTTAGAAAATTGGTCAAATGCTGAAAACTTCCATGTGAGATTCTGAAAAAATAAGCACGGTGACATATCCTTTTTATTTCAAAAATGGATAGCCCATGCATAAAATAAATTGAATGCAAAGTATTGAACATATTTCAACATGGGAAGTATTTAGTAGCATATGTCCTTAAGTGTTTCAGTCTTAGAATGGTATTGTGGATTATAGCTGTAGCAAGCGCCATAGGAACAAATTTCATGCGCGGATCCAGAAAGTTTTGTCAGAGAGGGTCCAACTTTAACAACGTTTCTTTTTTCTTTTTCAGTTTGATGAGTGGAAGGATCCAAATACTGCCATTAGCGGGCCATTATCGGCCCGACAGCGAAACGCCATTTAAATGGCGTTTCGCTGGCGGGCCGATGATGGTCCAAGATTAAATGCTGGCGTGGTAGCTTTGTGATTTTTCAGGAGATCCGGACCAGTATTGCAAAGAAACCTATATGTTTGTGATTTTTCAGGGAGGGGGGTCGGAACCCCTGCCACAACCCCCTCTGGATCCGCCAATGGCTTTAGCAAGCGCCATAGGAACACATTTTGACAAAACGGAAATATGTGTCTCCTATGGCAGTTATTAGAACTATATTGGGGTACTTTAAACAGATGCGTGTCTGACTGCAATTCCAGGGGTCGCGAGTTCGATCCCGGCCCGGTCCCATACTTTCGTGGAGATTGATCATGAAATAATTTCTACGGTCATTCTCCTCCCTTCCGCTGATTTATTCAAGAAGGGTTGTTGTCAGTTACAAGCGAAAGTGTGTGCACGAATTACTGGTTAACCGCTTGTTCAAGCCTGCCCAGGAAAAAGTGTGGTTAGGTGAACTGACCATCCCGCAATGACCATAGCTGTTGACTTGGGACGTAAAGCAACCAAACAAACAAACAAACAAACAAACACTTTGGATAGCACATTTGATTTATGCCTCAAAAATGAATTCAAGACGATCATTTTGATTGTTCATTTGTTAGTAACACATAAAAAAAACTATGCCAATTAAAATGAATTTTAATCATTAAATTTGTATTTGATGGGGGTCAACTGTTGTTATCAGCGAAAGATTCCCCAATTCTTTAAATCAAGAAACCCCAGAAACATTCAATTTGTGTCAAGGACTTTGTTGGTCTTAGAGAAATTGCTCTCATATTGTAGGACGGGTCTGCGTCACAGCGTGTTATGCTTGACGTGTCCTTTCAATCAATGACTTGAAATCTCCATTACTAATGTCTCAGTGACTAAATTCATACGAAGCAGTAACGTCGGCGCGTTAAGTTATACAATTAAAACTTTTAAAAGTGTTGGCTCCTCGAGCCAACTCATGAAACGTTAACATGATCATAACATCATCGAAGCAAAGTGCGTTTACTTTCAGATAACAAGTTAGTATAGTGTTGCGTTTTGAAAGTCAGTTTATAGTAGGCTGACACTTTACCAAAAATAGCAGGGTCTCTCTATACCCTAAAAATGAAAAAAAGTGTGAAAAAAAAGTAAAACCAAATCGGATGACTTTTTTGTGTCAAGGTTCATTTATAGTATACCTTTTCAATTATTCTTTCGATTTATATGATAGGGGTATTTACTGCTAAACGCGTGCCAAAAGAAAACGATTTTCGGCCGCTGTGTCGAATGTGTTTGCAAGTATATGCTGATAACCTCAAGTTTTAGCAAGTCTTATGCTGATAACCTTAAATTTGCAAACAGCTTGGACCCAGGCCAGGCCCGACAAAACATACAATAAAAACGGGGTCCCCTATAGCGACGCTCAAATAATATCCTACATAGAGATAATGTTTCATCCTTTTTAGGGATCGCATCTAGGTGCATGTAAACAGTTTTCATGGTTTTGACACTTATCAGACTACTTTAGGTGGAACAGTCTTGTCGGAGACCACACTTTTGGCATATTATTACTTCATTATAAAACCAGACACCTACTCGACCATGGCGAAATGTGTAGCCAGCCACTTGAGCCAATTTCTTTTTCTGAAGGTATTATTGCTGTTTGTTTGTTTTGTTTTGTTTTTGTTGTTGTTTTTTATTGTTTTTTTTTGTGTGTGCGTTTTGTTCTATGCTTTTCCTGTTAATTTTTTTCGGTTTGTTTGTGTCTGTGTGTTTTTAGTGTGTGTTTTTCTTTTCTTTTCTTTTTTGCTTTTTCGTTTGTTTGTTTTTTCGGTGACGTTAATGACAGGCCCTTCTCGCCTATGCGTAAGCAAAGGAGCATGAAGTTCGGTCCTTATATCATGCCAATAGCCTCAAACCCAAAGGCTCACATTGTGAGATTTGGTTTTGGGCATATAGCAATGGTACAGCCGTGATATAAGGACCAAACTTCAAGCTACTCTGGTATAAGGTGCCGTTTTCTTAATAGCTGGTCCACATTCAAATACATTGCCACTTTCAAGCACTTTTGAATACGTTTAATTTCATTATACGTAATAATTAAATCTTTTCAAGAAGCCTTCGTGGGTTGCATTGAGAGTAAATATAGAAAACAAAACAAAACAACACTATAAGATGGAGAAAACTCGGGCTAGAAATGTTCGCATGATTTTTCAATTGAGTTCATTAATGACGAATAAATATTTTGAAAGTGGTGGTCGCCATCAACCTCAAAATGATGGATGGTCGAGATTCCCTATAAAACGAAAAACGTCACCCAAAATTTGCAGCTTGCCGACATTTTTTTCTTCATATTAAATATTTTTATAGTTGAGGCCTTATCTTTGTTTATCTCCTTTTTATTTACTAGGAGATGACTCATCGATAAGTTAGGGATCTTTCATGCGTGCTAAACATCTATTTGTCTTATTCCACATCTGAAATTAGGGTGGGGTTGGTACCATAAAACTAGTTTAAGGCCTCCAGTAAAATATTTTACTGATCGTTCCAAGGCGGTGCTTCTTTTGTGGAACCTTTTTCTTTTTTATGTTTCGTGTCTGTCATGCTGTCTTGTCTGTTCATTGCAGCCTTGTGGCCACCTGGGAAAGGGCTTACCTTTTGACTCTCTTATGTTTGATATTTTCTCGTGTTTTTGTCATTTTCCCATGTGGTGGCCGGGATCAGGTGTGGTACTTGATTGTATCGATTCGTGATCTTTGCCTTCTTCCGTACTAATGACAATATAATAGGGACAAAAAAGAAAGCCCCCCCCCCACCACACACACACACACACACACACACACACGCGCACTCCATAAAAATAGCTTCCAATATTCTCCAAAGTTTGTTTTAAAATTGTCTTTGTCCCTTGTCCCCTAGTATTGTATCTGGTCCATTCAAAACTCCTGGGAGGGTCCCACCCCGGGGTCGGGGAGGGGATACACTAAACATATATTAAAGGGTCGGTAGGGAAGTGCCACAAAAGGGATCTTATATTTAGATTTTTATTACCCGTTTAGGGGTTTCCGCTTAACAAAATGTTAACTTGATATTACAAATGTTTTTCGTTGCACTTGATATTGAAAAAATTGAATTGGACTGCCTAAGAGGCTGATGAGATGATTTTATTCATGATGATATTTTTCTTATTTATATTGATGTCTTTTGACTAAAATTATCATTCCTCTCAAATACTTTTTTCTTCTGCTATGTTCGAGCCAGCATCAATTAAAATTGTGTTAGCATACGCGGATCCAGAGAGGAGCAGCGGGTACGGACCCTCCCCCCCCTCCTGAAAAATTACAAAAATATAGGGTTTCTTAGCAATACTGGACCGGATCCCCTGTTAAATCACAAAGCTACCAAACCAGCATTCAATGCTGGGCCACCATCGGCCAGCCAGGACGCCATTTAACTGGCGTTTCGTTGACGAGCCGATGATGGTCCGCTTTTAGTGACATTTGGCTTATAGGAGTATTGGGGTCCTCTCTCCCCCCATCGACTAAAAAAACAGAGTCAAAGTTGGAACCCCTCTAAAAAACCTTCTGGATCCGCGCATGGCTAGCATAAGATAAGCTGTGGAATGGTAGCCGTTGGTATGGATTCATAGGGGCAAATCAACATCTACGACTGATATCAGTCAAGCTGAGCAAATATTGTTGTTGTTGTTTTCTATAATGGGGTTTAACTTTTGTCTGGTAAGTGGTCTCATTCGTGTCTTAAAGGGGGAAGCCGTTCCGAGCTCCTGTTGGCATCCCCTCCCATTTTGATATTGAATGCACACGGGCTTCCACTTTATGGCTGCTTTAATACACAATGCAAAAATGATGACTAAAACATTAAATTCAAATGTAATAACCACCAGAACCCCCACTAACAGCTATGTACAAATATAATATTGACGAGGCCATAAAACCCATGTTAAACTATTTTAGCCACAGTTTGGGAAAATAGTTTAAAGTAAAGAAGAAGGTGAAGATCAGGAATTGATACAATCAAGTACCACACCAGGTGGGTAAGTAACAAATACACAAGGAAACATCACACACAAGAGAGCCAAGATGCCAGCGCTTTCCCAACAGGTGATCACAAGGCTGCAAGGTACAGACACGAACGTATAAACATAAATAGCAAAAAAGATCATTTTTATTCATATATGTGGGTACTAAATCTCGGCAACGATATGCTTGAGCGTTAGGTTTATCTGGGTCTTCGTTCATTTTACGTATTCAAATATTGAAATACACATATACAGATTTCTTACGTGAAGTGTCCAGGATAGATGGGCTAAAATTTATTTCAGGGGAACAGGGATCAAATTTGAGGAGAATAGGGAAACAAAGACAATGCTATATTTGAGAACAAGGAACATGAGGAAACAAATTTTCGATGATGGGGTAACAGGGGAACAAGCTAATTTATTTCAGAGGAACAAGGGAACAGGTACCACCTGGAGGGGCCTCCACATTCACAGGGAGATTTATTTTTCTCCGTTTTAGCACTTTTTAAAAGGTTTCTTTTTCATTGGTACAATTTTATGAGAAAAAAGATCAAAAGAAATATCACAATTTCATGCAATAATTGCGAGCTGTATTTTTCTCTTGGCCTAATCAAGCAAGTTCAACCAATATATAAGACGACGTCCGTGACAGTTATATGAAGGGGTGATTTATTCGTTTTTAAAACGTATCACTGCCTATAAAATGTTTTACTCAATTTGTAAAAGCAGGGTCGGTGAGAACTCTTGAACGTTAGACCCCCTGCGAATGTACATTTTCTCGTATTGAAGATAGGTTGACATCATCCAAAAAACTGAAATTTATGTGAAAAAATGTAATAAACCTAATTATGCAGAATATATAATACTATCCATGATCCTTAATCCATATATGCCTAGCGTCCTTTTGAGGGGGGGGGGGGCGTAGGCAAATAGTGCAGACCCAGACCAGACGCCGCACAACGCGGCGTCTGATCAGGGTCTCTACTGTTTGCTTGCAGAATGTTCTATTGATATTTGAATAAAAATGAAAAATACCATCCAACATCTTTTAAACAGAAATGGACTGGTCCAACTGATAACGGTGGGAAATTCCATTCGGCCTAAATGGGTTAATGTTGTGTCTTGCCAGTTTCTTTGTTTCATAAC
This sequence comes from Loripinus fragilis, assembly GCA_964019695.1. Lineage (NCBI taxonomy): Eukaryota > Metazoa > Mollusca > Bivalvia > Lucinida > Lucinidae > Loripinus > Loripinus fragilis. The sequence goes on from OZ026520.1 coordinate 95,490,873, forward strand.
AGTACATTAATTTGATTTGATTCTGTCATTCTGGTGATACATTGCATTAGTTAGGAAGCCTCCAACACGCGAGCTAACAGTTTTGTGTGTTTCAACAACAGCATAATCTAAGGCGGAGTTTGGCCATTAAAATATGTGACTTTGGCTGCTGTCCGTTCTAAGTCGTTAGTTCAGTTGTCATTGATTCATTGTTATTCTTCGTCAATGTGTTGTCCTTCTTTTGTAATGCTAGTTATGCAATCATCTCGCAGATGTTGCTTGCAGCCATGAGTGACATTGAATTCATGTTTTATTTACAAAGTTATCAGGGACATATAACTGAAAGATCACTTGTGCATTAATCCTATCTCCAGGATATAATTAATACACAAGTGATCTATCGATTCGCGTTAGCTCAAGTGAAGTGTACACGTAAGTGTTTTACTTAGTAATTGTAAATAAAATATAACGTCAGTGTCACTTTTGGTCGGCACGACAGTACTTCAATTGTGTTCTTACAGTCACGTGGCTGTTAGTGTTATGTGTCTCTTCCTCGTGGTTCACGTGGTTGGACTGCAATCTGTGCTTGTGGCATTTCCTGGTCATAGTCGCTTGTTTTTTGCCTATTGTTTATGAAAATAACCCAATTTTTTTTAATAACTTGATTGCTAAATATGGCTTTTATGACAGCGAACTTATGAAATTTGATATGGTACATCTCACATTAGCCTTCATCGTTGGCTATGCTCCGTTATGGGACATTACTAACGTCCCCATCGTTCGCTATGCTCCGTTTATGGGACGTTAGTAACGTCCCATAAACGGAGCATAGCCAACGGCGTTAGGCATATCTTTTAGCAGTAATAGTCCAATGGAGGTACTTTAACTACATTTTAATATGGTAATGGTGTTGCTACGTGCCTCCGTTGAAAATTTATACGGACCATTCGTTTTAAATTAAAGATTGTTTTGTTGTGTACAGTGTACGTATTCGTTGCACACACTGTCTTGTCAAAATATTCAAACTGTCATTTAAAATGATAACTATATAAATACACTCTGAATATAAGTCAGACGTTGGTATAGAAATAATATGACAGTGATTAATACGAGAAATAAGCGAAAAGTTTTGTATCTCAGCATGCTATTATACGAGCTGGGTAGAAAAAAACTCAATAGCATATCTGAACCACACTGTGATAAAACGTCCCTTATGGCATTTGCGGCCAAATGAATGCCCCTAATAGCATGTGCATCTGCACATAGATGTTCAGGGCCTAAACTGTTCGATGATATATGATACACATTACGAAGAAAAACAACACAGGTTCAAGAAGACGAAATTCCAGGGGTTTGTTTAAGAGTAATGGCATATGACGAAAACAAGAGAGAATGTGACGTTGTTTTCCCCAGTTGCGTAAATGTGTTGAGTTCTAACGGAAGGATTGGCATAATAAAATATGCTATTCTGATAGAAAAAAACGCCTCCCTCTCCGTGCTTTTGTAAAAGCATAAAAACACGATCCATGCGTTGCAAAACGTTCGACCTTCTTTTTGTCTGAAACGTGAATATCTGAAATTATTCTTCTCCATTTTTACACTAAGTGGTTTTAATGGTCACAATAGTCTATGCATTGATAAGTTAGGAGTCTTTCATGCAAACCAAATATCTATGTGTCTTGATCCACATCTGAATTAAGGGTGAGGTTGGCGCCATTAAACAGGTTTAAGCCCTCCAGTAAAATATTTTACTGACCGTTCCAAGGCTGTTCTTCTTTTGTGGATCTTTTGTGTTTTTGTTCTATCTTGTGTTTGCTATGTCTTTGTAAACCTGTCTTAAGCGGCCACACAAGAAGACCAAAAAATTGGTTTTCCAGACAAATTATCGCTTAGTGAAGGTTTTAAGTATTGCAGAATGCTTTAAGGGTAGCATTCTGCAATACTTTTGACTTTCTATGTGTCTTGATCCACATCTGAATTAAGGGTGAGGTTGGCGCCGTTAAACCGGTTTAAGCCCTCCAGTAAAATATTTTACTGACCGTTCCAAGGCGGTACTTCTTTTGTGGATCTTTTATGTTTTTGTTCTGTCTTGAGTTTGCTATGTCTTTGTGCGCGTCTGTTTATATGTGCTTTGTGGTCACCTGCTGGGAAAGGGCTGACCTCTTGGCTCTCGTTTGTGGTGTCTACTGTGAGTTTGTCACTTTCCCATTGGTATCCTGGGTCAGGTGTGGTACTTGATTTATCGATTCCTGATCTTTGCACCCTTACTTACTTTGGAACAATAACGAAAACAGTTCAAATGCGAATCATTGAAGATTGTATTACAAACAATCATATGTACATATATGTAGACATATTCATTATAGAGCAGGCTCTTCCATTTCTAAGATGTATGCAACTAGAAATGTGTCCTTAATAAATGCAGTTTTATTATGATTATGTAGTGTTGGATTGGTATGATACTTACGAAAATGCAGCATTAACATTACATACTTTGATTTTGCGAAAATCTGCACTTAAATGACCTTTAGCCTTGCACGGGTGTCTAGGTTATTATTAAATGCAACATGTATATTAAATACACCTTGGATAGTTTCAGTGAAATTAATGGGTATTATATGGTCAGAAGATGACATAGAAAGAAGTGAGTGTCTATTTTTGTGTTATTTTGCACCCAGTTGACCTGTGACCTAATTCTGAGACCCAGGGACATTTCCGGGCTTGGCATCTACCTCTATCACTTTTACTACACATGTAGGGACATAGTTAGCATGGATGCCAGCTTCTACTCAATTTTGCCATCAAAAGTTAAAATACGCCTCTTTTTATAAAAAATGGACAGCCAACCAATAGAGAGTCTGTGTACAATGCTGATTGTAAAGAAGCCATTATCAGTAGAGGCAAGAGCTATCAAAAGATTTAAAAAGAAATAACTAAATGGGAACAATAAAGTTAAAGTCTGCGAGAACACTAAAAATACAAAATCGTAAGTCATGGAAATCTTACATTTCAAAAATGATGTTAAGTCTGCGAATGGAAAATAGTAAGTGAGTATGATCAGGAAATACCACAATCACAAACCGCAGACAACCCCGTGGCACCGTGAGGAAGAGCCGCTCAACCATCACGAGACACCAGCAAGACAATTCAAGCAAAGCAACCAGCTCTGGAAGTATCAAAGAACAATACAAAATAGCAAAACATAAGTCATGGAAATCTTGCATGTCTAAAATGAGTTGTAATCACCTTTAAAAGCGTTTGGGTAATGATATGTAATGTCTCTGGTAAAACAAAACCATAAAAAAAATCAAAAAATGTTAAAACAATAGAAACATATACATAATTTAGGTAAAACTTTTCTAAGCAATTAATCCTCGCTAAATTACTTTTGATTATTTTTTGAAAGAGAAAACAATAACAAAAAAAATAAATAACAAAAACAATGAAAAACATAATTCACATGGCAATATGAAAACAAAATAACAATAAACACTGTACTAAGGATATTTTTTTCAAATTTCAAACTGACAGAAGCAACAACAACAACGCAAAAACAAACAAACAAAAACAAATGAGTATGAGCAGGAAATATTCACAACCACAGACTAACCCACGGAACTGCGAGGAAGAACAGTCAGAACTATAACAGTCAACGACAGTAAGAACACACACCAGCTCTCTCTTCCTTAGCGAGATGGTTACAAAACTAGAAAGAATAGAAAGTACTGCATTAAAAACAAGGACCAAACACAAAAATACCACAAACATAGAGAGCAGCAAAAAGAAAAGTACAAAACAAAAAGGGGCTTTGATAAGTTAGGGGTCTTTCATGCAAACCAAATATCTATGTGTCTTGATCCACATCTGAATTAAGGGTGAGGCTGGCGCCGTGAAACCGGTTTAAGCCCTCCAGTAAAATATTTTACTGACCGTTCCAAGGCGGTACTTCTTTTGTGGATCTTTTTGTGTTTTTTTCTGTCTTGTGTTTGCTATGCCTTTGTGCACGTCTGTTTATATGTGCCTTGTGGTCACCTGCTGGGAAAGGGCTAACCTCTTGGCCCTCGTGTGTGGTGTCTAACTGTGAGTTTGTCACTTTCCCATTGGTATCCTGGGTCAGGTGTGGTACTTGATTGTATCGATTCCTGATCTTTGCACCCTTACTTACTTCAGTTTTCAAAGAATTTGCGTTATTAGCTGAAGTACTCTTGGATATATCTGACTTTCCATTTGTTTGAAATAAAGATTATCAATATTCAGCATGTTCAGTAAGTCATCTTTCTATCTTGTAGAGTTGAACTCAATTACATCAGCTTGATTGACATCATCACAAAATCATCTGCACCAAGAGGAGCACCCGTTGGGATACCTAATTTTAAGAACACATAATTCTGCATTTTAACTACTACTGTGTTATGTCGCAGCTTCATTTGGGTTTCTGAAATGGAGGCAGCACACACGATAATTCAGTTTGCAATTTTCAAATGTGATGACTTTTTAAAAAAAGGAATATGTGGTGGCTGTCTTTTTGACCTGGAAACATATATACTGACATACTTTTAAAACGCAACATTTGGATAGCAGCTTTAATGTACGTCTCGAAAAAGAATACAAAATGATAATTTGGATTGTGTGTTAAAGCGTTTTCGCTTGTAAGTAACGCATTAAAAATTTGTTCAATTAAAATGAATTTGAAGCAATAAAATGTATGCATTTTGAGATAGGGGTCAGTTATGTCATGTGACAAAATGTTATCAGTGAAAGATTACCTACTCCTTCATATCATGAAATACGAAAAGCATCAAATTTGTGCCATGGGTTTTATTAGTAATTGAGGAATCAGTCTTTTATTGATTGACATGTCTGCGAAAATCTTTGGTAGCTTTTGGCATTTATCTGTTTGTACCCCTTTTCGACAACTTACATCTACTGTATCAAGCAATGAATATTTACAATTACGTCCCTTTTCAAAATGAGAACTTCTTTTAATGGAAAGAATTAGCTCCCAGGGGGAGAGAATTCTTTCCTTAAAGAGCAGTTCCTTAAGGTATGGAAACTCACTTTATCACATTGGAACAAGTAAAATGCATTTAAGCCCCCGGTGGCTTAGGCTGCTGTCCGTTCTAAGGCGGAGGTTCTGTTGTTGTTGACTTGTTGTTTATTGTTACTCCCATTGTGGGATTCTGTAATTGTTTTATGTTTTGTTGTACGTTTCTTTATGTCCCTTCTAGTTTTGCAATCATCTTGATGGGAAAGAGAGAGCTGGTTGCTTTGCTTAGTTTGTCTTCCTAGTGTCTCGTGATTGTTGTGTGGCTCTTCCTTATGGTGCCATATGGGTTAGTATGCAGTTTGTGATTTTTCCTGATCATACTCACTATTTTTGAGTGTTAAAATTTTTATTACGCACGTTCGTATACTACGTAATGGGCGCTACGCCAATGAGTAACGCCGTTGAGTTTAGTTGTACAATTTTTAAAATCAAAGTGCGTCCTGAAGCAGCCAACTCATGATCACATCGTCGAAGCAAAAGATCTTAAAATTCCATTGTCTTTTGAAATGATTAGTGTTGCGTTTTTAAAAAGTCACTTAAAAAATTGAACGATCAGTGAGTCTCAAACAACAGTTTAAAGCAAAACCCAACTTGTTCAATTATGTACATTTTTTTAAAGATTAATATGTATACTGTTTAAAGCCTTGGTGTCCCCGTACGAGGATATCGCTTAATCTGGCTGGGCATGAGGGGAAGCCAGTATGATCAAACTTGTCAATTCAATGAGTCATGAATTACCCCCCATTTATTAGCTGTATTGTACTGGGATAATTTGATTTCTAAAACTGCAGGAAAATATTAATATTGTTTGGTCTGTGTTCTGTAGTAACTGCAAACAGTTCCTGGCCATACACACTACACAATGGAGTATGACCAGGTAATGCCACAGCTACAGACCACAGACCAACCCGAGGCACCACAGGAAAAAGACAGTCACATGCCACAAGAACTAAATTAGAGTAAAGCACCCAGCTCTCTTTTTCTCCGTAAAATGATTGCAAAACTATACAGGTCACTAAGAACTACATAACAAAACACCGCCTTAGAACTAACAGAATCCAATGGGATTTTTTTAGTGCTTAATCATCACCATGGGTTCTGCTATTGCTTAAACACAAATATTGTTTACATTGCCTGGAGGTTTCGACATCACCACAGAGAAACAATCAAATAAAGATAGCTTAAATAACTAGGATGAGACAAAGAAAGGGACTCTTACCTCACAGACAGTAAAAACTACGGGAATCCCCTAGCTGAGCAACGATGGGACTATCCAAACGTGAAACATAAATAGCAAAAAAGAGACACAAAAGAAGCAACGCCTTGGAACGGTCAGTAAAAAATAATTACTGAAGGGCTTAAGATGTTACACGGTACAGACCTCATCTTCATTCAAAATAAGGACTCTAAATACTGCTATCAACCTGCTGGTGATATAGTTACAGGCTATGAGAAAATTATCATTGACTCTAGAATTCCGTCTATTATTTGTAAAAGGCCTAAATACAAGTTTCTATTTCCAAAAGACTTTAATCAAATGTCGTATAGAAATATATTGAGCTATACCAGAATGTTGCAAGCGAGAGCATGTTGAATCATGCGTTTTAAAGTGGTGCCAAAAAAGTATGCAACACTCTGCGACCCCAAGGTGTATCCACACTATCTACCTCAAATAATATTGTAGATATGCTCCGGAGATTATTTCTATAACTAAGGCCAGAGCTCGAGGTCAACGTCACAGTGAGTGACCCCAAAACAGTACGAGACACATCACTACCCATATATGCATCCACATACCTTATTTGGTTTTCCTATCTAAAATTACATAGTAGATATGCCCCGGGCACAATTTATTTGAAATAAAGAAAATCAATATTCAGAATCTTTCTATCGTGTAGAGTTGAACTCTTCAAATACATCAGCTTGATTGACACCATAACAAAAAATTCTGCAACAAGTGGAGCACCCATTGGAATACCTAATAATAATTCTCATAATTCTGCATTTAAACTACTACTCTGTGAAAGGTCGCAGTTTCAATTGGGTTTCTAAATTGGAGGCAGCACACAAGACCATTCGGTTGGCAATTTTCAAATGTGATGACTTTTTAAAAAAAAAATACGTGGTGGCTGTCTTTTTGACCTGGAAACATGTATACTGACAGACTTTTAAAACGCAACACCTGGTTAGCAGTTTTAATTTACGCCTCAAAAACAATACAAAATGATAATTTGGATTGTATGTTAAAGCGTTTTTGTTTGTAAGTAACGCATGAAAAATGTGTTCAATTAAAATGAATTTGAGGCATTAAATGTTTGCATTTTGAGATAGGGGTCAGTTGTGTCATGTGACAAAATGTGATCAGTGAAATGTTACTTATTCCTTCATATCATGATATACGAGAATCATCAAATTGGGCCATGGGCTTTATTAGTGATTGAGAAATTAGTCTTTTATTGATGGACAGGTCTGTGATAAGCTGTGTTTGCTTGTTTGGCATTTATCTGTTTGTACCCTTTTTCGACAACTTACTTCTACTGTATCAAGCAATGAATCTCTACAATTACATCCCTTTTCAAATTGGGAACTTCTTTTAAGGGAAAGAATTAGCTCCCAGAGGGAGCGAATTCATTACTTTAAGAGCATTTCCTTAATTAAGATATGGAAACTCACTTTAATCATTTGGTACCAGTAAAATGCACTTAAGCCCCCCGGTGGTTTAGGCTGCTGTCCGTTCTAAGGCGGTGGTTCTGTTGTAGTTGACTTGTTGTTTATTGTTACTCCCATTGTGGGATTCTGTAATTGTTCTATGTTTTGTTGTACGTTTCTTTATGTCTCTTCTAGTTTTACAATCAACTTGATGGGGAAGAGAGAGCTGGTTGCTTTGCTCAGTTTGTCTTCCTGGTGTCTCGTGATTTTTGTGTGGCGCTTCCTCGCGGTGCCTTGGGTTAGTATGCAGTTTGTGATTGTGGTATTTCCTGATCATACTCACTTACTATTTTAGAGTGTTACAATTTTTAATACGCACATGCGTATACTACGTAATGGGCGCTACGCCAATGATTAACGTCGTTGAGTTTAGTTGTACAATTTAAATCAAAGTGCTCCCTGAAACAGCCAACTCATGATCACATCATCGAAGCAATAGATCTTAACATTCTATTGTCTTTTGAAATATATAACGGGAAGATAGTGTTGCGTTTTTTAAAGTCACTTTAAAAAATTGAACGATCAAGAAGTCTCAAACAACAGTTTAAAGCAAAACCCAACTTGTTCAATTTTGTCGACTGCTATGGTACTGTCACATTTTTTTAGATTAATATGTATACTGTTTTATAGAAAATAATCAAAATCCTTGATGTCTTACAACATGAAAGCTGTACAAGGATATAAATCACATAGCTCTTTCGAAAAGATAGAGGGGAAGCCAGTATAATCAAACTTGTCAATTCAATGAGTCATGAAGTATCCCCCATTTATAAGTTGTATTGTACTGGGATCATTTGATTTCTAAAACTGCAGGAAAATATTGTTTGGTCTGCGGTATGTAGTAACTGCAACAGTTTCTGGCCATACACACAACACAAGGGAGTATGACCAGGTAGTGCCACAGCTACAGACCAACTCGAGGCACCGCAGGAAATAGACAGTCACATGCCACAAGAACTAAATTAAAGTAAAGCACCCAGCTCTTTTTTTCTCCGTAAAATGATTGCAAAACTATACAGGTCACTAAGAACTACATAACAAAACACCGCCTTAGAACTAACAGTATCCAATGGGATTTTTCTTAGTGCTTAATCATCACCATGGGTTCTGCTGTTGTTAAAACACAAATATTGTTTACATTGCATGAAGGTTTCGACATCACCACAGAGAAACAATCAAATCAAGATCATTTAAATAACTAGGATGAAACAAAGAAATGGACTCTTAACCCACAGACAGTAAAAGTTAAAGGAATCCCCTTGCTGAGCAATGGTGGGGCTAGCCAAACGTGAAACATAAATAGCAAAATAGAGACACAAAAGAAGCAACGCCTTGGAACAGTCAGTAAAAAAATAAAAACTGAAAGGCTTAAGATGTTACACGGTACAGACCTCATCTTCATTCAAAATAAGGACTCTAAATACTGCTATCAACCTGCTGGTGATATAGTTACAGGCTATGAGAAAATTATCATTGACTCTAGAATTCCGTCTATTATTTGTAAAGGGCCTAAATACAAGTTTCTATATCCAAAAGACTTTCACCAAATTTCATATAGAAATAAATTGAACTCTACCAGAATGTTGCAATTGCTTTTGCAAGCAAGAGCATGTTGAATCATACGTTTTAAATACTTGGAAACTATATTATTTCATTTATACATTCAATCAGTGTAAACCCTGATCAGACTGCTCCTATTAATAGAATTTCATTTTATTGCAACAATTTAGTTCTTCACCCTCTAAAATAGTGAGTATTATCAGGAAATACCACAATCACAAATGGCAGACAAACCCATAGCACCGCAAGGAAGAGCCACACAACAATCACGAGACATCAGAAAGACAAACCAAGCAAAGCAAACGCTCTCTCTTCCCCATCAAGATGATTGCAAAACTAGAAAAGACATATAGTAAGAACAATTACAGATTCCCACGATGGGAGTAACAAAAAACCAAGTCAACGACAACAGAACCACCACCTTAGAACGGACAGCAGCCTAAACCACCAGTGGAGGGGGGGGGGGGCTTAATAAATATATATACTCTTTATTTCCTCTTTGACAGAGATTACAAATATATAAACATAGTATAATGTGAAATGAGACTGAACGAAACACAAGTTATCAACAAAAGAGAAAAACAGACAGGCATATATACAAAGTGTACAAAATATTTGATTGATGATGCTGGAAGATTTTGTTTGCTTCACTATAAATGGTACTGTAAATCTGCGATTCGTTTTGTGACCATTTGAGTCAATGAAATTCAACCACACAATTCAGGCACATCTAGCTGAGGGCCTGGATTGTGCAGTTAAATTTCCGTGAATGCTTGAAGCGTATCCGCATCTGTTTCAGTGTGCGATTTGAGAAAACAGAGAGTTGGCACACTGGTTGATTTACCTTTTGCATCAGTTTTGTCAACGATCTCCCTTGCCGAAACGAAAGTGCAAGGACGATGGTTGATGCAAAGTGCTACTAAGGCGTGTCAATTGGCTCAGCACAACTGTGACAAAAACTATGTATATATGTTTTATTTGGCTGTCATGTCGACGTCTTCACTTAGAGGAAGGCGTGACCATGACTCGTGCTACGCGTTGCAGAGTAAGATCAGGCTCGCTGATTGCAAGCTGGGTTTTGATGGTTGTTCAGACACTTGATTTCTGAGGTGATAAATTGTGCATCCCGAAATTCCCGACCAGGTTGTTTACAAACAGAAGTGAACTCGTCAGGAACTTGGTGTGCGTGTCATGGTCAAGATCGATTGTCAAAGCTGTGCTGGACCCTAGCAGAATACAGAGGAGGGTTTCAAAGCTAACACTTTTAACTGATTGCCGAGGTTTGAATTGATATTTTCACTGACAAAGCTGATAAAACTTGCCCGCGCGTTACTATAATACAGGCACGAAGTCACGATATGCTTTACTATGTCAGAGGAATACGATCTGCATCGGTAACAGCAAACTAGTTCTTCTTTTGCTACTCTCGTCCATAGTTTGGCTCTTAGAAAGGCAGCGGTAAGTGTATGTCTATCGGTCGACATTTGCCAAACTACTGATGTTTAGAATGTGGAGTGCAATGTTTTAAATCTCTTAAATTCATCATCATGGTTTGTCCTGTCTAGCCAGGAACTTTCGTGAAGCTCTTCTATTTTATTAAAAGCAATGTTTTTCCAGACTGATTTTGATGGAAAGACTGACGTTGCCATGTATGACCGTATAAAATGGAAAAGGTCGTATTTACTAGCAATTTTGAGTATATCTGGTATGTAACCTAGCTGATTTGAACAGCCTTTCAGAATATATAAGTTAAGTCGAACGTCGAATATTTTCCGTGTGAGGGTATCTGGTGGCATTGTACAGAGTTTTTGCAAGAACATGAGTTTTCTTTGCTCCACTCTGGCGCTCATGGGCAACCACCCTAGCATACCAAGGGCCATGTCGGTTCTGGTTCGCATTGGTAACTTTTGAATTGATTTTGCGGCAAGCCTCATAAATCTCTCCAACTTAAGGGAGTCTTCTGAACCATATAGCACTGACGGTAGACATACCTTTTCGAAGAGCGATGCAATTGTGATTGGGTTTATAAGACTATTGCAATGTATCATCATGGAGAAACACTCTAATCAAATTAACTTATGTTTTAGACATTTGAAGAACGTTACTATGAGGTACATAGTATGTTGGTGTTTGCTGCTAACAAAGCTGTGGTTGTTTGAAGGATGTACTACAACATACTGAAGCAAGACAAAATGCTGAAACTATTAGCATAATTTGCTTTATTAGAGGTGTGTCATTGATAGGGATTTTCAGGTATATACGTATTCCATACCTGGAGTTTTTGCGCAGGGCGCCAAACATCAAATATTGGATTATTTGAGCTTTGTATAATAATCATTTGTTGGATTTTTTGCGCATATAAGCAAACCCTTAGTAGAGACGTGGAAGCTTTTTGCGTACATGCGCAGAAATTCCTAATAGTGATTTTGGAAAACAGATGCACAGACATGATCCATATAACTAGTAGACTTGTGCGGATATATGCACAAACTCCAATCATGTACTTAATGGATTTTTGCGCTGTACGCAAATAATCAACAAAAGCAAGCTTTTCAATGCAAACATAAGCAAAAAATCCACCACAGGATGGTTTGCGCCCTGCGCAAAAACTCCAAATTTGGATCATTTGTTGGATTTTTTGCGCATATAAAGAAAAAGTAAGCTGGTAAGCTAGCAGACTGGTGTTATTGATGCTTTTAACACTACATCCAGATATTTGGATGATATTTTAATCATTTATAATGTTTATTTTGACAATATGGTAAGTCAAATATACCCTTCAGAACTGCAACTTAATAAAGCTAATACCTCTGATACCGAAGCCACGTTTTTAGACTTGCATTTGTACATTTCTAATGATATTGTTTCTACCAAAGTTTATGATAAACGTGACGATTTTGATTTTGAAGTTATCATTTTCCCATTTTTAGACGGTGATGTTCCTCACTCTACATCCTATGGAGACTATATCTCTCAACTCATTTCATTTTCTAGAGCATCTAGCCATGTTGCTGACTTCAAAGTAAGAAATAGGGCAAAGATCATGAATCAATACAATCAAGCACCACAACTGACCGTTGCAATAAATTTTTAACTCAGAAACTTCTAAAATTCTTAACTTCCCCAAAATGTTATTGGCGATACTATGATTTGATATCTAAATTCCGAGCTGGACTTAAATCTCTCTTGCGTCAGGGACTTTCAGAACCTGAGTTCTATGCATGGTGACTTGGTGTAAGAATTGAAGAAGATTGTTCACTCTAATAATTTTTCAGCGTAGTTTATTAAAATAATTTCTCATTATAAAAAGATTGGTTATAAGATTAATGTATTGCATGTTTGGTGGTCAACCCAATTACGGTTGGCAACTTTGCTTTCCTCAATGTGTGAACAATCATCATGCAAAGTTTGATTGTAAAAGAATGAAAACTGTTGTAGTTATATATAACACAAACTAGACACCCCCTACGCATTTGGGATGGAAAAATGTCTAAGTTCAACACCCTCAAAAAATAAGAAAATATTTTCAAATATGCACCAAATAAGATGTGCACATCTTCAATGTGTGAATAATTCATTATTCAAAGTTTGAATATAAAGGACTGAAAACTGTTTGTTACAGATTACACAAACCAGACACCATCTAAGCATTTTTGAAGTTACAATTTACACAAACTAGGCACCCAAAAAGTGTTGCAGACGGATGTACGGATGGAGTGGACTAGACCTCTATTTCGCCAAGGAAACATAACACAGAATGATCTGACTGAACTCAACAGCACTGGAGATAAGATGACATACTTCATATGTTGCACTAATTATTTATTAGTCTTTGGGCATTGTAATCTCAAACCCATTTGTACTATGTATGCATTAAAAATCTAATATGTACCAAGATACAAAATATCGACAAATATACCAAAATAATGAGAATTGTTGAGCTCTTTAAAATAATGGTTAAATAATGTGATTTCAAGCATTTTCTTGTATGGAGTATCGAGGCAGTTTCAAATGTATAGAAATGGAAAGGGGTGTTACACACACTGCCTGACAATAAAGTTTATATTCTCTTAAGCTGTAGACATGATTAAAACATTTGATTTTTGAAAAAAGTGAAAAAAGTCAATAAGCAATGCTTATTCGATACCCCCCGCACAGTAAGATTCAGTGAAAAAACTTGGCAAGTTATAGTTCAAACCAGCAGACCTAAGTTTTGAAAAGAAGATTTCAGCAGAATCTGTGCAAACAAAAATTATAGACTGCTTCATGTATATGTTCAATGTGTCTACATTGTATCCGCAAAGTATCAAATTGCTCCATCAAAAGCTGTGGTAGGAGTTGAGCGGCCCATAAAGGCACTATCCATGCAAATACGAAAGTCATATAGGGTAATAATGTCTAAGTTCTAATAGCTGTCATTTTGTCAAAAAAAAATTTTTTCAACCAGACTCCTTCATGCATATGTTCAATGTGTCTATATTGTAAAGGAAAAATATCAAATTGCTACATTAAAAGCTGCGGTAGAATTTGATCAGCCCATGAAGGCACCATCTATGTATGCATATACAAAAGCCTTATTAGGGAAAAATTGTCTAAGTTCTCACAGCTGTCATATTGTCAAAAATTATTTTTTCTGAGCCAAACTCCTTCATGCATATGTTCAATGTGTCTACATTGTATAGGCAAAGTATCAAATTGTTCCATCAAAAGCTGTACTAGGGGTTGATCGGCCCATGAAGGCACCATCTATGCATATACAAAAGCCTTATTAGGGTAAAATTGTCTAAATTCTCACAGCTGTCATTTTGTCAAAAATTATTTTTTCTGAACCAAACTCCTTCATGCATATGTTCTATGTGTCTGCATTGTATAGGCAAAGTATCAAATTGCTCCATCAAAAGCTGTGGTAGAATTTGATCAGCCCATGAAGGCACCGTCTATGCATATACAAAAGCCTTATTAGGGAAAAATTGTCTAAGTTCTCACAGCTGTCATATTGTCAAAAATTATTTTTTCTGAGCCAAACTCCTTCATGCATATGTTCAATGTGTCTACATTGTATAGGCAAAGTATCAAATTGTTCCATCAAAAGCTGTACTAGGGGTTGATCGGCCCATGAAGGCACCATCTATGCATATACAAAAGCCTTATTAGGGTAAAATTGTCTAAGTTCTCACAGCTGTCATTTTGTCAAAAAATATTTTTTCTGAAGTAAACTCCTTCATGCATATGTTCAATGTGTCTACATTGTATAGGCAAAGTATCAAAGTGTTCCATCAAAAGCTGTGGTAGGAGTTGATCGGCCTGTGTATGGCCTAATATAGCATAAGCATAGGATAAAACCCTATATTAAAAGCCATTTAGAACTACAAAGGGAAATAACTCTAATAGAATTGACCCCTAGCCCTTACTTTTTTGTCTAAAGTATTTGTCTTGCATATATGAACATGTTTGCAAGGTTTGATGAAAATCCAGCAATGACTCTTCAAGATATTAAAAAAACAAAACGTTACGGACGGACGGACGGACGGACGCACACACGGACGCACGCACGCACGCACGGACAACGTGAAAACAGTATACCCCACCACAAACAAAGTTTGCGGGGGGTATAAAGATATGCCTATAAGCCTGAACAATTACGATTAAGAGGAACTTAGGAAGGGGTGGAATTGAATAAGGTTTAAGAGAAAAGGAGCACCATATACATTAGAATACTCAGTACATAACATATTGTACAGTAAAACCTGTGTAAAACTACCACTCTCAAAAAGACCACTAATTAGTTTTCAAGACCAATCATTGCTTAATGCAGGTCAAAAGTATTGCAGAATGCTCCAAGTGGAGCATTTGCAGGTCAAAAGTATTGCAGAATGCTCCAAGTGGAGCATTCTGCAATACTTTTGACCTTCATTAGGCTACCCTTTGTCATTTACATCTTTGTTTTGTCTATTTTGAGTGGCCGTTTTAACAGGTTTTACTGTATATGAATTTTAATACATACTGTACACATTGTGAAAAATATTCATCTCAAAGCACTGCTCAGGGGAAATATGGGTCCATTTGGGAGCAAAACATATGACAAAGCAATGCAGGTTTCTCAATTTAATGTTAACAAGATCTCTTTATAAAATTTGTAACAAAAATAAAATATATGGACGGAAAACACAATGTTCTTTTTCTTCATGATGATTTCAGACTATTTTTACCACTACGTTTAATTTATATAGGGATTTTCCTAGGCCTGATTTGGAGTCGAATATCAGCCCCTTCCCAAGCAACTTCCCAAAATGGTATATATCATTCCCAATTTCTTAAATCTACATTTTGGTGAAAATTTCAAGAAAATCTAAACAAAATAGCAAATTTTCATGAGTTTTTAAGAAGGGCAATTAAAGCAACAACTGCTTTACACTGCTAATTTCTAATATGTTTTTTTAATCTGTTTAAAATGGCTGTCCAGTTATTTTAGACTGCATCAAATATCCCCAATATTGATGGTCCAAATGCTTTTTTTCCCAAATTCAACAGGCCCCTGGCCCCTACTTCAGAAAGGTAGGAAAATCCCAGATATATATAACTTCTTTAATTCAGTCTTTATATCAATAAAATTTGTCACCTGATTTTTATGCTCAAATGATCCACTGTTGTGTTTTTGTGGTAGATGTTGCATTTCTTTGTTTAAACCATTGCGAAATATTTTATTAGCAAACATTAGTATGGAACAACATGTTTATCTAAAATTGACTTATAAACAAAAATTATAAATAATGGCATGCTTGTGTTGATAATTTTTTTTTATTCTTTAAACATTCAAACTTCATAATAATACCTTTATAATAATGAACCTATCATTTGGCCAAAATTTAGATCTTTATGTATACAGTAAAACCTGTGTAAAACGACCACTCTCAAGAAGACCGAAAATTGGTTTTCAAGACCAACTATCGCTTTATGCAGGTAAAAAGAAATGCAGAATGCTCCAAGAAAGCATTCTGCAATACTTTCGACCTTCATTAAGCTACCAGTTGTCATTAAGATCTTTGTTTTGTCTATTTTTGAGTGGCTGTTTTACACAGGTTTTACTGTCCTCTTACTTTGTACTAACGTAGTTCACCATCAGCTGCAACAAATCAATTTTGGTGTCCCATAAGTTGAGATAAACATAATATTTTAGCATAAATTTGTGAATATTTTCTTATCCAACAGTTTTAACATTTGTTTTGGATGATCAAAAGAACCGTCTCTTTGAGACGGTACTTTTGAGTACCCACAACATATAATAAGAAAATTAATTTCAATTACATAGGGGCCTGTGTCCATTAAAACTGTTAAATCATATAAAATGGACAAAGGGCATCAGCTATGACAAAATCTTTTTCTGTATAACTTATTGTAATTATATAGGTAATTTTAACTCTTACTTATAGCAGTAACACTGTCAAATTTGTTCATTGATTTTGTCATTGCCACTCTTTTGAAGAGGCTGGAATGTTTCGAACTGCAAATAGTAATCTATACATCTATGAGTTTTAGTTCAATCGTATAACAATGGAACTGAGAATCAGGTGTCAATAAACAATGTTCACTGGGAGAAGCTTGTTGCAGCTGAAAGTAGGTATGTTGTATCATCATGCATTGATTTAGACATGTAAAGGCCGCTGAAAACATATTTTAAGAGTGGCATCAAAGCTGCTATATGCTGATGATTGATATTACTTTTTCCATTCACAGACTTATCCAGCATTTGGTTTCTTCTCTTATTAATGCATTCTATTTCTTTTCTCAAAACTGCATTCTATTTTTCTCTCAATAAGCAGTGTTTTCTGATTTACAAAAGAGAACACAGAAAAATATTTGTAGCTCAAAACCAGGCCCTGAGGTATAAAACTTTTTTACGCTCAACTCAACTGAGCATGAAATTTCAAATGCTCATAAAACCTAAAATGCTAAAAAAATTAAATACTTTTCTTGCTTTCAAGCATTCATATGTTGTATTTATCATGCTAATAAAGGTTAAAATGCCACAAATGTTGGCAATTGAACATTTATGAGCATGATAAAATTTAGGTTTAGTTGAGCATGAAAAAAAGTTTTAAACCTCTGGGCCTGATATATCTTAAGTCAAATAGAGTTTTTTTTAGGTACACCCAAACCAGATTACAGATTCCTATATTTGTCTACTGTTGCAAAAGACCACACTTTTACTGCATTTTTTTAGTCATTCTTCTGAAAAGGAGAGTTGTTTTATCTATAACATCCAGTTAGCTGACTTTTAACACGACGTCCCAAGCTCTATTGTTAAAAACATCATGTGCTGCAATTCAAGATGATATGGGCTTTGACACGGGAAAACCTGTTTTCGGTGGTTTGCAAACAACACAGGCGCAGACCAGCCTGCGCTTCCGCACAGTCTGATCAGCGCCTTTGTTATTCGCTTTTTAGAAAGTATTATATGTAAACTTGCTTCGGGTGAAATTTCAATTTTCTAGCTAGTCTCTGTAGCTGAGGAGACTGGTTTGGAAACTTGCTTTGTTGGACACCCCGAAGACAGGTTTTCTCGCCACAAGGCCCATATGTGGTCTAAGAGTTGAATACTGGATATACAGTCTGTGACGGATATCGGAGCTACTGTCATTGTTTCGGTCGTAAGGCAGGTCGGCTGGCATCATTTCTAACAATCTCTTCAAATACAAACTGCATCTTGTCAATAGTGTCACCTACTATAGCATAGGCCTGAAAAATAAAAATAATACATTAAACATACATAATCCCAACTTTTTCTTCCACATGGACCACATGAGAATAATTTTTTAATTTTATCCTGTGTTGTTTCACATTGAGTAATGATTTGCCGTAAAATTATTTTGATCACAATTTTCATTCTGACCTTATAATGAAGTCAGTGTATTTCAATAATTGGCGTCTAAAAAAGTGATGTTTAATTTGAACTGATAGCCAGATGTCTTAAATGAAGGAAAAACACTTAAAGTTTTGTAAATTATCCTTTATCAACACTCCCAGTTGCTGAGATTCTTGAATGACATCAGCCTTCTTTTTTTAACAGTCATTACAGGTGCATTGTGTTTGGTCATGTCACGATAATATGTCTTCTATGCAATGTGTTGAGGGCTATATGGTGACATTAAAAGATTTCAATTATTAATGTTTGCTCGGATAAAAATGGCCAATTCAGTCAAAAATTAAAAACATCACGTAGACAAAATGAACGTTGACAGAAACATTAAAATCACCTGATTTGATTATGTCACCCTTTTGTTTTCAAAAACAGATATTGATTTGAAACTTTGTTTTTACATAAAATGTAAGATTTTGTAACTCTGTGACTTTAAAAATTGGGGTTGCCTTCGAATTCTCGGAAATCACAAGCCACAGCATTCTGATTTTGATATTGTATGCAAGGCAAATAACCGGACTTAGAATCACATCACATTTGGTCAAAAAGAAGTAACTAGCATTTTAGTAAGTTTGCGTTTCTTTTGCGTTTAGTAAATTATATATTGCACCATTCTGGCTGGCCTTTCAATTGCAATCACTGATTTTACTAATTTTGATTATAATGTTCAGAAAACACTAATTTCCTTGTTTGCAAGATAATGGGAACTTGTCGCGACAAAACCCGTCTTCGGGGTTTCCACAGAGGCCAGCTAGAAATTTGAAATTTCATCTGTAGCATGTTTAGGTTATGATACTTTCAGAAAAACAAATATCAAAGGCACTGATCAGACTGCATGGGTGCACAGGCTGGTCTTCGCCTTTGTTGTTCGCAAACCCCTGAAGACAGGTTTTCTTGTATCGAGGCCCAATTATGATATCTGTTCAAGTTGTGATTTCCATTTAAAATGTTATTATTAACCGTAACTCAACAAAATGACGCCTAGACCAATCTGTCTTAAGCTAGTTCAAATACCTGAACATACTTTTTGTCTAGCCTACATAAGTCTGCTGTTTATTTACATACCTGAGCATACATTTTTTCTTTGTATTTTTGGTCTATAACAGGGTCTTCATGGGTCATAGGACTCTGCAGGAAGCCAGTAGGTGATCTTGTCAACTCTCTGCTGTCCCCTAAAGTTCCCTGAGTTTTGCCTCTACTTGGAGGTTTGGAAGGTGGTATGCCCGGAGTAGCACTGGTTTTTCCTCCTTTCATCTCGGTTTTTGTGGACTGGAGAAAATAGATTGAGACAACAGGATTTAACCCATGTCATCCTGAATATTTTTATGTACTACACTACTCCTAGTTTGTATCCTGTTAACTTGCAGCATTCCATTTGTATAGCATATATTTTCAATCGGCCCTTAATCTTAGCAGATGACCACAAGGCTGCATGACACAGACAAGACAAAATAAAAAAAGATCAACAAAAGAAGTACAGCAAGATGTTACACTTTTATAGAAAATTTCAGTTCTGTTGTACATTACTTTATGTCCTTTCTAATTTTGGGAAGAGAGAGCTCGTTGCTTTGCTTGGTTTGTCTTCCTGGTGTCTCATGATTGTTGTGTGGCTCTTCCTTTTGTCTGCAGTTTGTGATTGTGGTATTTCCTCATCATACTCACTATTTTAGAAAAAAGCATAGTTTAAACAGTATACCTCTTTAGAGAGTTTTCCACCACCTTTATCTTTGTCTTTTGCAGCAGATGGTGCCTTCTTGTCTTGTGGTTTACCTCTATCTACTCCAGACTTCTTCCCTTTACTGTCACCTAAAATACCAAAACTTACACATTAACTCTTTGCATGCGGGGTAATTTTGCATGATTTTTTGTCTACTGCTGATTTGGTTTTGTTTTTTTCAAAAAAAAAAGTTCAAACAATTATTTCAGGAATATCATCAGAGTGTCTTCCTGATCAGGGTCAACATTTTGTTGAGCCTAATGTGGCTCCAAAATATTTGCAAAGGCTATCAGCAGGTGACAATAGTAGGCAGAGTTAACCTTTTTATGCCTAATGCACAGGTTTAGATAAACAAAAATTTTCAGCGTAAAATTGTAAATATTTTCTTACCCATAATTTTTAGCATATGTTTTGGGTGCTCAAAAGAACCATCTCATTGAGACGGTTCTTTTGAGTACCCACAACATATGTTTTGGTTGAATAATAAGAAAATTATTTTTCTGTTATGCACTCTTAACTAAAGAAAGTCCTGCTAATGAAATTTCTACTTTTATCAACCGGACAAATCTATTTCGATTCAATGGTTGTTGGGTAGTAAATTATAAATTTATTCAAAATTTAAAAGCATATTCTGTTAGCAAACAGTGCAAACCTGATCAGATACAACCCCCTGATCTGGTTCTGCACTGTTTGCCAATGTCCCATAGAATACAAAAAGGATTGTCCATTATACATTACAAGAGGTCACAGATCGGAAGTGCCAAATTATGATAAATTAATATCCCTGAAGATCGTTTTTACTTTAACAAATGGTTCAGAGCCTGATGCAATGAAGCTTTTGTGGCTTTTCATCCTGGTCTTCACTGTTTGCTAAAGTTCTCTTTAAGGAGTCTCTAGTATACAAAGAAATTATCTTAGAAGCGCCATATTTGACTGCAGTGACATCCCTTTCATTACAAAGCAAAAAATTTGACTGCAGTACAAAAAAAGCTAGTGACATCCATTTCATTAAAAAGCAAAAAAAAAAAAAGACTTTGTATGGAAAGTCAGCTTCAAAATCCTGAATTCAGGATTAAAGATAGTTCTAAGGTGGTGGTTCTGTTGTTGTTGATTCGTTGTTGATTGTTATTCCCATTGCGGGATTCTGTAATTGTTCTATGTTTTGTTGTGCGTTACTTTGTGTCCAATCTTGTTTTGCAATTATCTTGATGGGGTCAAAAGAGAGCTGGTTGCTTTGCTTTGTTTGTCTTCCTGGAGTCTCGTGATTGTTGTGTGGCTCTTCCTCACGATGCTAGGGATTTGTCTGCAGTTTGTGATTGTGGTATTTCCTCATCATACTCACTATTTTAAATCCTGAAAACTTTCACCCATGCATATGTGAAATATCAAAATTTTATGAGCTGGCCGCGCATATTCGGTAAGCACATACAATCTGCCCACTAATGGCCCTTCAGAGAAACATTTTGCTGGTGGGCAAATAGTGATCAGAGTCTATAATGTCGGCTGAATATGTATTTACATATAAATCTTAGTATAAATTTTGAAATGTGTAACAATCATAACAACTGTAACTCTGAAATGTGGAAATAAACATCAACAACTATAAAATAGCAAACACTGCAAAAATCATTAAATCAACTAGAAAACTAAAACTCAAACTATTATTGAGCCAGAGACCAGGAAAAATAACAGTTTTGCATTACAAGAAGTATAACCAAAAACCATATTTTTTTAGCTGTAGGTAATCAAAATTCAGTGTCGGATCCAGAGGGGGCTCAGAGGGTTCCCTTGAACCCCCCCTTTAAGACAAAATTATTTCTTTTTCATGAAGATTTTTCAAAAGAGACAACACTGAGCAAGAGCGAGCTGGTTGCTTTACTTTATTTGTTATGTTACTGTTATGAGGCTGTTAGTGAACTGCATGCATCTCTTCCTTGTGGTGCCATGGGTTTGTCAGTGTTCTGTGATTGTCTCATTTTCTGGTCATACTCACTTTCTTTTTATGTAAATATGGTGGCCTTGTTTTTGTTTGTTTTGTTGCTTTACGTCCCAAGTCAACAGCTATGGTCATGGCTGGACGGTCAGTTCACCTAATCACACTTTTTCCTGGGCAAGCTTGAACAAGCAGATAACCAGTACTTCGTGTACATACTTTCGTTTGTAACTGACAACAACCCTTCTTGAATGATTCAGCAGTAGGGAGGAGAATGACCGTAAAAATTATTTCATGATCAATCTCCACCGAAGTATGGGACCGGGCCGGGATTGAACTCGCCACCCCTGTATCTGCAGTCAGACTCGCATCTGTTGCCTGACATGTTACCAACTGCGTTTACTGGCCGGGTATGATGGCCTTGTGATTACTGATTGAAATTACCAAATGAGACATCACAGCTTGTAATGTTTGCTAGATGAAAAGCAAGTATTCAACTTATTTTTTTTTTAAATTTACAAATATTTTATCATTGCTTTAACACTATTATTTTCCTGGCCATACTTGGCAATTAGAACAGGACTGACCGGACATGAGAAACTTAACCACATGGCTAACAGTCTTCAGTGTAGTCTTACAGCTTTCTGCTATCAAATAATGCATATTAAGAACATCATGAAATCGTGATTGATCTCAATCACAAAAAGGTTATCTATTTGAGTGCAGAATTTCTAAAATTTTAAACATATGAGGTCTCATCTGGGAGTGAATAACCCCATGTATTAAAATGAATAAACCCCCAGTGGTTTACAGATTTTGGTTACGTTATGAAATGACGTTCATAACAGTGTCGCTTATATTTGGCAAAATGTGAGCATTTCACACCAAAAACATGATTACAAAATTATTTTAAACATCATATGATAAATATAATCTAATATTTATGCTCCTGTTTTATTGAATTCTGCACTCAAAGATTTAATTAACAGGAACAAATCACTACAAAATGCATTCTGAGGGCCAATTTTCTAAGCTTTATCAGCATTATTAAACAAGATCAAACTTGTCAGAAAATCACTACAAATAATGTCATCGTCTATGAGCAGTTGCAAGACAATATGTGCCTACAGTATTTGTGAATGTATATGCTTTGCTATTAGATGTCAGGTTCACCTAATAAATATGCTCAAAAAGTATGAGGGTTTTTGTGTTTTTTTTTAATGATAAGAGTTTTTAACCATTTTGAAACATTACAGAAGAAAGTCCATGATGGACAGAAAAATCATACCCTTAAAAGTAAGCTTCAACCATGGATTCTGCAAGCATAAGTTTCCTTTTCATATATGACCAAGCCAAATGGCTTTTTAGTGTCTCCATTTAAAGGTAGCTACAACCATTATGATTATATGACATTGAATAAATTCAGGTCAGTAAAAGTAAGCTGTTTTGTAAAGCCACGCACATTAAGCTGATCAATCAAAGACAAATGTTACTAAAAAAAAACAAAATAGGAACAATTTTCACAGCTAAGTAGCATCCATGATGACTATTCATCATGGATGCTACTTAGCTGTGAAAATTGTTTCTAATATCCTGAAGAAGGCCCAAGGCAGAAAATTTGAGAAAGAGTGAATACAATTCATTGACTTTATTGTTATTATTCCCTATGGAATTATTATATTGAATTATTTATGAAAACAAAATAATATTTTCTTATCATTTTAACTTTCTTATTGTGGTGACCGTTTTAAAAGCCAGTGAATGATTAATACATATTTTCTATGAAAGAATATAGTGTTTGCGCTTCTTAAATATACATGTACAAGTTCTGTATTAAGGGGAGGAAATGACTGTTCTTTTACGTTGTCAAATCTCAATGTAAGGAAACGAAGACCAAACAAAGTCTTTAAAACTTGTTATACTTCTATGTTATCTATCTTATGGTACCAGCACGATCAAATTCGATCATTACTTCCATATTATCTGTGCTTATATGCCAGTATTTTATAACATCTATATACATTAAATTACCAACAGCAATGGATTCTTCTGTTCTAAATAAAGCATGTAATGGCTCAGATTTTTTAAATAGTATTCCAACAGTACTGTTAATTCTTATAAGGCCAGAATTTTTTTTATTAGCTAATTTACGGGAATTTTTTTTCAGATTTAGGGTCGGGGGGATGAAAAAAGTAAAAGTTCAGAGCTTTTTTTTTTTATTAATGTTTCCAGAAAAACAGTAAAACTAGTATGGTAAGCCAACAGTCTGTATTAAATCTTTAAATATTTTACCATTTTCCTAAAAATCTGGACAGGACAATTACTTTAAACAGTGTCACTCTCAAAATACAGACAGAACCTCAAAAATATTATTTTTTTTCAACAAAACAAATAATATTTAGAGTCGGCGGATAAAATAAAAAATTTTTTTTTAGAAATTATATTTTATTTTTTTCCTCCTTTGCGGAAAATTACAGTAGGAGGGTTCGTAAATCAACTAATATAAAAATTCTGGCCTAAGTCTATTAAGAATGCTCTAATCAGACTGTATCCTATCATTGCGTTCACATATACTGTAATAGCACTAATGCACTTGTCCACGCTCTACTGAACTGCTCAGTTCTAACACACAACACATCAATAGGTCCAGGCTAATGACAAATTTAACCCTTTGTATTCTAATGGATTCTTCCTTCTAGTTTGATACAATGCAGTTGGGACAGTCCATTGTACATATCTAGGGTAGTCAGTTTATAATTTTCAAAAAAAAATATATTGCATTCTTTTGTCTGAAGATATTTTTTACCTTTAAAAACAGTGTAGACCCTGATGAAATGCAGTATGTTGAATTGCTGCATTTCATCTGGGTCTTCAAGTTTGCAAAGTACTCGTTTTGGGGGTTTCCCGAATACAAAGGGTTAAAATAATTTGGCCAAAAAAGGAAAAGATCTTCCTTGTTGATATTGATTGGAATTGTCTCATGAGAGACTATTTCAAATCAGTGTCAACAAGGTAGGTTTATTGCAAACTATGGTTAATGTTCTAAAATTTCAAACACTTTTTGCTTTCTGTCCTCAAAAAATACCCCACCCCACAGAAAATGCCTGGAATTTCAACAGAATTCAAAGTGCCTTTTATTCCACTGGAATTCTAGTGGAATTCCACTGGATTCCAGTGGAATTCCTCTCATTTTTTCAGTGGGGTATGTGTCTATCAGCTCAGAATTCACAAAGTGCTTTTCAGAATAGCAAACAGGGAAGACACTGGTCAGACTGTTTCTTCAGAAGCAGTCTAATCTGGATCTTCACTGTTTGTTATGGCCATTTTGGCAGATAACTGGTGTTTGAAATTTAAGAACCTCTACTGTAATTGAAAATTATTGTTTATAATCATTTATTTAAATGTCTATGTCAACCTATGATATTTAACTACAATTCAGGTTTACAGCAGGGGGACTTACTAGCACCATTAACAATTGCTATTGGCTCAGTTTGAGGCTGCTCAGCTGAAACAATACAATATTTAAAGCTCTTTATAAATAAGGAAAAAAAACATTGGAATGGTAGCAATTCGGCACACAATACACAACACTTAAATATTTGGCAAACATAAAATATATCATGCAAAAAGGTTTTTAGAGTTAAGGCTGTGGATATATTCTTAAACCTGAAATATGAAATAACTAGAATACACATTTGATATAGCCTATAATGCTTTTTTTTTTTTTTTTTTTTTTTTTTTTTTTTTTTTTTTTTTTTGATTCTTTACCTCTCAGTCAACAACATTTTAGTCATATCAGTAATAAGCAAGGGTTAATGTGTCTTGCTCAAGGACACAACACAGTGGTGCCGGTGAGGCTCGAACCTGCAACCCCTCGATCTCGAGACAAGCACTCTACCACTGAGCCACTGCGCTCCCTAGCCTATAATGCCAACTGAGTTTTTTTTTAAATATGAATGCTATATCACCAACTTATCTAGCTGGTCCAGCAGTGCCATTTCACATCCATTTATCCACAGGAGAAATTTGCATGGTTTGGGATTTAAAGGGGACAGCAACCCTAATGATAAGTAGTTTTATCAGAAAGAGCTCTACGAACCATGAATTTTGATTCAAGTATCATCAAATTTGGTTGAAAATGGGGAAGTTATGGGCATTTAAGAATTCAATGTGGCCAACATTTAGCCGCAATTTTGAATAATTAATTAGTTTTCAGATTTTTTTTCAATTGCTTAATTTTAAGTTATCAATACTATCACAGCATCTGTGTTACACCAGATATGCAGCTTTATACATAAGGAAAATGTTTATTACAGATAACTGCAAATAATCTATTGGTTTGTCTTTTATTTTGATTACACATATGTAATTAGGCTGTGTGACGTCACTAAGCCTACAATATGGCCACTTCCATTACAGTCCATTTGCAAATATTCAAATGCCCATAACTTCTATGTTTTTCAACCAATTTAGATGAATCTGGTATCGAATTTCATCTCTCATATAAAACATAGTAATCATCAGGGTTGACGTCCCCTTTAAGGTCACCATCAAACTTAATGTGGAAAGAAATTTTTTAACTAAAATTGAGAATATACTAAAAAAATGAACACAATGTGGATTGACAAATATGATTATATCTGATAAAAGACTTTACTATAAAACTAGCATACTAGCATGTGTTCTATATATCAAAATATATAATATAGTCATGCATGTTTATTCAGAGAGCTACCATAAGTATATTTACTGACAGCTGATCCCTTGGCAGGTGCAGACAAAAGCTGTGTTGGCACGTAGCTGTAACTGTGGGACATACTCTGCTTAACTTCTAAGTTGCTGTGCAAAAGTGCATGGTGCAATCTTGGTACATGTGTATATGTGCATTCCAACCAGACCTATTATAGCACTAGTCTTTATGATGCATTTTTAATATGCCATATTCCACCAAAAAACTCACGATAAACGTTTTTTTTAGCATAAAATTGTTAATATTTCCTAACCAATTAGTTTTAACAATGGTTCCGATGTACAAAAGAACTATCTCGTCAAGACAGTTTTTTTTTTACTACACCCAATATATGTTTCTTTTGAAAAATAAGAAAATGATTTTAATTACGCTCTCTAATCTAGGGGCCTGGCCCCGAGGTTATGGTATCACACTTTTTTATACCCAACTCAGCTGAGCACGAAATTTATCCTGCTCATAAATGTTAAAATGCCAACAATTGTTGGCATTTTAACAGTTATTAGCATGATAAATACAAAATCTGAGACACTTAAAGCATCTTTATTTTGTCGTTATTTTAGTTTTCATGAGCAGTTAAAATTTAATGCCCAGTTGAGTTGAGCATGAAATAAGTTACCTCGGGCCTGATTTGACGTTTTTAAACAATTTAGTGCTTATTGGAGGCAATCTGTGTCAGATGATGTTGGACTAGTAATAACACCACAAATGCGTACACTCTATTAGAGTTCAAAAATTCTAAAACTATTTTATTCTAAAATTGAAAGTCACTTATTTCAAAAATTCTAAAACTATTTTATTCCAAAATTGAAAGTCACTTATTTCTCAATCTGAATAAAATGATCCCACAATGTATTACAGTAAGGCAATAGAAGTGTATATATACCTAGACCTTGTGACAAACACTATCAGGATAACAAACAGTTTGGATGCAGATCAGGATGGATATTCTGTCAGTCATGATCTGGGTCCAAACTGTTTGCAGAGGTTATCAGCAGATGACAAAAGTCAGCGCTAGTTTAGAAAGTTGGAAAGAGTTAAAATTTTATTCAAAATACGACAAGCTGGTAAATATAGCATAAGTATTTCACACTGAAATGTGATAATGTCAGTACTATAACCCTAACACGTCCCTGATTACATTACATTTTTAGCCCCATCCATTTGCAGAAAGATTATAAATGTGAAAAATATACATGCTAAGAAACTTCAATACATTCAATCTCATAATTAGCTTGACAAAAATAAGCTGCCATGAATACACTAGTTTACGTATTTGCTTTAAATGCTATCTATAATGTGCAAGAAACCATTTTTAACTATATCTAACATTGAGGCATTGTTGTTGAAAACTGGAGACAAGAGATACATTCCATAAAATTAGTTGTAGTGCTCTCAACAATAGCTTTTTATCTATTTTAAAAAGCCCCAACAAATTCCATATTTGAAAAACCTTGTCTTGCTTAACCCCAATTTATCCTTTATCAAAATCAATGTCCATCCAGATCAGCTGGCTTCTGATGAAGCCATCTGGTCAGGATCAGCACTGTTTTTCACTCTGAGTGAATATGCAAGCTTATACATGTAACTGGAATGCTGCAGGTTAACAGGATAAAATTTGGGGAGGAGTGTAGTACATACAAATATTCAGCATGACATAGGTTTAAAAACAGCAAGTAAATATGGGCCTTGATAGGAGAAATTCTGACTGTTGCATGTGAACAACAAAGACGCGGACAAGCCTGCCCATCCTGCCCATCCAAGCAGTCTTCAGACTGATCAGCACCTTTATCATTCACTATCTGGAAAGAATAGTAGTCAAACTCCCTGCAAATCAGGCCCCAAGGTTATAAAACTTTTTTCATGCTCAACTCAACTGAGCACTAAATTTCAACTGCTCATAAAAATTAAAATACCGACAAATAACGAAGTTTCTTGCATTAAGTCTTTTATCATGCTAATAAATGTAAAAATGCCAACAATTGTTGTTGGCATTTTAACATTTATGAGCAGGATAAATTTTGTGCTCAGCTGAGTTGAGCATGATTAAAGTTTTATAACCTCGGGGCCTGGTCTCTGTGGCTCAGCAGCTGGTTTGAACCCTACTCAGTTGGAAACTCCAAAGACAGATTTTCCCACTTCCCCACCGATACGAGGGCTAATTTATGTATCTCTTGAATTCTGACTGATTTTCCTCCTAAGTCTATAATCAGGGGCGGATCCAGGATTTCTGGAAAGGGGGGTTCATATGTATAAAGGGGTGGGGTGTTCGCTTTGCTGATTTTATCTCATTTTTCTAAAATATCCCATGAAAATGAAATAATTTGGTCTCATTGAGACCAAATTATTTCATTTTCATAGGATATTTAAAAAGGGGAGGTAGGAAGGGGGGTTCAAGTTAACCCCCTGAACCCCTCTGGATCCGTCACTGTATAATGAAGAGAAATGGGTGCAGCACCTAAACCTGATTAAAATAAATACACACTAGCTCAAAAACAGTGCTAGCTTTATACCACTACCGCCAACTTACTGAGCGTACTGTCCTCAGGCGTTAACTTCTGAGGTGT
The DNA here is from genome assembly GCA_964019695.1 of Loripinus fragilis. NCBI lineage: Eukaryota > Metazoa > Mollusca > Bivalvia > Lucinida > Lucinidae > Loripinus > Loripinus fragilis. Next base: position 95,520,049 of record OZ026520.1, read on the forward strand.
TCTCGACATGCTGAGTCGAGAGGCTCGACGACTGGCTCCACGTGAATCTTGTTTCGATTCTAAGTCACAATATATCATATCAATAACATTGTTGTTTATAAGAAACTTTAAACTACCAAGAATAAAAGCCTCTCACTACCAAAAATGAATTACTATGTCAGCTTTTGCTCAACAAAGGTAGCACACATGCACTGAAAACCAAAATTGCCTGAATATTCAATTGCAAAAATTGCTTATTAATTGCAGTTTATCATTAGCCCATCTGTCCTCAAATTTATTCTACATGACCACAACATGACCATGTTATATCCAAAATCTGTGTTTTAATGAGGTTTGTCACTTGATTCAGCACTATTACTCAAACCTTTCTGTCAATATACATTTATATGTTCAGCAGTCAAAAAAAAACCTGAACTTTTGAAATTCTAAAACTTAAAACTTGCAGTATGCCTGCAAAGTAATAAAAAATTTAAATTTAAATGGTTAATTGTCTTTAAACATACTAAAAATAAATCAGAGAAGCTTGTAAATTCTGCCCAATTCAGTATTTTGAGACTGACTTTCTATAAAAAGTTGGCCTCAAAATCCTGAAGTCAGGAATAATCCTGAAAACTTTCATACGCGAGTAATCAAACTGACCTTAATAGAATAACTACCATAATGAAATTGGGAAAGACTAAGAAAACTATTTACTTTAATATATGTACTAATTAAAAGAAAAGAATGAAAAATCACACCATGCACTACAGAAAGACTTAAAATATTGTAAAAGGGAGGTGAATAAGAAAGGATTTCAACTGTTTTGAATTTCATAAATATAAGAATAAGGAATGGTCAAGAATTAAAAAAGATAAGGACAGACAGCATGCATATTTGGGTAGTACAGTAAAACCTGTCTTAAGCGGCCACTCAAAAAGAAGACCAAAAATTGGTTTTCACGACTGATATTGCTTAATACAGGTCAAAAGTATTGCAGAATGCTCCAAGAGAGCATTTTGCAATACTTCCCACCTTCATTAAGCAACCATTTTTCTTTAAAACCTTTGTTTTGTTTAATTTGTAGTGGCCCCTTAAGACAGGTTTCACTGTAATTTATTCATTTCCCGCTTCCATTTGGGGGAAAAAGGAGTCACACGGGTGTTAAAGAAATCAAGTTTAAAGAATCAAAAGTATTGCTACATTCAAGAGTGGGTTTTGGCATGAAAAAAAAAGATTTTTTTTGCACGAAAAAACAGTAGTATTCAATTTCCTATGATGAGCAAAATATTTGTTTTACCCTTTAAGTTCTAAAGTGGACTCTTTCAGTTGATTACATGGACTAATCCATGCTAGTTATCAATACATCATTTCATGAAAAAAGAATATGTACAAAAAGCCACTGATCAGACTGCTCCTACAGAAATGACGCAATGTGATAATTTCCTTTTCAAAAGAAAAAGTAAAACAAAACTTTCTCATTGTTATAAACTGTGTACAAACTAGTCCGAGTAATGAATACTACTGTTTTCCCACAACACACCATTTTCATAGACCCAGGTTAACAGACTTTTTGTTCGCAAATGGTTATTATTTTCTAATCCATCTTTTTAAACATATGTTATGGGTACTCAAAAGAACCTTCTCACTGAGAAGGTTCTTTTCAGTACCCATAACATATGTGTTTATTGAAATATAAGAAAATTACTTTCTGATTGCACACTCTTATCTGGAGGTCTGCAATTATTTTAAATGTTGGGAAAAGGAAGAATGAAAATGCTACAAGAAAATTTGAAAAGACTTTTCATACCGAATGATTCAATCCAAGAATAAGAGTTATCTGCGGTACAATTAAATTGAACATTATTGTATAAGAACATCTCAACAAGATCAACAAGACTAAATTCAATATCGACTTGGCACCTATCTGAAACTACATGAAAATCACCTTCATTTGCTCAATTCAATAGTCAATATCAGATTTACATTAAGTTCCTTTTTGCAACAATTTTCTTGATTTTTTGGGGAAAATGCTATGAAATTTCATGTGAATTGTTTGTATACTTATAACCCAATTCTGTGTTCAAATTTATACTGAGAGGCAAAAGAAAGGATACACCTAAAGTATTTTTAAATTTTTCTTACATTATTGCAATATCTGAATGTTTAGTCCATAAAGCAGTCAAGAATGATCATTTAATTGAAATTTGAGAGAGAAAAAATCCTTTTAACAATACTGTTTTATGTTCTTACAAGAGCATTTGAATTCACGCTGAATGAAATTTGCCACTCTTATCAATTTGGCAAATCTATTTCAAATTTAAGGCTTGTTGTGTAGACTTAGTGATTTACCAACATAATTTACCGTTTCATTAAAATCTTAAAAGTACATTCTGTATTCTGTATGCAAACAGGACAGAACCTGATCAGACACAGCATTCTGTGGGATCTGATCTAGTTGAACTGTTGTGTACTGTTTGCCAATGTTTGATAAAATGGGCGCTAGGCTTATATGGGTTGAAACTAAGATTTTAGCATAATGCTATTAATTCCACACAAGGTTTGCACACAAATGCACTGGGATTGATTTTGTGATGGCAAAGTGTTTCTGGAACAAATAAAGGTTATCTATGCTGGTCAAAATTGTGATATCAAAAAGTTGTGGATAGCTCTTTCCCCACTTGCAAGTTGCAACCACTTTAAAATTTGTCACCTGTTGATAAACTTTACGAACAGTTTGAACCCTGTTAACTGTGAGCCTGATGGGATTCCAGATAGGTTGTTTTGTTGTTGTTTTTTTGAAAAAAGTATATTTTTAAAGAAAATTTGACAAATGACAAAAAAGAATTATCAAGCAAGTTACACTCCCTGTATGTAGGGTAAATGTTGCATGCTTTTTGTCATCTGATAATTTTTTCAAAACTAACTTTTTAAAAAAAAATATCATTCAGGAACAGTATCAGTGTCAAATAGCTTGAATCCAAACTGTTTGCAAAGGTAATCTGCAGATTGCAAAAGCTACCACTAGCAGGAAAGAGTTAAACGTTTGTAAAACCAAAGTGATGTTATTGACTATGACAATAATGATATTGACTATGTTAACATCAATACTCACTCAGTTCATCATAGAAATCATCCTCCTTCTCTGGTAGCCCCATAATCTGCCGCACCAATACTGACTGGCCAACAATTTTGTCTATAGCTTCTAATAGTAACTGGTATCTGTAATGACAGTTGGCCAATCATATTTATGAATGTATTTAAATAAACTGGTCAAAACAAGTCAAGCCCCATGTCATTTTTTTTTCCATAGCCATAAGTTAAATTTCCAAAGTTGAGTTGTTTAATTAAAAAGTATCGAAGGTAGTTGAAAATTTTAACTCCACCCATATTAGACAACAATGTCTTAGGTGTAATTACACAAAGTTTCAATTGAAAATACTGATTTTCTTTGGGTATGTCCTAAATTTTTGTTTTTTACTGCAAGAATGATAGGGGGCGAAATGGGACATTTACTGGAATGTGTGAAGCTCTATGGAAAATTTATCAATGAAAGTGAAACCTAGCACATGTTGAGAGGAAACATTGCTGATACTTTGCTGAAAATTTTATGAAAAAATCTATATTCAGTAAGATTGTTAAATAAATCAAACACGAATGCATTTACATCAAGTAAGGAAAAATTTCCTGTGGGGCTTAATTTACTTTGACCAGTTTATGTATATAGTAGAAGGGGACATTCAAATTTAGAAAAGAATATGGCATTCATTTCATAGAGTCAAGTGGAAATTTTAAAATTTCATGGGTGGCAAAGCCATGAATGATATACACCTTTTTCTCTAGACAAGGTAAAATACAAATCATACTTATGACAAAAAATGGAACTTTCTTTATTCAAATACAACTTATTAACATAACAGTTGTTTTTTGCCGTATACATGTAATGATATTGCATAAGGTGTCTGTCTGTGGAGCTTGATGTACAAAATTGATTTTTTAAAAAAAGACCAACAAAATTGGTATCCAAATACATGTATTCCTTATGCTGTTAGGGGACTGAATGACCACACTTTCATTCATATTTAAGAAACATCGATCAACCTTACCCAGCTTTGTAGAGTTGTTGATGTACAGGTTTTTGTGGCATGAAGGACATTTTCGAGACTGCAGTATTAAGCTGGTGAAGGAAGGGTTCTTTTCTCTCATCATCTTCATCCAGGTCCATGATGTCCTAGAATACAACAAAACATAATAGAAACATCAAACTAGAGGAACAACTCCAAATATTAAGTTACTGTACCCCAAATATCACAGTGTACCCCAAATATCAGTTACAGTACCCCAAATATCAGATGCGTTAACTTCTGACCTTTGAATGAGTCCATTTTACAACCTGATGTGGTTTGTAATTTGTTTCGCTTGTGTTGATGCTTCACGTCCAAGTCAACAATTTTTCAGTCATGTTGGGACATTATCCTGACTTTGCGGGTTGAACCAGTACTAAGCAGAGGATAAATTGTCTTGCTCAAGGACACAAGGCAGTTCATCTAGTGACAAACATTGTTCATTTCACAGATAGAACAATGGGGGACTTGATTTGTGTATGAAATTTTTCACACCTTACAGCGATAACAATATACTAATGATCACAGGTTTAGATAAACAATTTTTTGAAAGCGTAAAACTGTTAATATTTTCTAACCCATCATTTTTAACATATGTTTTGGTTGCTCAAAAGAACCGTCTCATTGAGACGGTTCTTTTGAGTACCCACAACATATGTTTTGGTTGAGAAATAAGAAAAAATATTTTTCGTTACGCACTCTTAACTAAAGTCCTGATGATGTTTAATATATAAGATGCACTTTAAACAATTAGACAGGACAGCTTATTAAATATCGACAGCACTACATACTGTCAGATGTGATAATACCTAAATTAGACAAAATTTATGGGGGGAAAAGAGAGCTATGAATTATCCGCAGAAAAAATGGACACCACGAGACACCCAGGCAAATAACCGGAGCCATGATACAACAGCCTATAATGGTCCCCGCCCTATAAATGTCCCTGCTATAACCATGCTCCAGGCTTATTTTTTGTTTCAACAATTTCCATCATCACTTGATATTGTACTGTGTTTAGGTGCAAGTATGGTGTAATAAGAAAAATACTAACATTTTAGGCTGGAAAAGGTGTCCCTTTAAAAGCTATACAACTCTTGATGGGTAATTTTTCATGCTTTTGTTGTCTAAATAACTTTTTCAAAAATTCTTTCAGGAACACAGTAGCTATCAGATTATCAAACAGTCTGGATCCAGATCAGGACCTATGTTCTGTTGGTCCTGAACTGGGTCCAAACTGTTTGCAAATGTTATAAACAGACAACAAAAGTCGCCGCTGGATGGCAAGAAAAGAGACAATTATAAATTGTTGTTACATCTTTGAGGTCTTGCACACTGAGGTCCCAACATCTACCCTCTTGTTCTTCTGGAGGTACCAGATCTATGTAAAGCTGTTTCAACTCTTGGACAGCATCATGGTGGTACTTCAACTGAAATACACATTTATAACATTATTTGACTGAGATCCCAATATCTACCCTCTTGTTCCTCTGGAGGTACCAGATCTATGTATAGCTGTTTCAACTCTTGGACAGCATCATGGTGGTACTACAACTGAAATACACATTTATAACATTATTTGACTGAGATCCCAATATCTACCCTCTTGTTCCTCTGGAGGTACCAGATCTATGTATAGCTGTTTCAACTCTTGGACAGCATCATGGTGGTACTTCAACTGAAATACACATTTATAACATTATTTGACTGAGATCCCAATATCTACCCTCTTGTTCCTCTGGAGGTACCAGATCTAAGTATAGCTGTTTCAACTCTTGGACAGCATCATGGTGGTACTTCAACTGAAATATACACATCATTATTGCATATTTACCCAAATAGAAATTGACAACTTCATCTGTGCAAGTTAGGGACTTTTATTTAAAGCCACTACAGCATTTATCAATACTTAGTCAAGCATTTGAGCCACAGCATGAGATTTCCAATAATGTGGTTTGTGCGACCAACAAAGCCTCAGATCAGCCTGCGCATACGCGCAGTCTGATCAGAGCCTTTGCTAGTCGCGTGAATATTCTATGAGTGTTAAGCTACTGACTGAGCATCATTTGGAGTTTCTAAGCTTATAAGCGGAATGCACAGGCTCGTCTGAGTCTACACATGTCAAAATGCCACATTGTTGGAAATCACATGTCACGGCTCATTTATGCTCTTGGGTACTGTAAAACATTTATATTTGGTAGTAAATTTAATTTTGCACTTTTGGTGATATAAACAAAATAAAAGACTGCACTGTAGTATTGAGCTTAGTTAGACAAAATGCAATAGATGGCCACGTTGCAATGCATATCAAGAAAACAATGTATGCTTTACCTCCCAGTAAACAGCTATGGTCATGTCTGGGCGGTCAGTTCACCAAAACATACTTTTTCCTTTGCCCTCTTTCTTACTTTGAACAAGCGGTTAACCAGTACTTTGTGCATACACTTTCTCTTGTAACTGACAACAACCCTTTAGTTTCTTGGCTTCAGGTAGGATTAAATGAAGAGAAAACCGCCATTAAACTTACCTTAGGATTCAATCTGTTAAATATTTCCTCATCTGTGATGTAGACATCTATAGGTGATGAGGGTCTCTCTGGGGTCACCATACCACCTATTATATCCCCAAGGAAAACAATTAAATTTACATTTTGAATCTTAACATACCTTAGAATTCAATCTGTTAAATATTTCCTCATCTGTGATGTAGGCATCTATAGGTGATGATGGCCTCTCTGGGGTCCTCATACCACCTATTATATCCCCAAGGATAACCATTAAATTTACATTTTGAATCTTAACATACCTTAGGATTCAATCTGTTAAATATTTCCTCATCTGTGATGTAGGCATCTATAGGTGATGAGGGTCTCTCTGGGGTCCTCATACCTCCTATTATATCCCCAAGGATAACCATTAAATTTACATTTTGAATCTTAACATACCTTAGGATTCAATCTGTTAAATATTTCCTCATCTGTGATGTAGGCATCTATAGGTGATGAGGGTCTCTCTGGGGTCCTCATACCTCCTATTATATCCCCAAGGATAACCATTAAATTTACATTTTGAATCTTAACATACCTTAGGATTCAATCTGTTAAATATTTCCTCATCCGTGATGTAGGCATCTATAGGTGATGAGGGTCTCTCTGGGGTCCTCATACCTCCTATTATATCCCCAAGGATATGTCTCACCATCTGTTCTGCCTCCTTCTGCTTCAGATCTTGCTATAAAAGTGAAGAAATTGTCAACTGTAACAGTTGCTATGTGTCTAAAGAAAATGGATGCCCCCCCTGTCTGCTTTCTGTTGCAACATAAAGTTCAACTCGAGGATCATTACAACTCTGCTAATAAACATTAGAGTTACAGATGGATGCTTCATTGCTCACACACACAAAGTAGGGCTAAGCCAAATAAAAAATAAGTGTGTTTCAGGTAACTGGTCTGAAAATTTTAGGTAGGGTAGGCACACATACTTTTTCAAAAAAAAAAATCTGGAAAAATATATAACTTTATGCATTTTGAAAGGCATTTCGCCATTCAAAATGCATAAAATTGAAATTTTTCCAGAAAACCTGAAAAAATCTAGGTTTCACCAGTAAATTTAGGTAGGGTCGGGTTATCCTAAACACAGGTATTTTTCTATTTGGCTATATAAATGAAGACTTAGTTGAATGATGAGGATACTAGATTATTTCTGAACTCAGAATTCTAGGGCTCACTTTCTGTGGATTCAGGATTGCTCTTGTATACATAATTCTGAGACAGACTTTTTGTAGATTTGGGAGTGTTCCTAAATTCAGGATTCTGGGGCTGATTTATTAAGGATTCAGAATTGGTCCTGAACTGGGTATTCTAGGACTGACTTTCTGTAGAAAGTATATGGGTAAGTAGGCCCAAGAACCCTGAAAACAGGAACAATCCAGAAAACTTTCAACCATATAATCAACAAGTTCCTTGTCATGGTAAATGTACTAAAATTTTGATGACTAGCTGCCAGCCAAGTAGGCCAAGACACACAGTGCAGACCCAGATCAGACTGTTCTTTAGAAGCAGTCTGATAAGGGTCTTCCCTGTTTGCTATTCTAACAAGCATTTTGTCAATTTCAGCCCTGATAACCCACATTTTCTTTGAACACAGAAAGTAAAAGTGTTCAAAATGTTAGAACATTTACTGTACCTCAAGCTGCTTTCTCTGTCTTTCAAACTTGTCCTCTTGGAAGGCTATTCCACGCAACGTCACAAGCAGAGCAGCGCCACCACATACCACTGGCCGGGTCTCAAACTGCCATTGTTCATGAAACACACCAGCGTTAGGGGATTTGAAGACAAATGGGAATTTCATGGTCTCTCCTGGCAGTACAACACCACTACTATTGTTGAAGTAAAACCTCTGGACATTTGTCTGGACAAGATCAAATGGGTTCTCTTTTGGTTGTTTCTGAAAGTGGTACAAATAAGTTAGCTTTTTGCATGCTAGGAATTTTCAAAACATGATTTTTAAACATAAATTATATCCGATGATATACCACTCAAAATGAGTATTTTGTGTATGATTAACCTCATTTTAATGCACCTCTGTGCTGGTTTTCCGTTAAAATTTTTGTTTAGTCTCAAATTGGAGCATTGCAAGCTGCATGTCATCCAACAAAATGTGATGCAATTAATGACATCAAACTAATTCTGGATATACCGTCGCTAATTTTTAAGGCTATACAATCAAATGTCATATCACAACAGCAAGTGCATTAGAATTGCTGTTCTGTGTGAAGGGTTATATTCAAGTTGTACCCTCAGTGGCCATAAGTGAGTTCCAAAAATGGCAAACGTTGTTTCATTTGCAAAAATTTAAGTACATTTAAAATTGGTATTATTTGAAAACGAGAAATGCAACTTATCTGAAATTTTAAGCATATCACTATTTGCTATTTTTCAATTTAAGAATGCTAAATTATTATGGAAATAATATCACCTATAGTTCGTGGATGTTATTCTTTTCGACCACCGCTGATTTCTGAAACCGTTTGAAAATTTGATGTGGGTTCTAAACTTCTTCCGTTTTTACATGACTATAGATATTTCTTATTTTCTATATATTTTGGGTGATAATGGTGCAAATATGTTATAATCGTGAACTGTGAACAATATGTGTTCATGGCTTCCTTATTTATTCACGGTCATATTAGGGGTGGGTGGGGTATTTGTACCCCTGACCCAAACATCTAAATTATTGAACGAATCCACTTGGTAACTTCGCAACAAGTATCAGTCTTTCTAGGGTCTATATATGAGTGTTTGAAGCAATTAGTCTTTAAATGTTTCAGTCTTTCAAATGGTAAAGACAGCACCCAGCGATACCTAGCCCATTAGCCAAATTTTGCTTTACGAGGGGGTACCCAAAGTTTCATAGGAAATCAAAGGATAGTTCTTCTTAAAAAGATAAATGTTCTGTAAAAATGTAACCCCAAATGGTACTTTCAAATGAAAATAATTATTACACAAATATTATATCACTGGTTATGCTGCTTGTGACACCAATATCTGGACTGACAGTGAAAATTAGCAGATTTTCTTAGGATCCAACCATAGCTTATATCAATCAACATTTATTCAAAAAATAGTTTTTCCAAATAGAACACTGTTATGATACCTCACAAAACATACATACCCCATATTCCTGCATTTGTTTATTTAGTTTGTTTTTTACAGCCAAAGTATACTGCCTTCGGATCATTTTCATGGCATTATTTTCCAGCCAGTTCTCTGCGCTGCATTATTTTATTTTCAGTGTCTATACTAATTTGAACTTTGACAGAATGTTTTCCAGTACATTTCAAATATTTCTGCAAATTTTCAATAAAAAATATTACAATCTGACATTTTGACAGCAATTTTTCAACACCTGCTATCTTTTTTGAAGAAATGGAGCCAATGTTTGTGATACACAATATCTCCATAGCAACAGATGATGACATCATACAATTTGGCTATGAGGTAAACATATACCCTGTATATTCATCCAGGGCAATTATCATTTATGGAAATGGACTTATTTTGCTAGAGGAGACCATTGTTTCAGACCATATTTTTGTCAATTTCTTGTAAACTGATTTGGGAACTCACTTATGGCCACTGAGTGTATGTTTTTAACTTACCTTCCAATCATAGTAAATAGATGTGGTACCATTGTTTACTATGCTCAAATAGCTGGTCACTCTATCTCCAGCAAAGGTCTCAAAGTTCACCCTAGCCTCAATCCCAACTTTATCTCTGAAGCTGTGGCTATCACCAGTCCACCTGGCAGCCTGTCCTGCAAACTGGATAGCAGGGCCAAAAATAGGGGTGGGGCTGTGGTTAGCATTGCTGCTGAAATTCTCCCTGAAAGTATGTAATATAAGAATCGATCATGAGTGTGATGGTGGGATAGAATGAAAAAAGTCAATAAGCAATGCTTATTAGATACCCCCGCACAGTAAGAGTCAGTGAAAAAACTTGGCAAGTTATAGTTCGAACAAGAAGACCTTAGTTTTGATAAGAAGATTTCAGTAGAATCTGTGCAAACAAAAATTATAAATTCCTTCATGCATATGTTCAATCTGTCTACATTGTATCGGCAAAGTATCAAATTGCTCCATCAAAAGCTGTAGTAGGAGTTGATCGGCCCATAAAGGCACTATCCATGCATATACAAAAGCCATATAAGGGAATTATTGTCTAAGTTCAACAAAACTTATAAACTCCTTCATGTATATGTTCATTGTGTCTACATTGTATCAGCAAAGTATCAAATTGCTTCATCAAAAGCTGTGGTAGGAGTTGATCGGCCCATAAAGGCACTATCAATGCATATACAAAAGCCATATAAGGGAATAATTGTCTAAGTTCTCACAGCTGTCATTTTGTCAAAATTATTTTTGTGAACCAAACTCCTTCATGCATATGTTCAATGTGTCTACCTTGTATCGGCAAAGTATCAAATTGTTCCATCAAAAGCTGTGGTAGAAGTTGATCGGCCCATGAAGGCACCATCTATGCATATACAAAAGCCTAATAAGGGAAAAATTGTCTAAGTTCTCACAGCTGTCATTTTGTCAAAAAATATTTTTTCTAAACCACAAAAGCCTAATAAGGGAAAAATTGTCTAAGTTCTCACAGCTGTCATTTTGTCAAAAAATATTTTTTCTAAACCAAACTCCTTCATGCATATGTTAAATGTGTCTACATTGTATCGGCAAAGTATCAAATTGCTTCATAAAAAGCTGTGGTAGGAGTTGATCGGCCCATAAAGGCACCGTCTACTCACAGCTGTCATTTTGTCAAAAAATATATTTTCTAAACCAAACTCCTTCATGCATATGTTAAATGTGTCTACATTGTATAGGCAAAGTATCAAATTGCTCCATAAAAAGCTGTGGTAGGAGTTGATCGGCCCATAAAGGCACCGTCTATGCATATACAAACACCTTATAATGGAAAAATTGTCTAAGTTCTCACAGCTGTCATTTTGTCAAAAATTATTTTTTCAGAACTAAACTCCTTCATGCATATGTTCAATGTGTCTACATTGTATAGGAAAAGTATCAAATTGTTCCATCAAAAGCTGTGGTAGGAGTTGATTGGCCCATGTATGGCCTATAATAGCATAAGCATAAAGCACTATATTAAAAGCCATTTAGAACTACAAAGGGAAATGAAAAAAGTCAATAAGCAATGCTTATTAGATACCCCCCACACAGTAAGAGTCAGAGAAAAAACTTGTCAAGTTATAGTTCAAACCAGCAGACTTTAGTTTTGAAAAGAAGATTTCAGTATAATATGTGCAAACAAAAATTATAACACTCCTTCATGCATATATTCAGTGTGTCTACATTGTATCGGCAAAGTATCAAATTGCTCCATTAAAAGCTGTGGTAGAAGTTGATTGGCCTATTAAGGCACCATCTATGCATATACAAAAGCCATATTAGGGAAAAATTGTCTAAGTTCTCACAGCTGTCATTTTGTCAAAATTATATTTTCTGAACCAAACTCCTTCATGCATATGTTCAATGTGCTTACATTGTATCAGCAAAGTATCAAATTGCTCCATCAAAAGCTGTGGTAGGAGTTGATCGGCCGAATAAAGGCACCATCTATGCATTTACAAAAGCCGTATAAGGGAAATATTGTCTAAGTTCTCACAGCTGTCATTTTGTCAAATATTATTTTTTCTAAACCAAACTCCTACATGCATATGTTCAATGTGTCTACATTGTATAGGAAAAGTATCAAATTGCTCCATCAAAAGCTGTGGTAGGAGTTGATCGGCCCATAAAGGCACCATCTATGCATATACAAAAGCCCTATTAGGGAAATATTGTCTAAGTTCTCACAGCTGTCATTTTGTCAAAAATTATTTTTTCTGAACCAAACTCCTTCATGCATATGTTCAATGTGCTTACATTGTATAGGAAAAGTATCAAATTGTTCCATCAAAAGCTGTGGTAGAAGTTGATGGGCCCATGTATGGCCTATAATAGCATAAGCATAAAACCCTATATTAAAAGCCATTTAGAACTACAAAGGGAAATAACTCTGATAGAATTGGCCCCTAGCCCTTACTTTTTTGTCTAAAAAATTTGTCTTGCATATATGAACATGTTTGCAAGGTTTAATGAAAATCCAGCAATGACTCTTTAAGATGTTAAGGAAACAAAGCGTTACGGACGGACGGACAGACGGACGCACGGACGGAAGCACGGACGGACGGACGGACAACGTGAAAACAGTATACCCCCTACAAACAAAGTTTGCGGGGGGTATAATAACTCTAATAGAATTGGCCCCTAGCCCTTACTTTTTTGTCTAAAGTATTTGTCTTGCATATATGAACATGTTTGCAAGGTTTGATGAAAATCCAGCTATGACTCTTCGAGTTATTAAGAAAACAAAGCGTTACGGACGCACGCACGCACGCACGCACTGACAACGTGAAAACAGTATACCCCCTACAAACAAAGTTTGCGGGGGGGTATAAAAATCTATCCTGAAGATCAACGTTTGGCATCACGAGGCTTGCTGAGTGATAAAAAACTGTGATCACGAGGGATGGATTTTTTTATCCCATCCTCACACAAATATAGATTCTTTTCTTGCTCCTCATTAAATACCTCATTTTTGTATTTCAAGATTCCTGAATACGCTGAGATGTGACATGACACAATGACGTCACTAATATATCAATGATGTCACATGTCTTCTGGTGTGCAGCTGTTCGATTTTTGTCTTTCCCATGGGTTGGTACGAGGTTTGAGAGATAGAATTTTCTAGTATTGGTAAAAACAGCGGAAACTTCAATCTGGTGTACAAGAAATGGTATTTATCATGTATGCTTAAAATAATTCCATTACTCCTTCCTTGCTAGCAGTGTCTTTTGTTGTCTGCTGATAACCTTTGCAAACGGTTTGGACCCAGATCAGGGCCGCCAGAATGTTGGTTCTGATCTGGATCCAAACTGTTTTACATTCCGATAGAGTTCCTAAAAAAAGAGTGTTTTGAAAAGGTTGATTTTGAAGAAAAAAAAAGTCAGAAGATGACAGCAAAAGCATGAAACATCACCCAGAATACAAAAAGTTAAACATGCATGCATAGCTATCAAGTGCCATCAAGTGGTGCGAGGCCTCAAGATTATAAAAAATTAACATGCTCAACTGAGCATGAAATTTAACCTGCTGATAAAAGTTAAAATGCCAACAAATGTTGGCATTTTAACATTTTTTAGCAGGATAAATGCATGATCTGAGTCTTTAAAGCAAGGAAACTATCTATTTTCATAATTTTATTTTTTATGAGCAGTTAATTTCATGCTCATTTTCGTTGAGCACTGAAAAAGTTTTTTTACCACTGTGGACAGATGTAACTATGTATTAGTAACTGTCAGATGAAATAACTTATCATGTAATCCAATATCTTAAACCTTTATCTATGTTATAATTCAGTTGTCACTTACTGTGTCTCGTCACCTTCTCCTTCATCATCAACCTCCGGTATTTGCCGTACTTCCATGTCTAGTAAACTCTGATCCAATGATTGGGTTCTTTCTGGTGCTTTAACATGGGGATTGTTTGTTCCTATCACCTCTAAACCATCAAAGGTCTGGAAGAAGAATCAAATCATGTGAAGTTATTACTATGATATTTATACCCTCTCCGCAAACTTTGTTTGTGGTGGGTATACTGTTTTCACGTTGACTGTCCGTCTGTCCGTAACGTTTTGTTTATTAATAACTCGAAGAGTCACTGCTGGATTTTTATCAAACCTTGCAAACATGTTCATATATACAAGACAAATACTTTAGACAAAAAAGTAAGGGCTAGGAGCCAATTCTATTAGAGTTATTACCCTTTGTAGTTCTAAATGGCTTTTAATAGAGGGTTTTATGCATATGCTATTATTGGCCATACACGGGCCAATCAACTCCTACTACAGCTTTTGGTGAAACAATTTGATACTTTGCCTATACAATATAGACACATTGAACATATGCATGAAGGAGTCTGGTTGAAAAAAATTTTTTTGACAAAATGACGGCTGTGAGATAATTATTCCCTTATATGGCTTTTGTATATGCATTGATAGTGCCTTTATGGGCTGATCAACTCCTACCACAGCTTTTGATGAAGCAATTTGAAACTTTGTCAATACAATGTATTCACATTGAACACATACATGAAGGAGTTTGGTTCAGAAAAAATAATTTTTGACAAAATGACAGCTGTGGGAACTTAGACAATTTTTCCCTAATTAAGCTTTTGTATATACATAGATGGTGCCTTCATTGGCCGATCAACTCCTACTACAGCTTTTGATGGAGCAATTTGATACTTTGCCTATACAATATAGACACATTGAACATATGCATGAAGGAGTCTGGTTGATAAATTTTTTTTTGACAAAATGACGGCTGTGAGACAATTATTCCCTTATATGGCTTTTGTATATGCATTGATAGTGCCTTTATGGGCTGATCAACTCCTACCACAGCTTTTGATGAAGCAATTCGAAACTTTGTCAATACAATGTATACACATTGAACATATGCATGAAGGAGTTTATAATTTTTGTTTGCACAGATTCTACTGAAATCTTCTTTTCAAAACTAAGGTCTGCTGGTTTGAACTATAACTTGCCAAGTTTTTTCACTGACTCTTACTGTGCAGGGGGTATCTAATAAGCATTGCTTATTGACTTTTTTTATTGTAAATATTTTCCAATCATGCGCGGATCCAGAGGGGGGACAGGAGGTCCGACCCCACCCAAAAAATCACAAAAATGTAGGTTTTCTTAGTAATACTGGTCCGGATCCCCTGAAAAATAAAAAAACTACCTAGCCAGCATTAAATGTTGGGCCATCATCAGCATGCCAGCTAAATGCCATTTAAACGGTGTTTCCCTAGCAAGCCAACGATGGCCCGCTTATAGTGGTATTTGGATCCTTCCTCACCTCATCAACTAGAGAACAATTTATAAAGAACTAATCATAAATCACACTTTATTGTGTCAATCACAAGCCTCTTACATTTAAATACAGTAAACCAGTCTTAAGCGGCCACTCAAAAAGAAGGCAAACATTGGTTTTCAAAACCGCTTATCACTTAATGCAGGTCAAAAGTATTGCAGTATGCTCCAAGGGGAGCATTCTGCAATACTTTTGAACTTCATTAAGCTACTACTTGTCATTAAGATCTTGATTTTGTCTATTTTTGAGTGGCCGCTTTTTGGTTATAAGGGGGTGTTCCAAAGTGATTTTTGTGAATATCTCACAGAATTTTATCAAATCTCACTTAAAATTTTGGTTAATCTCACAGATTTCAGTCCACAAGTTATGGCATGTACATGTATGTTAACATCATTACTTACAGGTTTATGAGGATCTAGTTCCTCCTCAAACTTCTTCAGTTGTTTCTTTCTCTGCTCCAGGTATGGTGACTTGTGCCATGGGTAGTGCATTGGTCTTGTGTGGCTCGGGGTCCAATGCAAACCTGAATAAAAATAAAAAGTAACAATATTTATACCACCAATACCAACTTTAGCACAAAATATCTCATGATGTGCAAGGTCTACACTGATTTATATCACCCTTACCAACTTTAGCACAAAATATCTCGTGATGTGCAAGGTCTACACTAATGCAGGTGGTAATAAATAGTTATACTATGTTTGTCCACCTGTACGTAAGATAATCCACTCGCTAAAGCTTGAGGATTATCTCCAAATACAGGCGGACAACCCATGGTATAAATATTATGTAGGTGGTAGAAAAAAGTTTTATCATATTTGTCCACCTGTACGTAAGATAATCCACTTGCTATAGCTCGTGGATTATTTCCACCTACAGGCGAACAGCCCATGGTATAATTATTAAATCTTAATAAGAAAATATAGCATATCTCTTGGTGAAAATTACCTTAAGATTTGCTAGAATTCATCCATTAACAATATATCCCAATAAGGAATAAATAAAAGGAAAATTTAGTATATCTCTTGGTGAAAACTATCTGAAGGTTTGCTTGGATTCGACCATTAACAATATATTCCAATAAGGAATAAATAAAAAGATAATCAAGTATATCTCTTGGTGAAAACTATCTGAAGGTTTGCTAAGATTCGGCCATTAACAATATATCCCAATAAGGAATAAATAAAAGGAAAATTTAGTATATCTCTTGGTGAAAACTATCTGAAGGTTTGCTTGGATTCGACCATTAACAATATATTCCAATAAGGAATAAATAAAAAGATAATCAAGTATATCTCTTGGTGAAAACTATCTGAAGGTTTGCTAAGATTCGGCCATTAACAATATATTCCAATAAGGAATAAATAAAAAGAAAATTCAGTATATCTCTTGGTGAAAACTATCTTAAGTCTAAGATTTGCCAGGAGTCAAACTGTAGTAAAATGCCTGGGATTACTCACCTGAGACATGGCTCACAAGGAGATGCTGAGATGATGTGGGAGATATGGTTCGGACATACAATTCTGGGTGTTTCAATCTTCTGACCAAGTTTGAGTCAAAGTTGTGACCTTGAGAGTTGGTGGCTAAGTGATAAGCGGGATACACATCCATGCTATGGGCAATAATCATAATAAATTTGGACTACATTTATAGATATGATCCGGACATGAAACCCAGGATTACAGCATAACTGACAGATTGACTGACAGATAGATACAATTGAGCAAACCTATAGTCCCCTAATCTGTCTTTGACCAATATGGGACTAAACAACACTTTGATCTTAACCCTTAAAATGGATAATAAGCCTTGTTATTTTATATGAATCAACAGCCAGCGAAACTTCTATAAAAATCAAATGGCATCAATTTCGATCAAACTGTTTGATGTGACAGATGATATGATAAGCTTACATAGGTTTGGGGGCGACTGACTGAAGCACAGTATCATTACCTTTCTCCTCTCTTATGGCAGTTGGTATCCCAACATGCTCTATTGGTGGAGGATATCCTTTCTCTGTCTGAGTTAGTGTCATACTGAAAGAAAGAGAATGAATATGAAAGATTCATACTGTCCTGCCAGCCAAGTGTGACAGTGATGTCAAGTTTTGTTCACAAAATTATCTAGGGCTTAGAATCGATATATCACTTGTGTATTAATCCTATCCACAGGATAGGATTAATACAAAACTGATCTATCGATTCGCATTAGGACAAAAGGAGTGTACAAGCTAAAATTTTACTTAACAATTGTAAACAAAACATGATGTCACTGTCACTCTTGGTTGGCACGACTGTAGAAGTATCAATTTTGACATTCAATATGTCAAAACCATCATCTCTTTTGTCAACAACCAGACAAAGATAACAGAACACAAAATTTGAGCCGCAACATGTGGAGTCCAACAATGTGACATTTTGACAAGTGCAGACTCAGACAAGCCTGTGCAGCCTTCTTTTAAGCTTAGAAACTCCAAATGGTGTTCGGTCTGTAGCTTAACTCTCATAGAATATTTGAGCGATCAGCAAAGGCTCTGATCAGACTGCGCGTATGCGCAGGCTGATCTGAGGCTTTGCTGGTCGCACATACCACATGGTTGGAAATCTCATGTTGTGGCTCAAATGTTCTCAAATTCCAAACACTAGTTGCCTGCCAAAAAGGCCTAGACAAACAGGGCACACTCAGATCAGACTATGTCTGAACAATCAGTCTTATCATAATCATGGTCTTCTCTGCTATCCTGACAAGCATTTTGTTAATTCCAGCCGTGATATCCAACAATTTATTTGAGAGAGTTTGGAATTTTAGAATATTTACCATATACACACAAAAAAGTA
This sequence comes from Loripinus fragilis, assembly GCA_964019695.1. NCBI lineage: Eukaryota > Metazoa > Mollusca > Bivalvia > Lucinida > Lucinidae > Loripinus > Loripinus fragilis. Next base: position 95,538,486 of record OZ026520.1, read on the forward strand.
AACATAAATTTTATTTCTGAAAACATTTTCAACATGATTTTACCATCAATATTTTAAAATAAATGGCAAATGGTTAGTTTGACAACCTACGCACTTAATAAAATCATTACAATTTTATCTTTAGTCAACATTATCTGCAACAAACAGTCAGATATATGCATGTGATCAAGTCAGATATATGAATGTGATCAAGTCAGACATATGAATGTGATCAAGTCAGATACATCAATGTGATCAGAATGCCCATGGCACAGTATTTATTCTAATAGGATCATATTTATTTCTCTGTATGATACTGTCCATCATGCATGCTTCTACAATATTGTTGTTGTTGTTGTTGTTGTTGTTGTTGTTGTTGTTGTTGTTGCTGCTGCTGCTGCTGCTGCTGCTGCTGCTGCTGCTGCTGCTGCTGCTGCTGCTGCTGCTGTTGTTGTTGTTGTTGTTGTTGTTGTTGTTGTTGTTGTTGTTGTTGTTGTTTTATTCAGTTGACCAGTATTTAGTGTGTACATAGTTTTGTCACAAAATCCTTTGGATTCAGTAGTACGGAGCAAATCATCTCTGTGATAGTATATAGATTTAAACAAGTCTGAAACTTAACCTGTTTATGCCAAATGGAATTTCCCATTCTTAATAATTGGACCAGTCCATTTCGTTTTAAGAGTTGTTGAGTGGTATTTTTCATTTTTATTCAAATTTTAATAGAACATCTGTAAGCAAACAGTGAAGACCCTGATCTGACCTCGCATTGGGGGGCATCTAATCTGGGCCTGCACTGCTTGCCTATGTCCCACAAAAATGACGCCAGGCTTATATGGGTTAAATCTGTATCCCTTTCAAATGTAATGTATTGTGTATTTGATTTGTTTGTATCTTGATGTACTTATATTTGAATAAAATAATGTTTACACTAATATTTTACCTGTTCTTTTAGGGGACACTGGGCATTACAGGTTAATAATAATACATGCATCATGAATACATAAATGAGCACTATAAATATATTTGTCATGCTATTAAAAAGCTATACATAAAGCAATATGGACCTTGATGCGAGAAAACGTGCCTTCGGGATTTGCAAACAACACAGGTGTTGACCAGACTGCGCATCCACGCAGTCTGGTCAGCCCCTTTGATATTCCCTATTGGGAAGTACAGTAGTTTTACAGTAGCGGCCCATATAATGTACTAAACACTTCATTTCCAATCCCTCTCAGAGAGCTCTTCGTTCACAGCTGATATTAGGCTTTTTCAAATATATAGTGGCGGCTTTTGTCATCTGCATATAAGCTCAGCTTCGGTTAAGGGCTGAGGCTATAAAAAGTTTATATGCTCAACTCACATGCTTAACTCTTTAGCTGATCTGTGTTATTGAGCAGACTAATCGGATCATGACAGTAAATTCCAATATCTGACAAAGCTCCTCTCATAGGATGCCATTTTTGTCAAAAGAATAAATTGTTAACTATAGCTAAGTGGTAACAGCAAAAGCAAAAATGCATTATTTATTACATACTACATCTGCTCTAGGCTCCATTTTATCAACTGCAGCATTATCATATATTTGTCAAAAGCTATGACTTAGTTAATACTATAAATTCATGTTGAATGTCAGATTAACTGCAGTTTTTAACCCTTCATGATGACCCTTGTTGATGACCTCAATGCAGCTAAAAACATTCAATCATAGTTTTGGAAACAAAAATGGTGGACAACAGATCGGGATAGCAGATATGTGGATAACCAAAATAACAAGCCACAACATCATCATGTGGGGTATTACAAAGGGAAACAATGTCAATAATTAGGTTTGGCGTGCCGTTAAACCAGTTTAAGCCCTCCAGTAAAATATTTTTACTGACAGTTCCAAGGCGGTGCTTCTTTTGTTGGACATTTATGTTATTTCTGTCTTGTTTTTATTATGCTTTAGCGTGGGTCTGTTTATTGATGCCTTGTGGTCACCTGCTGGGAAAAGGCTGACCTCTTGGCTCTCATTTGTGATGTCTAATTGTGAAGTTGACATTTTCCCATTGGTATCCTGGGTCAAGTATGGTGCTTGATTGTATCAATTCTTGATCTTTGCCCTCTTTCTTAACCTTGGACATAACACTATTATGTTGTATTCAGAATTTTACAAAGAAATTTTAGCAAATAGACCTGGGCCCTCTATGAGATTATGTCATGGTACTTTTAACATGGGGGCTAAGTAAATCATTCAATGTACATGTCCACCATAGGCTTTGTTATGCTACATGGCTTTACACTGTCAGACATGTAGGAGTTAGTATTTTAAGCCCCATTTTCTTCTATATTTCTGATAAACATGTACATGCTGATAAGCTGAAAAGCAAGTATAAATGTGCTGGAACCACAAGCATGCTGTTGATACATAAATGTTCATGCCTGTCTGTGTATGAAGTAAAATTACAGAGATTTCTCTAACTCTAATTTGAAACAGAAAACATTTGCAGCATTCTAAAACATAAAAAGTAATTTTTCACAATTTTGAGCCCTATAGTCCGAAAATAGGTAAATTGAGTTTAAAGTAAGAAATAGAGCAAAGATCAGGAATCGATACAATCAAGTACCACACTTATTTAGAGGGACTTATTTAACTCTTCTTTAGAGGGACCTGCATATTATGGAGAATGATAGAATGTTGCTTGCAGAAGTCTGTGCTATGACGACATCTATCGCATACAGCCTTGAGGTATTGACATTTAACAGAATGTTGTTTTTATAACTAATGGACGTTCAAAATGTGTTTTAGTCCACACAAGATTTACGGGAAATTCTAATGCTCTGTTCAAGATGGCAGAATCTTTATAAACTCTGAAGGAATTATTCATATTTTCAATCTTTTTGTGTGTTAGAATCTAAATAGACTCATGCTGTTAATGATTTGCTGCTTAATATATCACTGTCTGTTGGTCAGTCGTAAGTAGATAAATCACTTGAGCGAAGCACAAATGTATTTCTTAAATGATCTATCCCAACTTTAATGTCTCAAACTAACAGTCCATTACAAGTTAACCTTTTCACCACCATAGTTGTATAAGCTTGTCTGCAGCACCTTGGCTGTTAAACTTTGGAAGCCAATATTGCAAAAAGCTTAGGGCCAGGTCAGACTGCTCCCAATGGAGCAGTCTGATCTGGTCCAAACTTTTTGCATGTAACTTAAAATTTATTTTTTGTTTAAGCAAAGATAAGCAGTAGACAGTAATTTCAAACCTTTTTTACTGATGATGAAAGGGTTAAATTTAATTAGAAAAAATCCCTGACTATGATAAAAGTATGGAGGGTTAATTTTTAAGCATGCATTAGACAACAGCTATAGAAGAGGGGTGTCCTTCACCTGTGTAATGGTTGCCATGGCGGCTTGTAACTAAATTTAGAAAAGACAAGACAATTAACACATTCTAAACACAAATACTAGTACAAGCACATAACTACAGTTTTTTTTTAGTTTCTATCTTCATCATACAACAGAGCTTGTTTAATCTTTTTATGTATGAATATATTCCTTTGAAAGGATTAAATTAAAAAAAACTTTTTAAAATTACATGATACAAACACCTTGCGGCCCACTGTTCTGCCAAGGCTGCATTTTTGCTCTATTTCCAAATGTCCCACATTGAGTTCAGTGGGACATTGTCGTAAGAAATTTGTGTCTGTTTCTTTATGTTGCACTGTCTCACAATATCTTAACGACATGGGACATTTGTCCCCTCCTATATAATTTCTTGGCAGAACATTGCTTGTTATTTGGTATCACATAAACAAAACAATACATCAATATGGGCCTCAACACAAAAAACCTGATTTTGTTGCTAGCGAATGACAAAAGCATAAGGTGTGTTCACAGCTATCCAAAGAGGCTTAGGCTGTGTGTATTTTTATTTATGAGCCTAGACCCAATACCATAATTATTATTTAGGGGATAACAGTATTCAAAATTTTAATTTGGGGAGGTATATCGTCGGATATACGGTCGGAAATTTAGTTTTACTGCGAGCGGAGCCGCAAAACGTGATTTCCAAACGTATATCCGTTGATATACCTCCCCAAATTAAAATTTTGAATATGGTTATCCCCATTCTAATGCATTTCTGCAGTTTCGTCCCCAATTGGATCATTACAAGCCGCAAAAAGCCGCACGTCATCCCACGATATGTGACGTTATTAATGACGTCAAACTTTTTCCGACAATATATCGGAGGATATACTGTCGCAAATTTTTTACGTTATCCAATCAGACGTTGCGTTACAAAATCAAGTGCATTAGAATATGTTATATATGATGCATTACATATGATGCAAATGAAGGCTCTAGAGAGACTGATGTAAGTGCAGGCTCATCTTAGCATTCCATGGTTGACTTTGCAATAAGGAAAGAAATTCAGTTGTTGGCTCTTCAATATTGGCAAACATGAAATTAACACAAAATGTTTTAAATATGGGATTTTTCCTTTATATATGGAATTTGTGAATAACAAGTACTTTTTTATTACAGTAATACTTGGATTTCATTATGGAATTACAAAACACATAAAGCTGGTATCTTTTTAGTACTTATTTTATAAGGACTGCTTGTAGGTTAGTCTCTTTTCCTCAACTATGTAACCATAATTTTAACCCTTTGTATTCCAAGGTTCATACAGAGAAGTTTGAGTAAAATTCAAGGACTTTTCAAGGACTTCAATACTATTTTACAGTTTTCAAGGACTAAAAATTTAGGGAAAATACTGTTATGTGTTAAAATTCATTTTCAAAAATGCAAGAATGAGATAATGGAGAAATAAGTACTAGAAATGAGTATAAAATTGTTGTGCCTTTATTTTGTGCAGCATTTGCTGCACCAAATAAAGGCACAACAATTTTATACTGATTTAGATCTCTATCTACAGTGCTAAGTTCTACAGAAAATAGAAGAATTTGATGACTTTTCAAGGCAGATTTAATTTTCAATGACTTTTCAAGAAAATCCTCTTAATTTAAGTACTTTTCAAGCCTGTGCCAACCATGTATAATTCTGATGGATTTCCCATACATATTAACACAATAAGTATGGGACTGCCCAATGCCCATTGTCTATTTCAAGGGGTAATGGGTATAATTTTCTCAAGTACGATGTGTTGTCCCTGACAGTTGCTTTAATCTTAGCAAACAGTGCAGACCCTGATTAAATGCAGCTTTATGCTGCATTTCATCTGGGTCTTCACTGTTTGCCAAAGTACCCATTTGTGGATTTCCAACTAGTTATACAAAGGGCTAATAAAAAAAATTAATGTAATAATATATGAGCAGTCATGTTACATCCTCTATGTATCAAAACTTTTTGATGTTGATAAAAACATAGACAAACTTACTGAACTCCTGTTAGATCATCACCAAACTTTTCCTGTTGTTTCCAGAATTCACTTCCTACTCGGACTGAAACAAATTAATTGGAAAGTTCACTTCCAACGAGAAAACATAAATTTATCAAAGCTACAAATTTTTCTTTTTAACTCTTAACTTGACGGAATTGTTGTCTAGAAAATTGTGTCTGTTTGAAATGTCTACTAAATTTATTCAGATGCACTCCAGACTAATTTTATCATGGATGCAAACACTATGAACCCTGATTATATTGCTGCTAAGGGAACTGATCTGGGTTCATATTGTTTGCAATATAAGCTACCAAACTACACAGAAGACGACAAAAATCATAAATTGGAATAGAGTTAAAATGGACGAAATTATACAAAAGGAAAAAAAGTGAATAAGTGTGTCACCATATACATATTTTTGTCTGTTTGATTTATGTCAACAATGTTCTAATACTGGCATGGTCAGTTTGTGAGTTGATGCTTTACATCCCCGTCAATAATTTTGCAGTCATGTTGGGACATTTTCCAGTGCTAAGCAGTGAGGATCTAGTGTCTTGCTTGAGAAAACAACACGACCCTGCCAATGGGATTCAAACCTGCCACCTCTTGGTCATGTGTCCTGTACTCTACACAACATGATGGTGTTATATCCCAATCTGTGTTATAAAGAGGTATGTAATAAAGTTACTGCAGTATACTTACATCCTTTCCCATAGCCATAGGTTTAGATAAACAAAAACTTTCAGCGTAAAATTTTAAATATTTTCTTACCCATAAGTTTTAGCATATGTTTTGGGTGCTCAAAAGAACCGTCTCATTGAGACGGTTCTTTTGAGTACCCACAACATATGTTTAGGTTGAGAAATAAGAAAACTATTTTTCGGTTACGCACTCTTAACAAAAGGCCTGACAATATAACAGATTCTATCATTAAAAGAGTCACTGTACTAATACAGTGATACTTACATCCTTTGCCATAGCCAGTTGCTGGTATAGTTCTGTCTACGATGTATCTGTCCTCCTGGATAGCTCTATAGTTGTCAGATTGATTCATAGCCAAATCTTTTGGATCCTTTTGTAGTAGCTCTGTAAAAAACACATAAAACATAAGGCCGATGATGATTATGACGATGATGATGATGATGATGATGATGATGATGATGATGATGATGATGATGATGGTGATGATGATGGTGATGATGATGATGACCATACGGTATCTGGATGATGATCATTCGCAGCCAGCATACAATATCCAGCTACTATCGGTAAACCAAGAAAACTTCATTTGCATAGATCTAGATAATCAGAACTTTGAGCATAAAAGTATAAATAATTTCTAATCCAACTGTTTTAGCATTTGTTTTGAGTGCTCAAAGGAACAATCTCAATGAGACTGTTCTTTTGAGTACCAACAACATATGTTTTGGTTAAGAAATAAGAAAATTATTTTCAATTATGCTCTCTTATCTAGTGACCTGCATTTGAATGGGGTTTTGCTGGTGGGCTGAAAGTGGCCCACTTTTATATGCTTACTCGGTCAAATGAGCCAGTTCATGAGAATTTGGTTGTAATCTATAAAGTCAGCCAGTGAAAGATCAGAACAGCCTGCACATCATGCTGTCTCATCAGAGCCTTCACTGCCCATGTACACAAAGAAGAAAATAGATAAAATTTCTAGCCAAAACTGAGAAAGCAATTCATGCAAAAAGAAAGATTTTTACGGATATGCCACAAGTACCAAAAATTTTATGAGAGGCCCAAAATATTTCTTAGTCTAACAAACTCATTACAGAGGAAACAGATTGTTAGTCATAGACACATTGTGGATATTTTAAAAAGTATAAATACTTGCCATATGACAAAAAGATACCAATCAATGTTAAATGTGCAACTCACAGGCATTTAAAATTTTGTCAATATACACACGAATACACATAAATAAAAAAAGTCATTTCTATTTTCTCTTCTAAATGGTTGTCTTGAAAAATCATTGGTCGGGTCAGCAAAAATAAGGAGCAGACAAACTCTGCAGATCAACATAAGAGTTTTTACTATTGACACCTGAAGTGTGAAATGATTTAGGTTCCCAAATGTCTGTATTGGGTTTTTACAGGGTTCCCATAGAAATTCAAAAACACAATTCCATGATTTTTCCATGATTTTCCATGATCAACAATGTAACTGCCTTCAACCTCCCCTTTGAGCGGCATCTTCACCAAGCAGAGCATAAATGCGGAATGCAGCAGCAGTAATGTAATTATTTAAGCATGCTTGTAGACAATGCATGCATTTTGAAATAATTAAAACTTGAAACCACCAGTAGCCAGAAAACTAGCTGTCAGACACACAAGCTTTGTGTGTCTGGCAGCTAGTTTTCTGGCTACTGGTAGTTTCGTCAAGTATTTCACAAAATTCCATGATTTTTCCATGATTATTCAAATTGTGTCAAATTCCATGATTTTTCCACACATGGAACTTTTTTTATTATTTTTCCAGGTTTTCCATGAATTCTAGAGCTCGTGGGAACCCTGTTTTTAATAGACACACAAATTGGACCAGTACCAATAAGCAAATTCTTAAGCCCTCAGAAACCAGACAAGTTTTCCTTACACTTACTTGAAATATATCCTTGTTGCTTTTTTCTTTCCATCATTCTCATTTGCCAGTTCTTCAAGGCTTTACTCTCATCAGTGCGGGCAGTGCCCTCGTGCTGTTGGCGAGGTCGCTTCTCAAACCTTACACTAGGGGTGATCCTCATGTCCTCTCTCCGAGTAATTGGCAAGTCCTGACAAAACAATACATCTTTATTAGGAGAAATACCCTGTATATTTGGATGGAGAGTGTAATTCCATTTATCACATGACATAGTATCTGGAAGTGATATGAAGCCATGTTTTAAAATTGATAAACCACTTGTGGTTTTAATATTTAGTAACATTATAAAATTGATGCATAATGCATTCTGTCAAGCAGCAGTGAAAAAAGTCATGTCTACCTATCCTGAGCTAAATTTAGTTCAATCTATTTTAAGCTGTTTGGCAGCATTGACAAATCCTGATGTCGACCTGTCTTGGGCTAAATTTAGCTCATCATAGATAGGCATCAAGATTTGTCACAACCAGTGAAAGCTAGTTTCAGCCAATCAAGGGAGGTCATTTAACAATATGTAATGACATCCGTAACAATTTCTCATTTATATGGCAAAGTCATGCATAAAAAACAACACCGCTATTCCAAAGTAGTTTTAGAGCCATATGATAAATAGAAACTAACATTCTTGCTCCTTTATTATTGAAGATAATGGAGCAGTCTGATCAGGTACATAGGGGATACCTGTATTCAGAAATTCGGAAATTTAGTTTTATGGTTAGCGCGAGCGGAGCTGCAAAACGTGATTTCCGAACGTATATCCAATGATATACCTTCTGAACATGGTTATCCCCATTCTAATGCACTTCTGCAGTCTGGTCTTAAATCAAAGAGTTACATGCTGCATAAAACTGCAAATCGTCAAACAAAATGTGAAGTAATCAATGACGTCAAACTTTTTCAGACAGTATATCACAGGATATTCTATCAGAGGATATTCTGTCGCAAATTTTTGGCGTTACCAATCAGAGGTCCCGTTACAAAAGCAAATGCATTAGAATATTTGTTTGCTTCATTTAAAACTTATTTATTGATAACTTGGATGGATTGGTCCAAATTATCAACTGGAAAATTTCTTTTTTGAAATTCAGCAGTCAGCGTTAATTCTTTGCATGCTGACCTTTTGTTGCTGTCTGCTGACTTTTATTCAAAATTAACTTTTTCAAAAAATTCTGTATCCAAGCTGTTTGACATTCTGACATTGTGCCAATGTCAGAGTGTCAAACAGCTTGGATACAGATCAGACCTGACAGAATGGGTCCAAACTGTTTGCAAAAGTTTTCAGCAGGCAACAAATTTGTCCAATAGCAGGCAAAGAATCAAAAGTTTGTTTAAGAAGTTTCAATATCCTATCACAGAGTACAGTAAAGCCTGTCTCAAGCAGCCATCCAAAAAGAAAATAAGACCGATTATCACTTAATGCACCATTTGTCTTTCTCTTCTTTGATTGGCATTTAGGAAAGGTACTCACCAGTAAATCACCTCTCTTGACAGCCTCAGTTTGAAAGTCATCATAACTCCCCAGGATACTGTGAGCAACCACATTACCATCGTCATCATAGCGAGGACCAGCAAAGCCTGAAATTTTACTACAGTGTTCAAACATGGTATTTCATACATTAACAGGGCCTGGACGGGAGAAAACCTGTTTTGGGGGTTTCCATGCAGGTTATACACAAACCAGCCTGCTCAGCAACAGACTACCTAGAAAATTGAAATGTTGCTTGCAGCAAGTTAAGAGATGATACTTTCCAATAAGAGAATAACAAAGGCGTTGATCAGATTGTCAGGTCCCAACTCCCAAGTGAGGTGTTAAAAACCAAGTGTGAAGCCTGAGCTTTTTAACCTCTCCCTGGCAAACGTTAATGTATTGAAAAAATCATGTTTTATCACTATTATTGCATAAATTAATGAAATATTCATCAAATTTACCAAAAAATATGACACTGTATTTTGTTACCATTTCATAGCCAAGATGTGGCTGGAAGCTTTAAGTCACTTTATCACATTCACGTCGCACCTGGGAGTGAAATAACATCAAGCAATAAAATCAATAAACCACTTGTAATTTACAGATTTAGTAACACTGCATAATGATGTACATTATAACATTGCGTTAAATATGGCAAAGTATTGATGTTTTCACGTCAAAATTGCCTTTTTTAAGAAATTTTAATGTCCTTATGATAAATAGAATCTAACATTCGTGCTGCTGTATTATTGAATTTATTAAACTTGCTGCGAAAAAGCGATAAAATGCTCGACAAGCCTCAGATTTTATCTCTTTTCCTAAACTCATTTAATAAATTCAATTAAACATGAGCACTCATGTAAAACATAAGCACTCATGTAAGATCCTCTATATCCATACTCCAGGGCCAATCATACAATAAGAGCAATTAATAGATCACCTGTCGTAAAATGTAGCACCATCCTATTATAAAGGTATAGAAAGGTCTGGCTACTGCAGTTAAATCTATAGCTTTTGTGTCTATTTGACTGACTAAAACGGTCCTTTAGGGACTGCCATAGCACTAACCTGAGAAGTCCATGGGTTTGACAGCAGCATCAGGTGGCGCTGGTTTGGCTACAGTCACCCTGATAATAATAATAATAGTTTTCTATAGAACATACATGAATGCTCGGGCCCAGTATACCCGGACTGGTCACTGACATATATTGGAAATATGTTGTTGTGGCTGAGCTTTCAAAACTGATGTATGTTGAAGTTTAAATAATCATATCTCCATTATTTCTCTGCATATCTGTGATTTCTTCTTCAAAAAGCAATGGTTCAATATACTATCTTTAAGACTATATTGTTATATTTTTTTGATGTTTATCGGTCTTTATAAATATCAGCAAGAAACCAAGGTACCCTTTTTAGCTATTTTCGGCACTTTTAGCCGATAAATCGTCATAAATCCATTTAAAACGATGATAAAACTTCAATTTTATTTACTGTTACTTGTAATATTTCAACTTCCCATACCAAAAATAACTTATCATCTCAGGTATTATTCAAAATCAATTTTATTGGCTGAATTTGAAATAGTGCTAAAATTAAGCCACAACAACATATCTTTGTATTTTCTTCAGTGACAAGTCCTGTTATACTGGGTCCAAGATGAATGCAAAAATTATGTCATAGGTTCAGATTAGCAAACTTTTTGTGCGTGAAATTGTGATTATGGTAAAACCTGTCTTCAGTGGCCACTCAAAAATAGACAAAACAAAGGTCTTAAAGACAGATGGTAGTTTAACGCAGGTCGAAAGTATTGCAGAATGCTCCCTTGGAGCATTCTGCAATACTTTGGACCAGCATTAAGTGATAATCCGTATTGAAAACCAATTATGGGTCTTAATGGCGGCTTAAGATGGGTTTTAATGTAATATTTTGCCCATTAGTCTAAACATGACATTGTGTTTTGAGTGCTCATTAAATCGGTTCTTTTGAATACCCATAACATATGCTCTGATTGGGAAATAAGAAAATTAATTTTTGATAACATACTTTTACTTGGATGCTGCTAGTTTGATTTGTCAATATGATAATTTAACATTTCAAAGATTTTCAATGAGTTAAAAATATGCTGTCTAAAGCAAACTTCAAATGTTTTCAGACAATTCACTTGAAATTCAAAGCCGTACTTGGTTTCTTTAAAATGTGAAAATGTCATCAGATACAACATTAGGTAGGCTTTAAGGGTTTAACAATAATACTTCATGTCACATGGTTTTCCTGAAGTGATGTTGTAAACCATGCAACATAAACATTATTATATAATCTATAAATAAACATCTTCTGATTGGCTCATATGCCTATCCACTGCTGCTGATATAACTACATGTTGCATGGTTTGCCGGACGTGATGCTGCAAAGCACACGGCATGAGGTAATATTGCATGGCTCACTGGGATGGACGTCAGAATGTCAAGTAATTTTGCATGATCCATCCGTAACGTCAATGGTTTTAATGGTCCAAAATGACAGGAAATGCACAACATACATTTATTATATAATAAAACAATTGTTGACTTATGTTTTGGTAGACATGGAGTGTTATTGAACAGTAAACTTAATCATACTGACCTCCGCTCAATATGGTGTTTACTGTCCAATAACACTCCATGTCCACCTCAACTAGGTCAATAATTGTATAATGTCACATGGTTTTCCAGAAGTGATGTTACAAACCATGCAACACAAAACAATATTGTATGGCTTACAGGAAGTGACATCAGAATGTCAAGTATTTTCGCATGGTCGAGTTGTAACGTCAATGATTTCAATGGTCTAAATTTGCAGGATATAGATTAAACATTATGTTTATCATATAATTTAACAATTGTTGACTTATGTATTGGTAGACATGAAGTGTTATTGAACATGTGAACTTAATCACATTGACATCCGCTTCATGTTAGTCAATATGAAGTTTACTATTCAATATAACACTCCATGTCTTCCTCAACATAAGTCAATAATTGTCATATAATTGTATAATATCAATGAGCAGAATAGAATGTTGTCAGATGCATATTAGGTGGGGTTTAAGGGTTAGAATATAACTTCAATGAGCAGAATAGAACAGCTTCTTGTCTACTTACAGCCTTGGCTTGGGCTTGGTCAATTCTGATATAGGTTTCATCTTTCTAACAGCCAGTCGTTCTGTAACTGGAGACTTCCTCTCTGCCTCTGGTGGCCTGGGCTCCCTAACCTAAATGCAGTAAACAAATACAAAGTGAGGCTAACAAACAAATACAAAGTGAGGCTAACAAACAAATACAAAGTGAGGCTAACAAACAAATACAAAGTGAGGCTAACAAACAAATACAAAGTGAGGCTAACACAATTTTTGAATATTTGTGAATATTTTGTTATCGGTCAGTTTAAACATGTGTTTTGGGTGCTCAAAAGAACTGTCGCGTTGAGATGGTTCTTTCAAGTATCACAACATATGTATTGGAGGAGAAACACGTGGCTTTAAAGGATTAAAAATGGCGGATACTTGTCAAAATCCCTCAATTCAGGTAGGACTTTTTTGCTGTTTCCCTTAATACTGATCAGAATGGCATGGGATTTGAAGCAGATACCCTGGAAAATGAAAGCAACATGTCCATTTATAGCAACTTTCAGACAAAGATCTGGTTAAAAAGTTAATGACAAGCAACCGAATTTTTCAGCTGCTTGTCAATAACTTTTTAATCAGATCTTTGTCTGAAAGTCACATATGTTGGGCATGTTGCTGTCATTTTCCATTATATGTTTCGAGGGGCCACAGGTTACATTGTATTTCAGCCCCTGTTATTATCTTAGCAAACAGCATATCATCTGGGTACACTTTTTGCCAAAGTACCTGTTTACAGGTTTCCCCATGAAGAGTGAAAATCTATTCAGACTGAATTGGATTCAGTTGCATGCTCAAACACTTAACCCCAAACCGGCCAGTCATAAATTTAGCCTTCTGATTCTCTTATCTGCTTACGTTATTAGGTAGCCTATTCGGCAAACAATATGCACCCAGATCAGACTGCTCCCAAAGTGATCAGGGTTCATATTGTTTGCGTACATGTAAATCCTAGTCTGAAGTGTACTTGAATATATGCAGCAGACGTAAAAGCAGATGACATTTTCAGAACAAAAAAATTGTGGCAGGATAATGATTAATGATTTTTCAATACCTTGTTCTCACAATTTGTTATAGTGCCATGGTGTCATATTTCTTAAACTATATGGATTATATTGATTCTGCCTTTGACAAATTAACTCTTTTCCCCCTGCCGTTTAAGACAATTTGTCATCAGATAATAATAAAAGTACTCGCTCATCTGCTTACATATATTAATACGAGTCTATATTGTAAACAAAATGGACACAGATCCAACTGCTCCTTTACGGGTTAAAAAAAGCACAAATATATCTATGTAACTTGTAAAAAAAAATAGTCTAATTTTTTAAAAATACTTAACAAGGAACTCCTGAAAAGTGTCTTGTCTTGCCTACTTGCAACATGACATTCATACTTAGAAAACCAGTCATGACTATACATGATTCTCTTATCCATGCTTTGACACAAATTCTTTCACAAAATTCCATGATATTTCCACAATTTTTCAAATTTCATGATCTTCCAGGCATGGAACTTTTTTGGGGGATTTTCCAGAGTACGATCATGAGAACCCTTGTCAAATACAGCTCTTAAAATATAACCATCTTTCATGTATCCTTTATTCTTCTACACTGACCTTTTGCAGCTCTTCATCTTTGATTTGTAATTTTTCAATCTCTTCATTCCAGATGACATTTCTTGAAGGAGGTCGAAGGTCATCTTGCAAAGCATCTTGGGAAGGAGTACCACCTGACTTCTCGGGAGTACCATCTCGCTTTCTGTTCTTAAGCTTGTCTGTAATAAATCACATTCAGTTTTTGATAATTTAAAACAAAAATATTCACCATACATATATTCATAATATTCTTATTATTTGATTTGATTCTTTACGTCCCATCAACAATCTTTCAGTTATGTAGAGTTGGGTCTTCCTGAGTTGAACCAGTACTGAGCTAGGATTAATGTGTCTTGCTCAAGGACACAAAGCAGTGACGCTGGTGAGGCTCCAACCGCGGCCCCTCGGTCTCAAGTCAAACACTCTACCACTGAGCCACTACGCTCCCTATGTTCTTATTATGCGCTCATCTATTATAAACTCATTTAGAATTTGCGCTCATCTATAAACTCATCATAGTAACTAAAACAATTACCAGTACTCCAAATAAATGTACACTATATGATCATAGATGCATCAACTGAACAACAATCATCATATAATTGGATTTTTGATTAACATGCAGGTGCAGGGGCATCATCCACATCAGTCGGCCTACTTCCAGGTAACTGTCTAGCTGCATGCATAGCAGATCTCACACCTAATCTCCAGGTGCTCCTTTCTTGAGGGTCAACTGTCGTGAGCTTCCATGTATATTCAAATCACTATTTAATAGATAAAACATAAAAAAAACTTGTTTAACAAGTTTTTTTGTTGTTGTTTTTTATGTTTTACAAGTTTTCTTTTTATGTTTTATCTATTAAAGACTAACATAAATAGTCTCACAATTCATTTACATAACATAAAACAGTAGAACTCACTTGACATTCTGGCAATTATAAATTGTATATCTCTAAAGACAACTTTCCAACTTGCAGTTTTCCCTTTTTTCCTTTTCCCCCACAACACTCATATACTCTATTCACAGATGTATCATTTCACTACCCACATCTTGAAGCTTAAATAATATTCCTAGTAACTCAAACTTAATCAGTCATATTCTGCCTTTCTGTAATTAATTCTTTTGTTGCACAATGAATAAGATCATGTAAAATGGTTTGCAAACTTTATATCATACAATTTTAGATTCTATCAGACCTCCTTTTCATGGCATTTTGTCAGAGAAATGAATTTTTAAAAACAATTATTATCTCCTAATTTTCAAAAACAATTATTCTCTCCTATCTCTGTACCAAACAATCAAGTTCCAGACCTGCCTGCACATGTGCAGGCTGGTCTGGACCTTTATTGTTTGCTTATGACAAACCTTTTTTGTCTGATCAAACCAAGTTATAGATTTGTTTTATAGATTTTGGATGGTATGTAACTATTTAAGAAATCTGATATTTCTTTTGTGCTTGTTACTGAGCTGAACAGGAGCCTCCCCTATTCATAGACTGTACTATTGTCTTCTGTGTTGATTAAACATATATATATATATAGAGGACCTTACATGGGTGCTCATGTTTTATTAAATTTATTAAACAAGTTAAATAAATTAAATAATACAGGAGCAAGAATGTTAGATTCTATTTATCATATGACATTAAGATTATTTTGAAATGATATGTATGACGTGAAAACAATAGGGTTTTGCCATATGCATGACGTTAAAAACGTCATTTCATAATGTTTCCAGAAAATCTGTAAACCACTAGTGGTTTATTAATTTTAATGCATGGCGTTATTTCACTCCCAGATGCGAGGTCATATGATAAAGTGCCTTATATTGAACAAGAGAAGGATTATGAGTATGCACACTTATTTCAAATATTATGTGCCCTCTTCATAATTATGAGGGTATGACATTTGCAGTGCTGTCTCATTTGTCAATTTTTTTATGCATAAGCACATATTTTTTACTATCAAAGCATATATACCATGGAATATAGTAGCTTATTTATAGAATTTTTTAGATTCCAAGCAGCAACAAATTTATTGCAATTTTCATCCTAAAACTTGCACACTTCTGGTACACATAGCAAATGCAAAGCTGCCTATGAACTCTAACATTTTAAGAACACTTTGTCAGCTAAACAAAAGCATGAAAAAGCTTGATAATAATAGAACCCAGGGTTACACCACACAAAAAATATCAAATATTTGTAACAAATATGAAAATAGACAAGATATTTGACTATTGTCCGAAAACTTTTGCTAGAATAACCAATGAGTAGCATCATCTTTATAATATTTTCAAAAATTGGTATACCAGGGTGGATGTTTATTTAAGCTTAATGATAAAAGCCAACTCATGACATGAAATTTAATAAATTTAAGAGTGTTCAAATATTGTTCTCTCACTGATGAGTAAAAATTACACTAATTGGGCTGGTATATTTGCATATAAAATTCTAAAATGTTAAAAAAATAACAAGAATCTTTGAAAGGATCTCTGCCCCAAAGTACATTTATAGTTTACTCCGCCCCTTCCTGTGCTTCACAACCAATCGTTTTGCACAGAAATTCAAATTTTTGGCCAACTTAAATATATATATATATTTGTAATATATTTGAAATATAATCATGAAGTAAATCTGTGAAGTGGTCAATGCGGCTATTTTCAATGAGAGGGGAGGAGAAACCTATAAGTAGGTCATAGATCATATATTACAATTATAAAGGAATTAAGTGGTTCACTCGCTGTGCTTGTTCCCACTTAATTACTTTATAATTGTTATATATGATCTATAACCTATACGAAAAACATACTGTATACTGTAATTTGAAAAACCTATATCAGAATAATGATTAATATGAACACAACAGCCCTGTTTTAACAGGTATATAAGTAGTTATTGACTTAATTAATGTTACTATATATATAACAAACAATATTTCTTCTTATTTTTTAACTGATAGGGTGCAAAGCTTTTACAATTTGGTATGACACCAAAATTCCAAATTCTGTGGCCTAAATATCTGATTTCCTATTTCATAAAGCTGCATTTCTAAGATTCGGTTTTAACTTTACTGTCTGATAATCTGTTCCTTCTTCGGAAAACAAATAACAGCAATATCAATAATATCAGGGACTGGATCTTTCAGAACAAATGATTAAATAAAAAGTCAGAAAAATCATGATACGACATTAACTTGGAACAACATACCTACACTCCTATCAATAGAGGTGATTATCAAACACAATTGTATCATTGTCTCATTCAGATGAAAGTATAATGCAATTAATGAACTTAGTGGCATGTGCTACCATAAAAGTATGCAGATTCACTAAAGGTTGCCCACCAAACAACCCTCAAGAATCTACCTAAATGTTGCTGTCAATCCAGCAATAATTTTGTACAGCATGACGGATGTAAATCTTTAACAAGCACATATCATAATAGGTTTTATTCTTCAAGCTGATGTAAGCATGACATAACAAACTTATCACTGCTTTCCAATGTTGTTATAGGCAATGCCAAACAGAGCATTATTCAATATGACTGCTTTCAAATTGCTGACAATGCAGTTACCTCTCTCAGATACTTCTAATATTGTTTCACCTTCAAAGGAACTCAAACCCAGCCTAAATACTGTAATAAGAGATTGAGCCAAATTTTTTATATCCAACAATGTGGCATTTTGAAAAGTGTAGACTCAGACACACCTGTACAGTCTCCTAGTAAGATTAGAAACTCCAAATGATGTACGGTCAGTGGCTTAACTCTCATAGAATATTCGAGCGACTAATAAAGGCTCTGATCAGACTGCGCATATGCGCGAGCTGGTCTGAGCCTTTGCTGGTTGCACATACCACATTGATGGAAATCTCATGTCGTGGCTCATATATTTTTATCCAATGAAACTACATGAATATAATAAATGCTTATATATAGGCATTCTATAAATTTTATGTTTCTCATTAGGATAAACATTTGCAATATAATGTTTTCAAAAACAAACACAAGAATTTTTTGAAATATGGACTTTAAGAGTAACAAGGTCATATTGTCACAGTGGTTTTTCACTAGCCAACTAAAAAAAGAATGACATATGCCAATCTTACATGGAAAAGAGGTCAATTAATTATTATGTACCTGTGAATTTAATCAATTTAGAAGGGGAAGGGGGAGGGGGGGGCGGGGTGTTGAGATAGTTTTGTGCCACAGTTTTATTTAGAAAGACAGTAAAATTAGCACATCAACCATCAAATCAGTTTCCCTCCATTGACTAGGTGTTATCAAATTAATATAAATTCTACTTTAATTTATCCATTCCCCATATTTCAGCAATATACAGTTGAATAAAACCAGAGAAAACTTATCACTCTTTCATATCGCCCTTTATCATTGGCGTAGCTGCCTTTACGCAATTACGAGCATGTGTAATAAAAATAGTAACATTCAAGGGAGGTCACCCATACCATAAGGAACTGCTCTTAAATGAAAGAATTCGCTCCCTCTGGGAGCAATTCTTCCCTTTAAGAGAAGTTCCCATTTTGAAAAAGGGTCGCAATTGAAGCGAATCAATGCTTAATCCAGTAGTCTCCCTTTGATGTGTGTAACATTTTCAGCGTTCTGGCTACGCCATTGTTTATTCACACAGACTAAGCCAAGTTTGTTTCTTCCAAGTAGACACACAACGTTAAAACGTTAAAGCAACAAAATGATGTTGCATCGACATAGAATGAATCTGATGTCGATGTTGTTCTGATGTTATGTCTTTGCTGGGTTTCTACTCAAATTGATAACTGCCTGGTACTTGTCAGATTGGCATGTCCCTTCAGTCCCCCTCCCAACTACACCCCGTTATCACCATTATTATCTCAGTTTGAGATAAAGTATAGTTTTAGCAAGATTTGAGAAAGCTTTACCAACCATATTTAGCCTGCAATACTGAGGTTTTAGCTAGGCACTGCAAGGAGTATTGTTATAAAAAGCCTCCATGCACTGATTGGCTGAATTTAGCTTTCACTGCATAGTTGTGAGCAGATTGTGACAGATCTTGATACCTACCAGTGATGAGCTTAATTTAGCCCAGGACAGGTACATATAAGGATTTAATTGTTAGTGCTGCGAGACAGTTAAAAATAGATTGAACTAAATTTAGCCCAGGACAGGTAGACATGACTTTTGCAATGCTGTCTGACAGCTAAAAGTAGATATTGGAAAACTGACCCAAGAGATGATGATTTCTTATGTATATTTCATAGGTCAAATATTTTAAATTAAGCATGTGTTCATTTTATAAGAAAAGTAATTTAGAAAATGCAATTCTTTTGCAAATGTCGAAACAACTTGAAACACAATTGTTGAAATAATCTTGTTTCCAGTGCACTAGGAACATCTGACTTGAGTAAATTAATAAAATATAAAACAAGGAAAATAGAGACAGTAACAATTTCACCTTAGTGAACATCACTGTTCTAGGGTTAATTTAAAAAATGCAATTCTAAATTTTGCACGTCTCATAAGAGTTTCAGAAATTTGAGAGTAATTGTTGAAATGATCTTGTTTTCAGTGCACTAGGAACATCTGACTTGAGTAAATTAATAAGTTTGAAAATACTTTAAATACAACTAGGAAAATAGAGACAGTGTCAATATAACAAAACAATTGGTACATTCTTTTTCAGTTGACAACAGAATGCATCAATTGTATAATATCAAATACCTGCTATAGGCTGACAAATGGTGGTAAAATTTCAAATCATTGAAGTATTACTAGTTCTGTTACAAAATATAGGTACCACTGCATCAAAGTGTCAGTAACGGTCATTTTGTATTTCTAAAATAGACTAAAACTCTTTACACAACAATCTATCACATTCTTAACATGGAATATCTCTATTATTTATGGGCCTTGTCGCAAGAAAACCTGTCTTCGGGGTTTTCTGACAAAGCGACACTCAAACCAGTCTGCTCAGCTTCAGAGACTAGCTAGAAAATTGAAATTTTGCTCATAGCATGTCTAGATATGATACTTTTCGATAAGCAAATGTCAAAGGTGCTGATCAGTCTGCGCAGATGCACAGGCTGGTCTGCGCCTTTGTTAATAGCAATCCCCCGAAGACAGGTTTTCTCGGGTCGAGGCCCATATATAGGCTTGATCTTTACAAAAATTGTGAACTTTTATCAAACTGTTCATTTAGGAACTCAGTTTAATGCTGAACATGGGTCTGCATAATGTATGACAAGGATGTTTGCCATAACAGTTATCTATACTGCCAACATGATCTTTCTCTACCTTCAGACATATTATTTCATCAACATATTTTCACATTGAAATCTCACCTTTGCCAGCTGTGGAGGCCACAGAAAGTCTTCGATCTCTACTATGTCCTGTAGACAACTTTGGAAGTTCTTTAATATCCTTACTATTTCGTCTACTCATATTTACTCCACTTGGTTAAATTTCTATGTCAGCTTTTTTACCTTTGGGTTAATGATATATTTTCATCTATCAATGGTTATTTTGGAAAATGTTTAACAATTTTGGTTTCAGGCTCCAATCTCTGAGAATCTTTTGTGAATTACAGTAAATCCTGTCATAAGCAGCCAATCAAAAATAGACAAAACAAAGATCTTAATGACAAATGGTAGCTTAATGAAGGTCGAAAGTATTGCAGAATGCTCCCCTTGGAGCATTCTGCAATACTTTTGACCTGCATTAAGCGATAATCGGTCTTCAAAACTAATTTTGGTCAGGTTTTACTGTACCATTAATGGCTTTACCAAACACTTTATTTTTTATTTCATTACCAGTTCCAATATATAAATCTCATCCACTCATTGTCAACTCAAAATACATGAAAGATTACTTTAGCAAACAGTGAAGACCAAGACAAACTGTCGCAAAATGCAACATTTTAACAGGGTCAACATCATCACTGTTCGCTGACAAAAAAATCTTTAAAAGCACTTTAACTTAATCGAAATAAAGATATTATAAACTAGTCTGCTCTGTGTTTTAATGGTAAATATAGAACACAATCCGGCACATCCATACTTCAGCACCAGTCGTAATGATTTATTAATGATTCTCTTGCTAGTGACAATAAGAAAATCACTGAAGATGACAATACTGCATGATCAGTACACAGGTTTAGATAAACAAAAATTTTCAGCCTTAAATTGTAAATATTTTCTTACCCATCAATTTTAAGATATGTTTTGGGTGCTCAAAAGAACCGTCTCATTGAGACGGTTCTTTTGAGTACCCACAACATATGTTTTGGTTGAGAAATAAGAAAATTAAATTTTCTTTACGCACTCTTAACTAAAGTCCTGTCAGTATATGTTCAATAACATTGATCCAGGAATGAACCATTACCATGCTGGATATCTTTACCAACTACACTCCTCCCCAATTTTTATCAAATTAACTTTCAGATTCCAGTGAGTTTCTAGTATTTACAAGTAGAATATGGAAAACAATGTGGATCCTGATCAGCTGGCTTCTGAGAAGCCAGCTGATCTGGATCTACAGTGTTTTCAAAACAGCTTATATCCAGGTGAAGCATTAAAAGGAATCAATTTTTAATTGATCAGTTTTCTTTGACATGCTGGATAATGCTGCATTACATGGAACATCAAAAGCATGACAATCCGAAGCAGCAGGATGCTTGTCTTGTATTCAGATCAATCCGAAGCAGCAGGATGCTTGTCTTGTATTCAGATAAATCCAAAGCAGCCTGATGCTTGTCTTGTATTCAGATTAATCCAAAGCAGCAGGATGCTTGTCATGTATTCAGATAAATCCGAAGCAACAGGATGCTTGTCTTGTATTCAGATTAATCCAAAGCAGCCTGATGCTTGTCTTGTATTCAGATTAATCCAAAGCAGCAGGATGCTTGTCATGTATTCAGATTAATCTGAAGCAGCAGGATGCTTGTCTTGTATTCGATCAGATCAATCCGAAGCAGCTGGTGCTTGTCTTGTATTCAGATCAGAAGAGTTACAAATTTGGTTTACTTTTTTCTTTTTTGCGTTAAAATATTTCCTTTTTTCTTCCTTTACTTAACCTTTTTTTTAAATTTATTTCTTTTAATTGTTTGTGTTGTTATGCCAAGTATACCATGAAAAATGCATCCAATGTTCATAAATTTATTATTATTATTATTATTATTATTATTATTATTATTATTATTATCATTATTATTTTCTAGTACTTTTTTTACATTACTATCATTATTACAAGTCATCATGGACACTGGTCAGTAGACGAATTGACTTCATCACATTCTGAGTTCCAATTATCCATTAAAAGCACACAAAACAAAAAATAAATATTGTTCACTGAATTTGCTGATAAGGAACTAAAAAATATTCAAAAGTCTTCCTAAAATCACAAATATTTTTTTAATTCCAAAGATGCATTGTACAGGGCACTGATTTGCACCATACTAATTCTAAAACTTAACCATTAAAGCACTGCCTGTAATTTGCAGCTGACGACATCAAATTTCACTGCTACCTTGAGAAACCAAATAAGCCTTGATATTACATGTGAATCATCTGCCAGCAGATGATTCACATGAAATATCAAGCCTTATTTTCCACCAAAATGAAGAAAAATATCACAAAATGTGTCATCTGCTGTATTTATGATTGGCACTTTAACAGTAAACAGGTCAAAAATTCACAGATTAATAAATGAAAAAAAAATTGATTCAGTAGTTTCATCTGCAACGTTAACTAAGCATGTCTTGTTCAAGACTAATCCTTTGAATCCTAGCTTTGTATACAAAAATGTGAATTCATAATTAACATTTCAACCTTATATATGGTTCATTTGAAAATTAGTTGATAACTTCAATTTTTTTGCATCTGCTTTTCACAGGGTATTTTATTTTTTATTTTTGTCACAATTTGAACATGATTTCATTACTGCTGGTCCTTAAGTGAAGCAAAATTTTAGACAAATGCCAAGAATTCCAATCAAGATCTGTCTTCCTTACAATAAAATATTTGACAACTGTTTGGATATTTGATAATTCAGCTAATCAAGATCAATGCTGCTACCAAAGAAAGTCTGTAATCTGAAAATCTGAATCCTCGAACATTAATATTATTTCCATGCTAGAGCATCATGCTTTTTTATAATCCCAGACACATTAATTAATTCCTTGGTGCTTAATTTCTAAAATGAAATCTTCGACTGATCTATCCTAGATGTACAATATCAAAAATAATTGAGCCCCAGCATGAGATTTCCAACAATGTGGTATGTGCAACCAGCAAAGGCTCAGACCAGCCTGCGCATATGTGCAGTCTGATCAGAGCCTTTGCTTGTCTCTTGAATATTCTATGACTGTTAAGCTACTGACTGCACATGATTTGAAGTTTCAAAACTTAAAAGGAGACTGCACAGGCTCACCCCAGTCTACACTTGTCAAAATGCCACATTGTTGGAAACCACATATGTCACAGCTTAATTTGCTGAAGAAAACAAAACAAATTTGTTTCAACATGCTTTTCCCCCGTCTAAGTGATTTGGTTCCTAATATTGTATTTGAAGAGTTAAAGAACAAGGTTGCTACAATGACACACAACAAACTGTTCAAATACTATGAACTATTATCAAAATCAATTAATGAATATTGAACTACCAAATAAAAGTAAAATAAAATGGCAGCTGTATCAAAAGAATAGGCCAATTTCATATTTGCCCAAATAATACTCAAAAATACTTTTCAGTTACAGTACACTCTTATCTGGGGGTCTGCCACAATGGTATTGAAAGTTTTAATATTTAAAGCAATTGTTTGCCTCTGTTGGGGTAACTGTTGGAGTAATTGTTCATATAATCAAAATAAACACTGAGAGAGAGAGCAAAATATATTCTTTTGAAAAATTAAATTATGACTGTAACAATTAAATCAATATAAAATTTAATTAACTGCATGCAAAAGTAGCTGACAGTCTGAGGATTCATACAAACAAGGCTTTGATGAATGCAGTGTAACAGAGTGGGTCACGCAAATGTTACCAAGGATGGGTCTCATGAATGCAGTGTAACGGAATGGGTCATGCCTGGGTTACCGAGGATGGGTCTCATGAATGCAGTGCAAGGGAATGGGTCATGCCTGGGTTACCAAGGATGGGTTTCATGGAATGGGTCAGCCATGGTTTACCGAGAATGAGCTTTGTATATAAAACTCAAGAACTTTACAAAGATCACTAAGTGAATCTTATACAGTTTTGATCCAGCTTTTAAGAATTTGAAATCACCATTTATTAGAAGACAATATGCCAGTACATGCCCTAGACGTTTTCATTGAAAATGCCACCAAAATGGTTTGAATTATCCCATTAAACACAAAAAATGAAGATCAAACTTAAAGGTAGCACTAAAACTTTGCATGTTCCTATACAATGGAATGGAAAGTACTGGGGTCCGTCAAGGAATGGGCTTTCCATAGTTGTGATGCATGGGACTCTATGCCATAAAATTGAGTGTTGAAGTATCCGCAGTTCTGTGTTCAGAAAGATGTTAAGGGTATGGGACTTACTGGTAACTTTTCACTGACACTGAGTATATATTAGTTTTGGCAGTAAATGTTGTTTATTCTTAATTGCTAATAGTCCTTGCTAATTTAAAGTATTATTTGTCATTAGCTTTATTCCTAATTCCTCTGAAATTATTTAAGATAACAACGGTTCAAAATATTATCAGAATTTCTGCACACAATAATACCCTATACTAATTTAAATAAAATTTCTAAATTCTAAAGCACATATGATATGGAAAAAAACATTCACAATGAGATGGTACTACATCTGTTGGATTTGTCTCCAATCACATAATCAGCCTTGTTCAACACAATTGAGGGCAATGACAAGTTCTGACAAATTTTGAATGCCATGAGGTAGGCGGTGAGCGAATTTTTTTAAATCAAAACTGTGGATAATACCAAAAACGACATTTTCAAATACACTGATTATCAATACATAACATTATATTCGAGATTGAAAATGCTGCTTTATTGGCATCAGAAATGCGTTTTTTATATGAGAACTGTTTCATGTTTATTTAAACAAATGTGAATTTCATTTTTCGAGGTTGCATGTTAATAAAATAAATAACTTTTGCTTTCTCTTCAATAACTAATGTGTCTCTGGTATGACCAAATTGACAAATAGGCAATTTAAAGCATTACCATAACACGGCGTCCCAAAATACACGCCCACCCCCCTTTTACTGATTTTAAGAGCTAAAACGGGTGTATTTTTAATGAAAATGCATTTAAAAGTGTTCAAATTTTTTTTAAGTTTAGAGGAGCATTCTGTCTATTATTCAAATGAAAAACAGCCTCTGTACGCCTGCTTTTGCTTGACAGCTGGGCTTTATAAGTTCTACCATACGAGCGCCCAAATGGGCATTCCATGTATAAAATGTGTCAGGTGGAAGAATTGTGAAAAAAAAATTCTCAAAACACACAGCTGACCAAAATTCTTAAATTGTTCAAGAATATATCGCCGATAAAACTGATCACCAAAGATTGCATTCATGTATTTTGCTTACAATTTAGTGTTGCTTTGGATACTGTAAACCCCAAAATTTGATGTTAAAGTTACTTAAAAAAAGTTAATATCCAAAGGAAATGCTTTATTTCCCAGCAGAACACACTTTAATCATTTATGTACAATTTATAATAGGTTCCAAGAGAAAAACTTCACCCCTTTAAGAGAAACCGTTCGAGAAGGATTTTGAACATTTTGTTTCAGACAGCATTTTTAAACGCTTAAACTTTGACCACTCATCTTCAGAGACTGTTTTAGTCCAGCAAATAAAGTTCAGAGCTATTTTCTTGGTGACTACGCATTTCTGGAGATCTGATTAACCAATGAAAATTTATTATTACTAAATATGAAAAAAAATAAATGAGATACAGCAATTTTGAATTTGTTCAAATAAACATGAAACACCTCTTGTATATATAAATCAGTGTGTTCACAGTCACACAAACCTCCTGTGAGGACTGGAGCCTGACACCAGCAAAAAAACATTCATACCAATATTTTGGGGAGCGCAGTCATTCAGTTGGTAGAGTGGTAGACTGGGAATAGAAGGGTTGCTTGTTCCAGTCTCACCGCTGACGGAGTCACTGTGTTGTGTCCTTGGGCAAGACACTTACCCCCTGCTAAGTGCTAAGTACCTGTTGAACCCAGGAAGACTGTAAATTGTGACTGAAAAGTTGTTGACTGGGACATAAAGCATCAAAACAAACAAACAAACACTATTTTAGGTTTCCATTAAACTAATAATTGAAATTATAATCCATTTATTTAATGGACTACATTTAAATCCAATGGCATAACTTATTCCTTTAACACTCTTTTCCTTATTTTCACTGCAAAAATGATTAAAAAGTTCAAACTGCACTCTGATCCAAATGGAGAAAGAAATAATGACAAATTAACACAAGTCATAACGAATCTGATGATCGATCAACCATTAATAACCATTATGACTGTGATCAGAACCAATTTAAAAACCTCTCACAACCTGATCAGACTGCTCCATAGCGGATCAGGATCTACAAGGTTTGACACTCCCCTAAATCATCAGATAAATAGTTCAACCAGCCAGGTTTACAAAATTAAAAAAAAAAAAACTATAAAAAGGATGAATTAGTGTTTTATTTCTTTCATTGTTTTTACAGTAGAGATCCAATGTCTAACAGATTTGCCATGATTAAAAATACAATAAAAAAAGGAGCCTTTACTATACTAAAATGGTACTCAATTAAAATGTTCCGCGACATGAGATTTTCAACAATGTGGTATGTGCGACCAGCAAAGCCTCAGATCAGCCTGCACATACGCGCAGTCTGATCAGAGTCTTTGCTAGTCGCTTGAATATTCTCTGACTGTTAAGCTACTGACCATTTGGAGTTTCTAAGTTTAACTGGAAGCTGCACAGGCTCGCCTGAGTCTACGCTTGTCAAAACGCCACATTGTTGGAAATCACATATTGCGGCTCATTAATGTATTAACCATCCGACCTGGGTAATGTAATGTCCAGTTCAATCACAGTACACTCATCGAAATTGGTCAAATCAGAGCTGGAAATTAGCAAACCAATATCCCCATCCCTCCTCTATGTGAACTGAAAAATTCCAGATCAGTCTGAAAGCTTAGAGTTCACTTAGGCCAGAATTTTTTTATTAGTTGATTTACGAACCCTCCTACTGTAATTTTCCGGAAAGTAGGAAAAAAATAAAATTTAATTTCTAAAAAAATTTTGTTATTTTATCCGCCGACTCTAAATATTACTTGTTTGGTTGAAAAAAATAATATTTTTTTGAGGTTCTGTCTGTGTATTTTTGAGAGTGACACTGTTAAAAGTGATTGTCCTGTCCAGATTTTTAGGAAAACAATGGGTATCATGAACGCAGTGTAACAGAATGGGCTTTTTTCAGAGCTTTTTTATTTATTTTTTTCGCCCCCCCCCCCCCCCCCCCCCCTCCCCTAGATCTGAAAAAAAATTCCTGTAAATCAACTAATAAAAAAAATCTGGCCTTAGGTTGTCAGGAAATTTCCTGTGATATGTATGGTTCAATTACGGATAACTGCACAGCAAAAAACAATCAATGAAGATAGACTGATTGCAATGCATGGTTAAAGGGTTATCCTTGAAGAAAGACCCTTCAAGTTCTGATAGAGGATAACATTGATCAATTTAAACCAGGATAAATTATGTATACCACCTGATCACTTATCACTCATCAGTCTAATGAGCAGTTCAATGACTATTTACCCGAAACAAAGTCAACAGATGAGAACGTTTTAGAAAGAAAAAATGAAAAGAAATAATAAATATATAAATAAAAAGAAGAGTTTGATCACTATATTATTCGGCTTTTGGGTCACTGTCTAGACACACCCCATCTGGTTCCTACCTATCTCTGTTAGCTTTACACAAGACCGAGACATTGCATACCATGTGGCGATACACTGACCGAATAGCTCTATATAAAGATTCACAAAAACTCCTGTCTATATAGGACTTATTTGAGGTTTAATATAAATAAGTATTAAATACTTATTTATATTAAACCTCAAATAAGTCCTATATAGACAGGAGTATTCATGTATCTTTGGGTTTACTTTTCCTAGGAAGCATCATGCGAGCCATACAATATAACCTTGAAAATTCGTCAATGTGGTTATCCCTCTATACTTGCCTGCTTGTTTCCATAAAAGAGTGGAGTAGGCTATGGTTTCTATGGTCATGCATATTCTAATAAAGTTATGAAAAACTTCACGAAACTACAAAAAATGCTAAAATCAGTGGAACAAACGTGTTTACGTCTTACCTACGAATAACATCTGAGTAACAACCACTCGGAATTTTGATTTCTTCGCTGACATTACAGTTCTTTCCAGACAGCTCTTTACATTTGTCGTCAAGAAATATTAAACAGAAATTTATCAAAAAGTATTCCGAAAGAAAGAAGTATTCCAGTATTGACCATACCTGACTGTTTTGAAAGTATTATTCTGGCAAAAGCAAAAGTGAATTTCATTGTCTGTTTCTTGATTTTAAAGTGATTATATTACCATATTTATCATAAGCATTCTGATGTGTTGTCCTGATCAAACAGTGCAAATCCATGTCAAATGCTCTTGGATAGTCTGATCAGGATCTCTTTTTTGTCATTTGATACCTACAATTTACACACACATCATCCATCCAATTAAATGAATATACCTACCAGTACCAAAAATTTTAGGAAAAGAATATGGTGTCTAAATATTTAGAGTAAATCATGCATAAGTTACTTTTTTTTTCTTCTTAATCTTTGATCATGGTATTTAAATTGTCATTATTGGGCTACAAAATTTGCCCTTTCAATTGTTTTTTATAACTAATTTGTTTATAATTATTTCTCATTAGTTCGAAATTTCCTTTGAAGTGAAAAAATTAAAAAGAACATCATTCATTTTAGCATAAAAGAAACAAACTGTTAGCAGACCTCATTTTTAGAATGTTGGTTTTTCACCAAATCTTCTATTCTGTATATCAACATTACAATTAGAATAGTCCATTTGTAATTATTAGAGGTAATTGGCTAGAGTTTCAAAAACAAACACTTTACTGAAAATTAATATTGCTAATCTGCTACAGACCCTGGCATATTGTGGAACTCACCTGGGTTTACACGTTTTTTTCTGTGTTATTTGAATGGGACATGCATGCCAATCAAAGTTCAACTAATGGAATGGGATATACATAAACAAACAATAATAAACAAACAAACAAAATGAATGATTGTTCATTTAATGTTAACTGCCAATTTGGCACCACTGCCATTTGCAATGCTGTATTATACACCCACTTTGGCACCACTGCCAATAACATTGCTACATTATACTGCCATGTTGATACCACTTCCAATTACATTGCTGCATTATACTGCCATCTTGGCACCACTTCCAATTACATTGCTGCATTATACTGCCAACTTGGCACCACTTCCAATTACATTGCTGCATTATACTGCCATCTTGTCACTACTTCCAATAACATTGCTGCATTATACTGCCATCTTGGCACCACTTCCAATTACATTGCTGCATTATGCTGACATCTTGGCACCACTTCCAATTACATTGCTGCATTATGCTGCCACCTTGGTACCACTTCCAATTACATTGCTGCATTATACTGCCACCTTGGCACCACTTCCAATTACATTGCTGCATTATACTGCCATCTTGGCACCATTTCCAATTACATTGCTGCATTATACTGCCATCTTGGCACCACTTCCAATTACATTGCTGTATTATAAACCCACTTTGGCACCACTGCCAATAACATTGCTACATTATACTGCCATCTTGGCACCACTTCCAATTACATTGCTGCATTATACTGCCATCTTGTCACTACTTCCAATAACATTGTTGCATTATACTGCCATCTTGGCACCACTTCCAATTACATTGCTGCATTATGCTGCCATCTTGGCACCACTTCCAATTACATTGCTGCATTATACTGCCACCTTGGTACCACTTCCAATTACATTGCTGCATTATACTGCCACCTTGGCACCACTTCCAATTACATTGCTGCATTATACTGCCATCTTAGTATCACTTCCAATTACATTGCTGCATTATACTGCCATCTTAGCACCACTTCCAATTACATTGCTGCATTATACTGCCGTTTTGGCACCACTTCCAATTCATGCTGCATAATACACCCAATTTGGCACCACTGTCAATTATAATGTTATATTATACACCCAAATGGCACCACTGCCAATACCTGAGTGCTACATTATACATCCAATTTGGCAGGAGCTTCAGGAGCGTGAGGTCTAAGGTTCGATTCCCGGTGTCGGTGACAGTGGGGTTTGTTCTAAATGGCTGGTTGGTGAGCCGCCAGCTAGTTGAATGAATGGTTGCCAATTCCTAGCCTGCCTGGTGCCTGGCAAAAGGACGGGATTTAGGAAGTAAATGTGACGAGTTGAGGTGTCTCATAAAGTCAGAAATGGCTGGCCCTTTCAATAGGGGTGGCACTATAATAAACAAACACTTTAACACCCAATTTGGCACCACTGCAAATTAAAGTGCCACATTATACTGCCATGTTGGTACCGCTGCCAATTACAGTGCTGCATTATACACCCAATTTGGACCGACAGCCAAATACAGAGCCACATTATACTGCCAATTTGGCACCACTGCCAATTATAGTGCCACATTATATACCCAATTGGCACGACTGCTAATTACAGTGCCTCATTATACTGCCATTTTGGTACTCCTGCCAATTACAGTGTTGCATTCTGCTGCCAATTACAGTGCTGCATACGACTGTCAGTTTGGCACTGTTGCCAATAACAGTGCTGCATTATACACATAATTTGGCACAACTGCCAATTAAAGTGTACTTCATACTGCAAATTTGGCATTGCTGCCAATTAAAGTGCTGCATTTACACCCAATTTGGAACCACTGCCAATTACAGTGCCACATTATACAGGGATGAGAACAGTCAGCCATTCTCAATCAGGAAAATATGTCCATTGACTCCAAAACGGAGGAAAAGCCATTTTAAATCACTTAATAAATAAAAGGCTTTAAATAACAAAATATCAAAAGAAACCAGTCAGTTTATGCTTATGTTATATCTAAAATTGAGTTTTAACTTCATTCAAACATAGATTTCAGCAAAAACAACTGACATATAAATCATATGCCAGTGCTAAATCAGGAAATCCTGATCAATCCTGAACTTTCTCATCCCTGATTATACTGCCATTTTGGCACTGCTACCAATTAAAGTGCTGCATTAAACATCCAATTTGGCACCACTGCCAGTTAAAGTGTATATATACTGCCAATTTGGCACTGTCACCAATTAAAGTGCTGCATTATACATCCAATTTGGCAACACTGCCATTTACAGAGCCATATTATACTGAAAATTTGGCACCAGTTGCCAATTACAGTGTTATATTATACACCCAATTGGCAATTTTGCACCACTTCCAATTACAGTGCTGCATTATACACCCAATTTGGCACCACTGCCAATTACAGTGCTACATTATACTGCCAATTTGGTACCACTGCCAATTATAGTGCTGCATTATGCATAATTTGGCACCTCTGCCAATTATAGAGCTACATTATACTGCAAAATTGGCACACTGCCAATTACTGTGCTGCATTATACACCAAATCTGGCACATTGCACATCAAATCTCTACATATTACCCCTGAACTTGGTACCACTTTCAAAGTTAAACTTCTTTAATCTTAATTACCAATAACAAACAAACAAGTGAATGATTGTTCATTAAATAATGCTATGTATCTGAAACTATTAACTCTTATCCTGCCATTAGTTTGTTGTTCTGAAAATAAAGTCTACTTATTATGTCAGCTGCATATATTCAAACACATAATAATGCTTCAAACATGGAAGCAAACACTAACGAACCTGATCAGACTGCACCTATGGGAGCAGTCTGATCTGGGTCCATATTGTTTTTAATCAACAAATATGACAGTTGTAGTGAATGGCAGAAAAGGGGTTAAATATCCTGACTCATAGAAATCTAACAAGACTCACATGCACTTTTTCTTCTGGCATCTAAAGGACTATCAGGGGGTGCGCTTCTTCGCCTTGCCTCAAGTGCATGCATGGAAACAGAATATTTCTTATCTCCTATTGCATGAGACTGCCGCCTCACGGCTGTGGCTGATGGAGGAGCAGAGTTAGTTTTAATCCCTGTAGAGGCCTTCATTGCACTTGGTCCAAACTGGTGTGACATTACACCTCTCAAATTATCATCTGTTTGTTTGTGTCTTTCAAATTCTTAAATGGGCCTCGTCGCGAAAAAACCTGTCTTCGGGGTTTTCGACAAAGCAAGACTCAAGCCAGTCCCCTCAGCTATAGAGACTAGCTAGAAAATAAAAATTTCACCTGCAGGAAGTTTACATATGGTACTTTCCAAAAAGCGAATAACAAAGGCGCTGATCAGACTGCGCGGATGCACATCTTGTTATGCACCCATGTTATCGTAAACCCCTTAAGACAGGTTTTCTTGAGTCGAGGCCCATATTACTGTTATTTTTTTTCCATTCAATATCAATCTAGTTCATAAGACTAGGAAATGATTGTTAAAAAACAACTGTCTTTTCATCTTCTATCAAATTTGGTAAATTCGCTTCATGGAATATTTTTGCCGAAAAAAATTGGCTCTTACTTCTGCAATATTTTATCAGCCAAAGATAGAAATGCATTATACTTTATTAAATGCAATTCATCAATTATACCTTTATCATATATATATACTGAAGGACTTTAGAAACGCACCACCTGCTTAAATGCTAATTTATGTCAAAAATTGAATATTTTCATCACATGAAAAATGAAATTGACAAGTTCCTTCATTTAGCTTGCATTCAAAAAGAAAATCCAAACACTGTGGCTTATGATTGCCGTGACATCGCAATAATTCTGAGAAAATACAAATTCAAAAAGTCACATAGTACCAATACCTTCCATAATGAACGAAAAAAAGTTTTCGAACCGATGTTCGTTCTTGAAAGCAAAAGGAAAGACAAAATCAAATCATGAAGTTTTAGGCCTCTGGCAACGTTCATTACGTCTACATGACATCATTGTTTTTTAACGTAATTGGCCGTTTATATCCTAAAGATCAGGAATAATCAAAATCTTTTTATTGCCAACAGATACTTCTCAATCAGTTGCATAAAAGACAAAAGTATCGCGACATGTGCGAACGTCACCCGTCTGTTATTGATGTTTGAAAATTTAAGACTGATGTTAGCAAAGAAACGCTGCGAGTTGGCATGTAATTTAACGATTATTTCTGAAACATTTTGTGTTTTTCCATTAGTTAAGACATCTGACTACCATCTCAAAGTGTTTGTTTTCAAATTGACTCAAATTTACATTTGTCAGACGACAATTGCTGAAAAACACTAATGTCGGTATTACGTCAAAATGAACAGCAAAGGCAAATCAAAATCATGGCAAATCATAGTCCATTGTGCTAGAGGATAAAAAATGATAAAGAAAACATCCTCAAATAAACCATGTGGAAGAGACAGTGAATGTAAAATGGTTTGTTTCTAAAGTCCCTCAGTATAGTAACAATGTAAAACAATGCTTTGAGCTTAACTTTATATCTTTTTCTCTCACTTTTACCTGAAAAAGTTTTCAATTTTAAAATTGATACTCTTTATTCACTCAAATAATTTCTTAAAACCAATAAAACCATCCGTAATATTCCCGATTGCTAACATTCAACACAGTGAGCAAATAAGCTCACATTCAAAAATTTTAAACAAATTTAAAATTTAACAATTCTAAACTGATTTCCCACAGCTGTCTTACTCTTATATCCTGCAAACTTTCAGAAGACTTAAAATTCTATAACTTAACCCTTGTGATACTGAATAATTTTATGTTCTACACTCCTCATTTTTTATCTTGTTAGCCTGCATCTTGTTCCGTTTGCAAGCAAGTATTTTCAATCAGAAAGCAAAACAGTATGGATCCTGATCAGATGGCTTCGTTAGAAGCCAGCTGATCTGGATCTACACTGTTTTGCAAAAGGATAAATCCAGTTTCAGCAGGACAAGGGCTTAATTAGGCTCCTCTTGGTACCACAACACTTGCCCCTCTGAATAAAAGCAATGGACACATCAAAGCTAAAGTTTAGAAGAAATTTTACGCACAAAAATTAAGTTCTATTCTTTTCACTCGACCAAAACATGTTTTGTGGGAGACGGTTCTTTTGAGATGCCCACAACAAACACTTAAGTTGAAAAACAAAAGAGATATTTTAAAATGCAAATTCAAATCTAGCAATATGGGCATTCATATTTGCTTCTCAGCCAATGAAATTACGTTTAGCAAAGTCTTGCTTCAAATTCATGATCTAAGTGTAGAATCATATCAGTTCGCAAGTGGCTTACTCAAAAGTTGATATTTGTCTACTCTCTTTTGAAAAAAGAATGTTTTATCATACACAGCAGGGTGATGGTTAAATCAACTGTAAATAGTTTAATATTTACTTTCAAATACTCATATCCATGAAGGTGCATAACAAAGTTGTTTAATGGACAAACATTAGCTTATAATATATTTAAATAATTAACTTAAGAGTGCCTAGTAGGAGAAGCCATTTATAGGTTTCTAAGGTTACAAGGTTTGAAAAAATAGCTAAAAGTGTCCCCCTATGTGGACATAATATAACCTTTAACCCTTTACCTCATATAGACGCCTGCAAACAGAGCAGTCCCAGATCAGGCAGCTCTTGTAAGAGCTGCCTGATCAAGGTCTACTCTGTTTGCTTATGGAATTATGATTAGATATGATCCTACAAGTGCGGATCCAGAGGGGGGGACAGGGGGTCCGGACCCCCCCCCCCTGGAAAATCACAAGTTATATGGGTTTCTATAGGGAATAAGCAATTGGACCCCCCCCCCCCCTGGAAAAAGTTGGACCCCCTCTGGAACCTTGAAAAATGATAGATTTCTTTGAAATTGACCATTTGACTTCTGTAAAATAAGCTGGGGACTAAAAAAAAAAAAAAAAAAAAAAAAAAATTTCAGGTTTTTTTTGTCAGGCTGACCTGGACCCCCCCTGACAAAATTCCTGGATCCGCGCATGTCCTACACTAGTGGACCTGAGGCTTACAAGTAACTTCTTTGTTCTATGTACAAATGTGAAATATTATCTCATAATTATTCATAGTGGGTGGAGCTTAGCATGAATATTCATGAAGGAAAGGGTTAAAGCACCATAAATATGCAACAGACATTGTTTTCATATTTTGTTGCTAAGTCTGTGACAGCCAAATAAGAACAAACAACTAGAAATTATGTTTATGAAGTACTATACCCCCAACCATTAGCTTAATTGTCAACCATCCTTTTCACCAGGTAATCTACTCTCCATCCTCTTTCAGCTGACCAAATCTGAGACTACTAGCTGTAATAGTCTTCGTGATATCTTTATTACAAGTTTTTGATGTCCAAATTTGCAAAGGGCAATAATTCGAAAAAATGCCAAGGGCAATAACTCAAAAAAAATAAAATAACTTTTAATTTTCACCAGGTAGTCTACTCATTTTCCTCTATCAGCTGTCCAAGTTTCAAGCTCCTATCTGTAATAGTTTTTAAAATATAAAGTTTTCTATGTCCAAATTTGCAAAGGGCAATAACTAAAAAAAAAATAATAACTTTTTTTAATCTTTACCAGGTGATCTACTCATTATCCTCTATCAGCTGACCAAGTTTGAAGCTGGGCCTAGTTGTAATAGATTTTGACATATCTTGATTACAAAATTTCATTATGGCCATTTAAAAGGGGCATAACTCCACAAAGGGAGACAATCCAAACTTTGAACAAAAATATCTGTCAGTTATTTTTTGATGAGGAATCCATCTATGAAATTTCAAAACCCTATCTTAAATTTTAAATTTGCAAAGGGCAATAACTTGAAAAAATGCAAATTTTCACCAGGTAATCTACTCATTATCCTCTATCAGCTGACCAAGTTTGAAGCGACTAGCTGTAACTTTTGAAATATCCTGATTACAAAATTTCAAAATGACCCTTTAAAAGGCGAATAACACCACAAAGGGAGATAATCCACATTTTAAAAAAAAAAATATGGGTCAGTTATTTTTTGATGAGAAATCCATCTATGAAATTTCAAAATCCTATCTTAAATTTTAAATGGACGGATGGACGGAAGAACAGAAGGAAGGACGAGCCCAAAGCAATATGCCCCTTAAACTTTTTCAAAGTAACTGTTGGGGGCATAAAAACAAAATATTTCCCACAACTATATAAAGCGCTGGATTAGGACTGCTGTTTAATCATTCCTGATCATTCTTAGCCATATAGACTCAACAATTCAAAAAGTCATATTATAGATGAAACCTAGGTCAGGTTGGATGCATTTCAGACCACATACAGAGCCAGTGGGTGAGGCTGTCCAGACTATCCAGTCTCTCTGTACCCTAATTTTGGCACAATGTTTAATTCATAATTTGTAGACAAAATCAAGTTAAATATGTGACAGCATTGCCCTCCAAAATAAATGACCAAACTGAATATTGACCAGTAGCAGCCTGGTACATCGGACTGCTGTGCAGATCTTTTTTTGGCATGACATAGGTATAATCCATAGGTCTCAAACTTACCTCTTCAAAATGGCTTATAAGATATTAACACTGTTTATTTTGTCCACAAAATATGCAAACATGCTTCTCTCAACATTTTCAGTTATATTTGCATAAGTCCTTCAAGTTCCATGCAACCATGAAACTGTTATTGATGGCTTTATTATGAACCCCTTCTTACATTCAAGTAATATACTAAGATTTGTGTTTATTGGAGATTTTTCAACCATTTGAAAAAGGTGATCCTCTCTACAAACTTGAAACAAATCACTCACAAGCCATGTATTTCTTTCAAGTGCATAGCCAGAATTGCTGGTTATGTACATAGGGAGACTACTTAGAGACAAGCAGTGATTCTCATCAAGTGTGTGGTAGAACAAAACAGCATTTCAACATTAAGGATAACCTAACACAACTAGATGGGGCCACAGAAATAACAACTTCGGATTGATATATCTCCACTTCCAAATATCGGATGGTAAGTTTGATTCACAATGTAACCTTATTCACGTATTGCTTTACTAACAGCAGCTAGCTCTCGGTCGGCAGATATTGCCATCATCATAATTTTATCGCAATTGTGTCCCTTATCAAAATGAAGACTTCTCTGGTATAGGTTAACATACTACTGTTGTGATTTCACTTGAATGTGTTCAATGCCTTACTGTGTAATGGGAGCTACATCTGTGTCAGTAGTCCCCTATGGTAATTTTCATTAAGCACACACATAACTGGAGCTTTATATATATGTCTGTAGCACTAATGGATCCCCACTTTCTGCTGGCCAGACCAGTTTCATTCACTAACACCAGACATACTGTCTACTTTTTAACCCTGTTTCCTGGACTAACCAGGGTAGAAAACCCAATGACCACTAACTGTCTTCTTAATCCCCACTTTTTTTATTCTAACCAGCAGTTGATAAAAGTCAACTGACATACTACCCACGTTTTACTCCTCTTTCCTATTCTCACCAGCAGCTGATAAGATCCAACATAAACTACTACGAGACATATTAATGCCCATTTTTAACCCTACTTTTTTATTCTTGCCAGCAGCTGATAAACATCTTTAAACGATGACTAGACATAATGCTCACCTTTACTCCAACTTTCTTATTCTCAACAGCAGCTTATAGGACACTGCTAGATGTAATGCCCCCCTTTATCCCAACTTTCTTATTCTAACCAGCAGCATATAAGCCCCATCTTAAACTATCACTAGGCATAATGCCCATCATTACTCCCACTATCTTATTCTCACTAGCAGCTTATATGACTCATCGTTAACTATCACAAGACAGAATGCCCACCTTTACCCCCCTTTTGTATGCTAACCAGCAGCTGATAAGACCCATCTATAAACTATCACTAGCAATAATGCCCACCTTTGCTCCCACTTTCTTATTCACACCAGCAGCTTTTAAGACCAATTTATAACTATCACAAGACATAATGTCCACCTTTACTCCCACTTTCTTATTCAAACCAGCAGCTGATAAGACCCATTTTTAACTGTCACAAGATGTAATGCACACCTTTATCCAAACTTTCTTATTCTGATAAGTCCATCTTTAACCAACACAAAACATACTGCCCACCTTTACCCACTTTCTTGATCTCACCAGC
The DNA here is from genome assembly GCA_964019695.1 of Loripinus fragilis. NCBI lineage: Eukaryota > Metazoa > Mollusca > Bivalvia > Lucinida > Lucinidae > Loripinus > Loripinus fragilis. The sequence goes on from OZ026520.1 coordinate 95,577,101, forward strand.
AGCTGATCAGACCAATTTATAACTATCACAAGACGTAATGCCCCCCTTTACTTTCTTATTCTCATCAGCAGCTGATATTAGAAAAAGTAAATCAGGAAATACCACAATCACAAACTACAGACAAACCTGTGGCATCATGAGGATGAGCCACACAACAATCAAGAGACACCAGGAAGACAAACAAAGCAAAGCAACCAGCTTTTAGACCCATCTTTAACTACTATTAGACATAGTGCCCATTTTTCACCCCAGTTTCATATTCTCACCAGCAGCTGATAAGGCCCATCTTTAACTATAACAAGACATAATGCCCACCTTTACTCCCACTTACTTATTCTCAACAGCAGCTGATAATACCCATCTTTAACTATCACAAAAATAGTGAGTATGATCAGGAAATACCATAATCACAAACTGCAGACAACCCCATGGCACCGCGAGAAGAGCCGCTCAACCATCACGAGACACCAGGAAGACAAATAAAGCAAAGCAACCAGCTCTCTCTTCCCCATCAAGATGATTGTAATACTAGAATGGACATAAAGTAACGTACAACAAAACATAGAACAGTTACAGGTAACAATAAACAAAAAGTCAACAACAACAGAACCACCGCCTTAGAACGGACAGCAGTCTAAGCCACCGGGGGGGCTTAAATGCATTTTACTGGTACCAAATCTTCGCCCTAGATTCTGCTGTTGTTGGAGTACAAGAAACGTTCAGCTCGCATGGAGGCCATCTAACAAGACATAATGCCCACCTTAACTCCTACTTTCTTATTCAAACCAGCAGCTGATATGACTCACCTTTAATTATCATTAGACATATTACCCACCTTACCCCTACTTTCTTATTCTCAAGAGCTGCTGACAAGACCCATCTTTAACTGTCACAAGACATAAATGCCCACCTTAACCCATACTTTCTTATTCGAACCAGCAGCCGATAAGACTCATCTTTAATCACCATTAGACATAATGCCCATTTTTTAACTCCAGTATCTTTGCCTTCCCCTCTACTTAAAAGTCGCAGGTCACACACTTCAATATGAAAAGTTTAATTTGAAACTATTTGTTTCATTTCTTTGAAAAGTTTATTTATTGTAAAGTTTGTTTGTTTGATTTAATTCTCACAGTCATCATTATTTCAGTCATGTCGGGATAGGTCTTGAATCAGTACTAAGCAGAGGATAAAATGTCTTGCTCAATGCAGGTTGAATCAGTACTAAGCAGTAGATAAAGTGTCTTGCTCAATGCGGTGCCTCCTATGAGGCTTGAACTCGCAACCTCCTCGATCTCCAGTCAAGCACTCTACCACTGAGCCACCGCGCTCCTCACTTATTGTATTAAAAGCAATTATACATAAATGATCTTACCTAAAATGGCAGAAGTTGCTGCTTTTTTCCTCATATCTCCCCATTTAGGAGCAGCTTTCTTATCATCACCAGCAGCAGTGGGTGACCCTTGCTTCTCACTGCCACTAGACACACTACCGCTAACATTTCCTGCGGCTTTCTTTAAAGCAGCTGCCGCTTTGTTAAAGGCTGACATTTTGTCTTTGTAAATTTTTTGATCGATTATTATTTTAATTCTCCGAAATTATGGTATCTATAACACATGTATAAAGTTTCAAGAAGGATTGTCTTTTTATATAACCTGCTTACGTTCTTGCAATAGAACACAACTATTTTCATAATTTCATAATATTACGCGTTGGTCCATATAAGCACATTTTTTTAGTGAAAAATTGGGAATATTTTCTTATCCATCATATGTAGAATTTTTTACACTGCAAATAGATTGAGTCAAGCCTATAATATTGTGTCCATTAAATTTCCTACAACTTCTGCTAAAAAGTAATCCCTATATGAAAACATTAACACCCACTAAATCTGCTACACTAATGTTGAATGATCTTAATTGCACATTACTTTGACTTTTTGAAATTATTTGTATAAAAGATATAGAAGTATCAAATGTTTAAGTGCACTTATGTAGACCATACACTAAAATGTTTGATATGACAAGGCCATACAGCTCATTAAAATCTTATAATACAAGAAATTTCAGCTTTAACATTATTTTTTTTCCAATCATCATCATAATCAGATTTTTGATTAATGTGATCATCCACATCAGTGGGCCCCCTTCTAGGTTACTGGTTAGCTGCAGGCATAGCAGATCTCACACCTGATCTCCAGGTGTTCCTTTCTTGAGGGTCAACTATTGTGAGCTTCCACTCATGGCATTCTTTCTCCATCAGTTTCTTCCATATATGTTAGTTTGAAACAGACTTAAAACTATAAATCCTTACTTTTTAACCCTTAATACCATGCAATGATATATGACAATTACAGCTCCTGGATTAAAAAAAAAGATCTTTTAGTGTGACTGCATTCTGTTGATCATTATAAAATTTACATTTATTACACATTTACCATCTTATATTAATCCACTACAAATTGAAAAATAATAATAACAAAACAATAGGCTTCATCAATGCTTTCTATAACAATTATCAACGATTTAAATTTCTAACTCCCAAGATTTCACTCCAATTTTAGTCATTTTGACCAACACTTGACATAATAAGCGGGATTTGTTTTGATTTACATCACAACTACATAACTTGTACATTTTCATATCTTTAGATACATTCTGTACTCTTATTATAATCTGCCATTCAAGATTATTGCTAACATATGTTAGACTGACCCCCACATTTAACCCTTGTCCATTGAATAATGTTAATACTCCATTAATATACATTTCTTCTTTCCACTCAGTTCATTTACGCGATTCCATTTATTACAATGGATCCACAGGCTGTATTGAAAACAGTGTTGATCATGATCAGTTGGCTTCTTCAGAAGCCAACTGATCTTGATCTACACTGTTTTCAAAGATGGATATATTTGAGTCCAGCAGGATAACAGTTAATCTTCTTGTCTCTATCAGAACTATAGCCATAATCCCAGATAATTCTAAAATTGACTCTTTAAATTATTATCCATATTCCCTTAACACACAAAACTGCTTGTAAGCAATCTACTTAATTTATTATAAAAATCTGGTCTACTTAATCCTCATTAAAATCTGGCTGGCTCCACCACAAGCTGCTTAACTTAAAACCTGTGGAAAACACCACAATTATGGCCTTTTCTCAAGATTTTGAGAAGGGAAACAACTTTTGAATTTTGTTGTTTTTTTCACATTTTTTATTTATCATTCTTTTATGCCATCATAAGGTTCTATTACTCTTGGAAGAAAACAATCAGATCAATCAGATGGTACAAGAAAACAATTTAAATTTCAAACTTCAAAATTCACTCCCAGCAAGAAATTAAGAAGACACTTATTTAAAAATTTGAATTCAAAAGTTGTCTACCATGAAAAAAAGGGTTAATTGTTTCCTCAAAAAAGTTTTGTCTGACAGGATAAATATATTCCTTATGTAATACTTTTCTCGAAAGGGCTTGAAACAACGTGCATAATAAAAAAAATATGGCCTGTCCGGCTGAATTTTTTGTTTGTCAACTGGACTCCAATCAGATATCCACCTTATAGTCTTTCCTGGACTCACTTCACAAGATCTCCTTTCTTACAACTAATTCAACTCATATAAACTTATTAATCATATTTAAGTGTTGTTAATTACAATTGAATTTAATCTCCAAATGACTTAAAACTAACTTTACAGTAAATTTTCTAAAATTTCGAACACTTTACTATTTTTGTTCTCAAACAAAGTGTTGATTATCATGGCTGGAATTGACAAAATGCTTGGCAGAATAGCAAACAGGGACGGCCCTGATCAGACTGCTTCTTCAGAAGCAGTCTGATCTGGGTCTGCACTGTTTGTCTTAGCCTTTTTAGCAGCAATTATAGTGTTCCAATTTTTCGAACATTTACCATATTTGTTGTATATGTCACAGTAGCTTTTACAACTCTTATAGAAAAATGTATCTCATATCAGAAATTATCACCACTAGTACTTTTAAACACCAGAAAATTAAAAAATCAAAAACATATCACAATTTTTATCAGCACCTTAAAGCCTGCAGGCTTCAAAAGCACAAGTCTGGCTTAAGAAAATAAAGAAATACAGGCAGAAAATTTCAATTAAGTAAACATTTTCTCCAAGTTACAAAGGAATCATATAATTATGATATGGATTTTATTTTCATCAAAAGCTAAAATCATACCATTAAAGCAACCAATTAAGGTATGTACAGCTATGTAAAAAGGGCCCAGGTGAGAATAATTCAAGGACCCTAGACTTGGCAAGCATGGGAGTAGATAGATTGTAAATGTCTCAAATGAAGTATACAAAAATTATTAATGAGATGAATTGCGGATCCAAACGTATAAAAAAAGTAAAGCGCAAAATCCCTTCTCTTATAATTCAAGGCCTATAATTTGGAATATTTACTGTCTTACTTAAAAAAGGCAGAGTAAAAAATACCTTTTCTTACAACAGGGCCTATAATTTGGGATCTATTCTCTAACTTAAGGCAAAACGTTCCTGATCACTAATCGAGGAAAAGATAACTACGGTAGTAATTTCTCTAACATTTTCTAAATGTTGAATACCAGTAAAACATTCCTTAATTGGCTTACGTTGTCTTAAAGTTTGCCCTCTCTAGGAGCAATTTCTGTCCTATAAAAGTAGACTCATTCAGAAGGGATTTAAAATCTTCACAATCAGAAGTTATCTCCCTTAAGAATGCTTCAATTCACCTGAAAATGAATATATATTGCTATTACTCTCTTTGATTTCTCAATAAACAAAATAAATTGAAAGTACATTTAGGCATTATGTCAAAGCAATCAACACCCAACTCTGGACAATAGGACAATTAAGAAACCATTTAACATGGCAATATAGACTGAAATAGAGTGAATGACCAATAAGTGAAGTCATTTAATTATTTGCATGCTGGGTAATTTTGCTTGCTTTTTTATCATTTGCACAATTATAAAATAAAAAAATAACTTAAAAACAAGCCCAGGAATTATTGCCAAGCATCAGTATCAGTTTGGTTCAAGATCAGACCCAGGCCTGGTCTCGGTCCAGCGGCAAAGGCTATCAGCAGACAATAAAAGTTGCCAGCGAGCAAGCAGAGCGTTGAGTTACGAAACATTGACTTTTCACTGTCAAGTAAAACAAGTATTGGCTTTGACAAAAAGGCCCCGTCTACCGTTTGCATAAAATCAAAGGATGATCTTGATCATCAGCCATATTTTGAGGTATTGGAAGCACAAGAAGTGAAAAGGGAAGGAGAACAGAAGTGCCATAACAAGATACATGGCTGTCATGTCAATAGTCAAAATCATGATAATCAACTAGATATATCCAGTAGTTTACATGGGTAGTTTACAAATCTGTGGAGACAAAGATGGCACACATCAATAATATCACTCCCTAGATTATTGTCTACAACCATGGTTGTAGACAATATTATGTATGACGAAAGACATCAATCTTTGATCAGCTATAAGTCCGCACTTGCAAACGCTTTAAATTTAATTCTGATATGATGGCTCACCCTATTTTAATCTGATAACAACACCAAAACCAATATGATGGAAATAATGACCTTGAAAATTGGGTCAAATTCACCAAATTGTAATCAACTCTGCAGTCATGTTCCAATGTTTGAATCCATGCAAACTTTATTGGAAATGATCTAGCGCTTCAGGAAGAAAACTGTTTACGAGGGATGATCAAAGTTCTCTGCCCCTTGTACTTCAGGCTACCAGGGAATGAAAATTTGACCATTACTTTTCAATATAATCTTCCTTCAAGGCAATGCACTTAGCCCATCTCTGTTCGGGCTTTCTTATCCTTTCAAAATAGAAGGCATTTTCCTGGTCTCCCAAGTCTCTATGACGCCTTCATTGCTTCAATACTGTGTACCACAAAGTTGGGATTTCAGTTTTGGAAACAGATAGAAGTCAGAAGGAGCCAGATCAGGAGAATATGGGAATGAGGAAGGATTTCAAATCCACATTCAGTCGCAGCAGCCAGGCAACTTGTGACATGTGGGCGGGGGCGTTGTCCTGCAAGAGCAGAACACCGCAAGTCAATTTTTCTTGCCTCTTTCTTGCGATTTCCTGGCCTAGCTGCCTCAATTCGCCTGCATAATATGCGCCGTTTATCATGTGACCTTGTTCGAGATAATCAATCATGATCACAATTTGACAATCCCAACATATTGAGGCCATCACCTTCCCTGCTAAATGAACCCTCTTAAATTTCTTAGGAGGGGGTGAGCCAGGGTGCTTCCATCACTTGCTCTGCATTATGACTCTAAGTCAAAGTGGTGAACCCATGTCTCAGCTTGGGTTACATTTTGTTTGATAAAATTGCAGGGATCATCTTCATAGCGAGATGGGAGATACCTACAAATATGGAGCCGAGTCCTTTTCTGATCATCGGTCAGCATTCTTGGCACCCATCTTGCCAAAACCTTTGACATACCTAAGATATCGGTTAGGATCGATTGTACTGCCCCAAAACTTATGCCCACTTCGCTAGCTATGCTTCGCAGGTCACACATAACCAGGGTGTGCACTACCTTGTCATTTTCATCAGTGGTGGCATTTTTTGGGCGGCCTGACCGTCTATCATCCTCAACGCTTACTCTCTCCCTCTTAAACTCTACTGCCCATTTTTTCACTGTGCTATAAGAAGGAGACTCCTTCCCATGGGTTTCCACGA